>CM057344.1:612043717-612372230 GCA_030015575.1 Agapanthus africanus
TCTTTATTTTGTTCTCCGTGCCCATTCCGCATGCGCTTCGCGCGCCATTGGCGCTTTGCTCTCCTCTTATTTCTTCATTGGATATTATTTACCATCGGATGGACTTCGCCGTTCTTTCCCAACGAAAATGGAAAGGGCTGTATCACATCGAGATATCGATTCGTTTTCCGCCCCAAATGAGATGGGGAATTAGTCACCTCTGTCCCTTCATCTTTCTTAATTGAGGCCCGGCTCGCGTCGTTCCAACAACCGACAGGGAGCACCTCAGTATATGATCGCGCGCAGTAACTGGGAGTCCTATTACACCTAAGGCCAACTTTCATTCACCAAACCCAGGTTCATCTCGTGTAGTGATTGTGGACTCGTACAAGGATATGGAGTCGACGGTTGATGTATCAGACTTAACCCTGTCTTTCGTAGCATGCATTCCCATCCGTGTCGCAACTGATTCGGTAAGCTACGTGTCCGGACGGAAAACTGCCTTCGGTCCCCCAACCTTACTCATTGGCAACCTTTCGGCTGCCCAACGACCTATAACGCTAGTCACTACTCCCACTGGGGCTAGGAAGTAAGCCCCACAACCCAAAGTGGCGAAGAACAAATAGACTTTGCTACAAAAGCCGGCTAACGGGGGTATTCCTGCGTATGAGAACATTGTAATGGAGAAGGTCATAGCCGAAATAGGATTCGTTTTGGCTAGAGCGCCCAAATCCGCTATATATTTGACACGGGTTTGCCGTAATGCTGGAACTATGGCGAATGCATCTATCGTCATTGATGCATAAATAAATATACCAATTAGTAGTGATTGAATTCCTTCTATGGTTCCACATGATAAACCAGTACGAATATAATCTACATGTCCAATCGAACTATGAGCTAGAGGTCTTTTGACTTTCGTTTGGGTGAGAAAGGGCAGGCAGAGTGCCTTTGGCAAGAACCCGGTCGAGGTTATGATAGCCGATAGGGAGAGACCGACGCGTTTATGAGTAGGACGGGACTCCCGAGTTTCCTGAAAGGAAACGAATAGGTTCGCCGGGCAAGTACAGGATTTCTTTTGGCAACTCCGGCATGCTAAGACTGGATTGGGAACTCAAAAAGTTTGGTTCCCAAAACTAGTCTTCAACCGACGCCGGCTCCATACCGATACAAAAAACACTGTAGGGCACCCTGAGGGCGCCCTTTTGTTTTTGCGCTTCCCGGAAGTCTAACAGGACTTTCCGGGGCGCAAAACGAGGGGTCCGATTTTTTGTCGTTGACCGGAAGTCGATTTCGACTTTCCGGGGCGCCAAAAAACGGGCTTTGCCATGGGTTCACTTGACCTTTCGAGTAGCTAGAAGTCCCGTTATGGGACTTCCCAGGCTCTTAAGGCTCCATGAATCTTGAAGTCCCGTTATGGGACTTCCCGAGCCCACTAGCAAGAGACGCTCGCGCTTTCCGACTCGGAAACTGCTCCTTGTTCGGGCTCACCGGCCGGACAGGGAGTCACGTTTCACAAATGTCCTGGCTTGCGCCGTGGAGCAACGGACGCTCCACTCGTTCGACAGAAGCGCCTTTCGCGGTTTTCCACTTTATGGAAAACCACTCTCTTGCTCGTTGGAGTCCTTCTTCCCTTCGGTTCGAGGGACTCCATACAGTATCGGGAGGTGAGGCAGAGGGGCAAAGCCCCCCGTCGCGCGCGCGTGCGATAATAAGTACGCACGCGTACGCGCTCAGGCGTATACGCGCACTCGCGTATACACCATATAATCGGGCTACTGTCGGTCTTTAAAAAGACAGCAGAGCCCCGCTTTCTTATTAAAAAACTACTTTTTTAGAGTTTCATGATAGATTTCTCTATTTATGAAATTTACTAAAGTTTTTGTTAATAAAAGTGAGCTTATGACGACGCTTCGCTCGTAAAACTCGCTTCACTCGCCTATCCGTTCCGCTTCGTTTCACTCGGTTAACTCGATCGTTCACTGCGTTCACTTGCCTTCATGATTCGGTAGTTGGCATCCCGTTATGGGATGCCTATCGTTCCGCTCGTCAGTTCCTTCCTTCGCTACACTTGACTTGGTCTCCGTTCCACTCGGGTGCCTCGCTTCACTCGTGAAACTCAATCGTTCACTTCGTTCACTTTCATATCCATTCCGCTGCGCTTCACTGACTTGACGAGGCGAGGTGCGCCCTCAATCGGCGGGGCCTCCCCTCAATCGGCGGGGCTTATGCGCCACCCGGTCCGTCCTTGGGTCGATCGCTTCGCTCTCTTTCCTGAACCGGAAAACCACAAAACTGAATACACTGTTCAGATGCATCGTATATAATGATTGAAAGTCGATTTGCCTTTGAAAAGTCAGAAACTTTTCTGATCATTTTCAAATTCAAATTCGACGTCTTAACGGGGGCGGTCATCGAACCGAACTTATTTCTAACTAGGGCGGGAGAACCCGCTGATCCAAAAGGAAACCTTTCGGCTACGCAGAGTGCCTTTGGCACGAACCCGGTCAAGGCTATGATAGCCGATAGGGAGAGACCGACGGGTTTATGACTAGGACGGGACTCCCGAGTTTCCTGAAAGGAAACGAATAGGTTCGCCGGGCAAGTACAGGATTTCTCTTGGCAACTCCGGCATGCTAAGACTGGATTGGGAACACAAAAAGTTTGGTTCCCAAAACTAGTCTTCAACCGACGCCGGCTCCATACCGATACAAAAAACACTGTAGGGCACCCTAAGGGCGCCCTTTTGTTTTTGCGCTTCCCGGAAGTCTAACAAGACTTTCCGGGGCGCAAAACGAGGGGTCCGATTTTTTGTCGCTGACCGGAAGTCGATTTCGACTTTCCGGGGCGCCAAAAAACGTGCTTCGCCATGGGTTCACTTGACCTTTCGAGTAGCTAGAAGTCCCGTTATGGGACTTCCCGGGCTCTTTAGGCTCCATGAATCTTGAAGTCCCGTTATGGGACTTTCCGGGCCTACTAGCAAGAGACGCTCGCGCTTTCCGACGCGGAAACCGCTCCCTGTTCGGGCTCACCGGCCGGACAGGGAGTCAGGTTTCATAAATGTCCTGGCTTGCGCCGTGGAGCAACGGACGCTCCACTCGTTCGACAAAAGCGCCGTTCACGGTTTTCCACTTTATGGAAAACCACTCTCTTGCTCGTTGGAGTCCTTCTTCCCTTCGGTTCGAGGGACTCCATACAGTATCGGGAGGTGAGGCAGAGGGGCAAAGCCCCCCGTCGTGCGCGCATGCGATAATAAGTACGCACGCGTACGCGCACTCGCGTATACACCATATAATCGAGCTACTGTCGGTCTTTAAAAAGACCGCAGAGCCCTATTTTCTTATTAAAAAACTACTTTTTAGAGTTTCATGATAGATTCTCTATTTATGAAATTTACTAAAGTTTTTGTTAATAAAAGTGAGCTTATGACGACGTTTCGCTCATAAAACTTGCTTCACTCGCCTATCCGTTCCGCTTCGCTTCACTCGGTTAACTCGATCGTTCACTGCGTTCACTTGCCTTCATGATTCGGTAGTTGGCATCCCGTTATGGGATGCCTATCGTTCCGCTCGTCAGTTCCTTCCTTCGCTACACTTGACTTGGTCTCCGTTCCACTCGGGTGCCTCGCTTCACTCGTGAAACTCAATCGTTCACTTTGTTCACTTTCCTATCCGTTCCGCTGCGCTTCACTGACTTGACGAGGCGAGGTGCGCCCTCAATCGGCGGGGCCTCCCCTCAATCGGCGGGGCCTATGCGCCACCCGGTCCGTCCTTGGGTCGATCGCTTCGCTCTCTTTCCTGAACCGGAAAACCACAAAACTGAATACACTGTTTAGATGCATCGTATATAATGATCGAAAGTCTTGAACTCACAAGTAAACTCTTACCGGCCTATCCGCATTTCTTCACTTTCCTAAACTATTTACTGAGACAAGAAAGATATTCTTTCCAACTGTCCCCTTTCTGGATAGATGCTAGTGTCGCTAGATCAGTCTAGTTCGATCAGTTGACAGTGGAGTAGGAGCACCATGGTATGGGTAGATCAACCACTCCAATTGCAAGGGCTTTCTCTCTTCCTATATGGCAAAAGTGACCAAGCTCGCTTCCCTCAGCAGGTAGATCTCGAGAATGCTTACCTTTATTTATTCAAAAATTGATAGTTCTTTCCTCCCGAACAAAACTCTTTCTTAACCAAATATGGGCTCTCAAGCTATATATAGGCCTGGGTAGGTTTTACTTACATCTAGAACGAATATCTATTTTTCTTGCCTGAGGAAACCTAGGCGTTCGTAAAGTAAAGACGATTACGGGAGAAAAGATCAAGTTAATTAGCATAAGAAGTTCATCAATTTCAATCTCGACATCTCAAATCTCTCTCAAATTCGGGCTCTGAGCTTGAGAGTGAGAGTTCGCGATACCTATTTCGATTGTTCGTTGCTGCTGTATTAATAATGTGATGAAGTTGTGTTTTCCCTCACCCTCGCAAGCAAATCCTATCATCTCATAGTAGCGTAGGGAAGGAGTCCCACGGAGCGGTTAATAAATATCCCCGTTCACCGCAAGCGCCTTAATGGAAGCAGCTAAGCCAATGCTCTTCGAGCTTTAACAGTAAAAGCGAGAGTGCGATTGGAGAGAGGGTTTAGCCCCTTCATTTGTTTGCCAGAATCCATCAATAGGGCTTTCAGAGATAAGGCCAACCCTGTACTTCCTGTTATCGAGTGATAGTGGAATGACCAATCAAGTACCTTGTTCCCTCAGACTGGCTTTCCCCAATGGAAGGTTTTGTCCTGTCCGCTAGGACTGGTCTAAATGTGCTGGATCGAGACATCGGCAGGGAGGGACGCTCGGCCAAGCATCACAGTAGCAGCACCATAGGGCGCTAAAGAGCTCGTTCACGTTAATGTTTGGTTGAGAACAACCGCAATCACTACACCTCACAATTCTTCTTGACACGTGGCATTCATTGATTTGATGTGGTCACATGTTATATGCCACAAGCGAAGCAGATAAATCAAACCTTTCATTGTAATAATTGATATCTTGCCTGGCGAGCAAGCATCAGTCTTTCAGATCAGAGAGGGTAGTTCCGAGCAAGTGAGACCGCTAATGTCATGCGAGGTTTGGTCGATCGAGAGGTCAATCTTCCTGCCAAGACGAGTAGTGAGCAGATCAACGAGCTGCTGTAGTCGAAAAAGAAGTGCTTTGTAAATGCATTCTTTCTTGCTTCTATGGATTGTGAGTGTCCAGAACGTGTCAAAACTTTCCCTATGGAAAGGGGTTCCTGCTCCTCGAAAGCCCTCACCGACTCCTTTCTTTATAGTAATATAGTCCTCACTACCCATATATTATTAAGTGAAGCTCCTTGCTTTATAGTAATCGCGTCCACCTTTCGGCGCCTCACTTCACTTGCCTTCCCTTCCCCAGCCTCCTACCTTTTGAAATCGCTTCCTAAGATGGCCCAGTCCAGCTTCATACTTAGCCCAACTCATAACTCCCTCGATGAAACAATGAAATCTGCGAAGCGAGCTTGCCCCAAGGAAGTGCTCCTTACATGCTGAATGTCAGCAGACCAAACAAAGACAAACTCATATGTCAAGGTAGGCTGCTCAATATATTAAGGTAAAGATGTGAAAAGCATCAGCTCTGTAAGCGGATACGCCGATGGCTATAAGGCTTAGTGCACCTCTTATTATAAAAAGAAGAAAGCCAATTCAGATATTAGTTTAGAGCATTGGAAGTAGTGCATTCCGAAACAAGCGAAGTCGAGATTTCTCTGTCTATCCCTGTCAACCTGCACTATTGATTGCTATTCAGGAATTCTCCTTTCAATAGGCTCTTTCTCGATTTGCAGATTCTGCATCAAATCAAGCGGTCGCTTATAGAGTTCATCCCTTCAATCGGCAACAACAAGAACGACTTCTTCCGATGATCTAAGCAAGATCGAATTTCTTATAGTAAGAAGAGTTGAATAGAAATCATCCTTGATCAGATGAGTCTCGCCCCACTTTTTTCAATCAATCATCGACAAAGCAACAAGGACCACAACCCTAGTCTTGCTCCTAGCGGGAGCAGGAAAGCCGGTTATCAGAGACTAAGATCTTGAATTGGGAACTATTTTGTTGATTCGTGAGAACTTTGCTTTCAATCTGTCTTGTCTAAACATAACAAGATTGTATAAGACTATAGTAAGTCAATAGAGAGATCATTCGGCGATTGAGTGATGAAATATCGTAGTAAATGTTTCATCTTTCGACTTTTGCAATCTGCGTGATTGAGAAGTCGGCGGAACCTGTGTGCCCAACGCTATAGGTCAAGGTAGCGCATACTTGTGCTCGACCTGTTGGGCCGGTAATCTAGTCCGGTGTAAGATCTAAGATTGAGAACGTTGTCTATGTAAAAGATAGATTGGGTAGGTGTTGCGTAAGCAAGTATTAACGTCTTATACAATCTATTAGGGTGGGAATAAGTAACTTTATACTACTCCATGATTGAAGGTTTACTTGTCGTTAGGGCTTTTGACATACAAGAAATGAGGAGCCACTATTCCAAATCTGCCTGCCTACCGCATAAACGCATCGGAGTATGCCGAGCTCAAGCAATGCCGGAGTTGCCAAAAGAAATCCTGTATATGCCCGGTGAACCTATTCGTTTCCTTTCAGGAAACTCGGGAGTCCCGTCCTAGTCATAAACCCGTCGGTCTCTCCCTATCGGCTATCATAGCCTTGACCGGGTTCGTGCCAAAGGCACTCTGCGTGGCCGAAAGGTTTCCTTTCGGATCAGCGGGTTCTCCCGCCCTAGTTAGAAACGAGTTCGGTTCGATGACCGCCCCCGTTAAGACGTCGAATTTGACTTTGAAAATGATCAGAAAAGTTTCTAACTTTTCAAAGGCAAATCGACTTTCGATCATTATATACGATGCATCTAAACAGTGTATTCAGTTTTGTGGTTTTCCGGTTCAGGAAAGAGAGCGAAGCGATCGACCCAAGGATGGACCGGATGGCGCATAGGCCCCGCCGATTTAGGGGAGGCCCCGCCGATTGAGGGCGCACCTCACCTCGTCAAGTCAGTGATGTTAGGTTTACCTAGCACCTTATGAAGGGTTCAGAAGCATCACATGTACCAAAGATTAAATTTTTTGGGTGCTAAGTGAACACACAAAGAATCATTCCTAGAAAATTAGGGTTTCTAAACTTAAACAACATCACAAGTAACAAAGGCTAGGGTTTTGAGAGTACAACCTTTGTAGCTCCCTAAGCTAGACTCCTTGGCCACTTGAGGGTTGGAAAAGGGTTCGCTTGAGGTCTTCTAATGTCTATGACGATCCACCCGAAGCTCCTTTGTCCAAGCTTGCAACTTCACTTGATCAAGAGGAGGAAATGAAGCTAACACTCTTCACAAGTGGGCAAGACTTGTGTAGAATGATGTTGTGGTGGCTTTTCTCACTTCAAAATCCTAACTTGGTGAGTGTTTTGCTCACTAGAGAAATCTAGAGAGCAAAAGATGAAGGAGGAAGAAGATGATGGCCTTTTGAAGAACAAGAGAAAAGATAATGTGTTATGAAAAATAGAAAATATAAACATATATATTTTCCACTCTTCATCTCAAACCATGGTTAAATAATAAAGATATTATTGTATTTGAGTTTAAAACACAAAATAAAAATTAACCCATGGTTAATAAGTAGGTGAACAAGGTTAGTTGAAGAAGAGTGTAGAAACCATGCATTAATCCTTTTTCTTTTTCTTTTTGTTTTTAACACAAATAGAAATAATAAT
Organism: Agapanthus africanus; assembly: GCA_030015575.1. Taxonomy (NCBI): domain Eukaryota; kingdom Viridiplantae; phylum Streptophyta; class Magnoliopsida; order Asparagales; family Amaryllidaceae; genus Agapanthus; species Agapanthus africanus. Next base: position 612,051,471 of record CM057344.1, read on the forward strand.
CCATATATATAAAACCATGGTGTGAGTCTTATATTGCCACCATTTTCTATGTATATACAACCATGAAGGATGATGTATGCATGTATGTGTGCATGCACATCCATATGTGCATGAACAAGAATGAATGCATACATGCATGCATACATCCAAAAATACAAGAAAGGATTTCTAGTGAGAAACTAATGGTCAAATGATAAATCAACACTTGATTTAGCAATCCGGTCATATCACATACGACCTGACCAAAAGCAAGCCGCCCGATCAATATACGGTATCTTATACGCGCATTTTAACCGGGTCCATGCGCATATCGCATACGCGCACCACAACGTTTCGCCTGGACTAGGTAACTCCTTTGTGGGACTCTAAGACTCATCAATACGCCGGCAGTGGGTGATGATCATATCAAGCATCCCCAAGCCGCAAGCGGTCAGCTAAACGTAACGGCCACCCAGGTATTGAGCGATCAGAAGAAAACAAGCGAACCTGCTACAACTTCCGTTGAGCCAACCGGCAACACTACCGTACAGTCTGGTCTCTTCGTCAGATATGTTGCATATCGAGCCTAGGGATGGTCACGTCGACCCCAATAACTCAATAATTCATGCGGTGAATGGTCTATAACAGATCGAGAAACTACTGATAACACTTATCAGTAAATCTCGGCAGCCCTGGTCAGGGACTTACTAATATAACCAGTCGAGCACAGCACAACATCAACTCCCAATACCGGGAGAGACGAAACCCCTCCAATCGCTCATCACCTTCGTGTGTCTCGGGACTGTACCCAACGGCCACCTGTTTGCGCGACTCAGTAGAGCCGTGGTAGGATGGTAATCAAAGTACAGTGGGAGAGCACACAAGACTCTATGACGATCTCGGGTCTACAGACTAACCTGCACCAGTGTCACCTGAGAACTGCTATCCGACGATAGATATAATTCCATATAAGAGTTCTCGATGAGTCCGTCCAGTGTACCCAGTCACCACTGAGCACCCGTATATGATCTTGATGTCAAACATCGATGAATGTGGGAACATTCATCACCCATCGCATGGGTCTAGTATCATATACGCCAGTCTACTCTGGTATATCGATGCCCCGTCTCGATATACCTACGACTAGGGACATTTCAGGATATGCTTATAAACTACAGATGTCCCACTAGTATGATCTCCATCATAATCACAGTAGTCAAGCCGATATCCTTAGGGCTTTATCAGCATGTATGAATGAATAAAAGCATGATCAAATCAACATGTCAGATAAAGAAGAACCAGATAGCATACTATCATGTCGAGCAAGAATGTGCACTATATATATATATATATATATATATATATACATGTACAGATACATCCACTATCATATAATGGCCTCTGGGGCATACATATATCCAACAATCTTCTACTTGCACTAAGGCCAGTTATTGGCGTATCTCATACCCAACATCTCAAAGAGTCGCTCATGCTGCGGCTGAGGGAGGGCCTTGGTGAATGGATCCGCGACGTTATTCTTTGTGTCTACTCTCCTAATATCGATCTCGCGGCGATCTACAATCTCCCGGATCAAATGAAAGCGCCTCAGGATGTGTCTGGACCGCTGATGGGACCTGGGCTCCTTGGCTAATGCCATAGCCCCATTATTATCACAATACAATGGTATTGGATCAATAATGGTTGGAACTACTCCTAGCTCCGAGACGAACTTCTTCATCCAGATGGCTTCTTTGGTGGCATCATTTGCAGCAATGTACTCAGCTTCCATCGTAGAGTCTGCAACGGTATCCTGTTTGGAACTCTTCCAACTTACTGCCCCTCCATTGAGGATAAATACAAACCCAGAGATAGATTTGTTGTCGTCCTTATCGCTCTGGAAGCTCGAATCGGTAAAGGCCTCCATTTGGAGATCTCCATTACTATACACCAAGAACAATTCTTTAGTCCTTCGTAAGTACTTAAGAATGTTCTTCACACCTGTCCAGTGATTCTCCCCTGGGTTGGATTAATACCTGCTTACAACACTAAGTGCATAAGCTACATCTGGGCGTGTACATAACATCGCATACATTATAGATCCTACTGTCGAAGCATAGGGTATAACGCTCATGCGAGCTCTCTCTTCATCGGTCTTTGGGCAAGAGTCCTTGGAGAGAGTGACCCCATGGCAAGCGGGTAAGGCACCCCGTTTGGAGTCTTCCATACTAAACCTTTTTAAGACGGTGTTAATGTACCTGGTTTGGGACAGTCCCAACAACCTTTTGGATCTATCCCTATAGATCCTTATGCCTAGAATGTATGTGGCATCACCCAGGTCCTTCATGGAGAACCTTAGTGATAAGAAAGATTTGACCGACTGTAGCATAGGAATATCATTTCCTATCAGAAGAATGTCGTCCACGTATAATACGAGGAATGTGGCAGCTCTTCCTACAGCCTTCTTATAAACATAAGGTTCATCTGGATTTATGATGAAATCAAACTCTTTGATGACATCATCGAAACAGATGTTCCAATTCCGTGATGCTTGCTTTAACCCATATATGGATTTAAGAAATTTACATGCTTTCCCGCTGCTCTCACTGTCGATGAAGCCCTCTGGATGATCCATATAAACGCATTCTTCTAAATTTCCATTTAGAAATGCTGTTTTAACGTCCATCTGCCAGATTTCATAGTCGTAGTGAGCAACAATAGCAAGTAGGATCCGAATGGATTTAAGCATGGCTACCGGAGAAAAAGTCTCATCATAGTCCAATCTTGGTCTTTGACGAAATCCATTCGCCACAAGTCTTGCCTTATAGGTCTCCACCTGCCCATCTACACCAATCTTTCTTTTAAAGATCCATTTGCACCCTACAGGTTTTACCCCAGGGCGTACAACGTCCAAAGTCCATACTTTGTTGGTGTACATAGACTCCATTTCGGATCTCATAGCAACCAGCCACTTCACAGAGTCTCCACTCGTGACAGCTTGCTGAAAACTGGTAGGATCATCATCATCCATGATGCAGTCTTCTCCGTCACCATCAATGAGGAAACCGCAGTACCTCTCCGGTGGGCGAGAAGTCCTACCAAACCTACGGAGTGGCCGAGGTTCCTCAGTTTCTATTGCAACAGCCGGTTCAACCAAATCATCATTTGTAGTTTGTGTCTCTAGAAGCTCTTCTAGATCCACCACCTTGCCATCATCTTTATCTGTGAAAAACTCTTTTTCTAAGAATGTGGCATACTGAGAAACAAACACTTTTTGTTCCTATTTGCGGTAGAATAGATATCCATAAGAATTCTTTGGATACCCCAAAAAATTACACATGACCGACCGTGTCTCGAGTTTGTCCGGATTCTGCTTTTTAAAATAGGCCGGGCAACCTCAAATCTTAATTCTTTTAAGAGATGGTCTCTTCCCATGCCATATCTCATATGGCGTGGTAGATACGGTTTTGGTTGGAACCCTGTTCAGTAGAAACGCTGCAGTCTCCAATGCATGCCCCCAAAATGAGACGGGTAACTCAGCATCACTCATCATGGAACGGACCATATCTAATAGGGTCTGATTCCGTCGTTCTGACACACCGTTGTGCTGTGGTGTGTAAGAAGGAGTGAGCTGAGAGAGAATCCCATTCTCTTTTAGAAAGTTTGCAAATTCCGTACTGAGATACTCTCCACCTCGATCTGATCGAAGCATCTTGATACTCAAGCCGGTTTGTTTTTCTACTTCCTGTTTATATTCAATGAATTTCTCGAAAGCTTCGGACTTGTGCTTTAATAAAAATACATGACCGAATCTTGAGAAATCGTCAGTGAACGTAATGAAGTATGAAAAACCGCCTCTAGCCTGTGTAGACATTGGACCACATACATCACTATGTATGAGTCCTAGGAGCTCGGCAGCTCTTTCTCCGTGTCCGGTAAATGGAGTTTTGGTCATTTTACCCTTGATACAAGACTGGCAAGTCGCATAAGATTTATATTCAAAAGAGTTTAAATATCCATCTTTGTGCAACTTGTTTAGTCTTGTTTCGTTAATATGACCAAGTCTACAGTGCCAAAGATAAGCTTCATTTAATTCTGAAAGTTTTCTTTTATTAGTTTGTTGTATACTGAAAACTGTGTGTTGATTTAGGACGTATATCTCGTTATTAAGTGTACCATACCCAACCAACATTTGATTTAGGTAAATGTTCATAACATTGTTCTGCAATACAAAATTATATCCTTCATTGTCTAACAAAGAAACAGATATTATATTATATAGCATACTTGGTACAAAATAACATGGGTTCAAAACCAATATACACCCAGATGGCAACCCCAAGTGATACTCTCCCACTGCGACTGTATGTATATTGGAACCATTTCCAACGCGGAGAGTATAGTCACCTGTCTTCAAAACTTTGCTATTTCTCAGCCCCTGCATAGAATTGCAAATGTGAGAACCTGAACCGGTATCTAATACCCAGGAAGTAGAGTTTATTGAAAAACAGTTTTCTGTCACAAACACACCTGAAGCGGAAGCATCCCCATGCTTCTTCTTGAAATTTAAGTACTCCGTACAGTTGCGCTTCCAATGTCCTGTCTTGTGGCAATGAAAACATTCACCTTTTCCCGATTCTCCAGCTTTGGACTTTTCCTTCCCCTTAACCTTCTTAACTCCACCCTTAGGATTGGTGGGCTTCTTCTTTTTCTTTCCCTTGGCCTTAGCCTTTGGGCGAGAAGAAGAAGATTGCCCAATAGTCATAACGGGAGTTTTCACTGATTTCAGTGTGCTCTCTGCACTCCTTAACATATTAAGGAGTTCAGGTAGTTCCTTCTCCATGTTGTGCATGTTGAAGTTAACTATGAATTGAGCAAAGGTGGAGGGGAAGGACTGCAGAATTATATCCGTATATTGTTCATTGTCCATCGTCCATCCAAGGTCCTCAAGTTCTTCTATAAGAGCTATCATCTTCAGAACATGGTCTCCTACTGATGTGCCAGGGGCCATTCGCATCTGAAACAATTTCTTTGATGCTTCGTATCGTAATACGCGGGATTGCTCTCCATACAACTCCTTTGTATGGAGGAATATGTCATGAATGTCTATATTCTCGTGCTGCTTTTGATGTGTGTTGTCCATCGATTCAAGCGCGAGGCATTTGGCCGTGGCACAGTCAGCTTCCCATGTCTTGCGGACTTCTTTGTCCGCAACAGAGGATTTTGGACCTGGGACGGGCAGGGCTGAAGCGGTGAGGACATATGATATTTTATCATAAGTCAAGACAATTTTTAGATTCCTCAGCCAGTCTTTATAATTGGTCCCATTCAGTTTGTTTTTATCTAATAAAAGCTTGAGTCCAGTCATTGGTATCTGCCATTAAGAGAGAGAAAGGAATACACTCAGCAAAAGCTCTTGCAAAGATTAGATTGGTTATTATCTTGTCTAATCGATATCTCCCACTGCTTTAATCAAGTTTTTCTTTCAAACCTTAAAAAGAAAACTAGTCAGGATTAATTACAGTCTACAACTTCGCTAACCGTTCAGCCAGGCCAGTGTCGGTACTTGAGGGAGGTTCCCCGTGCTTTCGCACGGACCTAATTAAAGTAAATCTCGTTTTCCTAGAGGCGTAGCCCTGTTAACACCTTTCTAGACACCTAATGAGTTAGCTAATTGTAAACTGCAAAACTCTCTTAGGAGCAACTATTGCCCACAGTGGGATCGGGATCCAACCATCATATGGAAGGTATGCAATCTCATTGCAAATCTCAACACTTGAAATTCCCGATATGATTTTTACCCCTAGTACTTATGACCTTAACTATAGTCAACAAATCATAAGTACCAGTCAAGTTCTACCCGTCATTTCTTGATCAATTAGACCCACCTATATGACCCTTAACTATGGTCAACAAAGTCGCATGAATGTCCTAATTAATCTGCATCATATGCAGTGTAGGAAGACATCACTTAGCTACCGTACACTACGCCTTAACTAAAGTCAACAAACGTAGCACGAATACTAAATACTCTACTTCCTAAAATGACGGAGGGTTGCGGATGATTTTTAATAAAATCTTTAAAGCTTTGAACTTGATATCGTCGTAGAATCAAATGGTTTTTCAAAAGGAGTGGCTTGTGCTCCGCAGTTTTGAAATATAGCTTTTTCATAAAGAGCCGAGTGGTTTTCAAATCTGATTCTACAACATCTTTTTAGGTTTATTTTCTTTACATTAATCATATTAATGTAGTCCCATCATTTAAGTCCTTAAGCCAATCACAGAAAAAAAACGAAAATAACACGTACGCTTATGCCATCCGCATTCGCCGCAATGTTCCGTTATGCACCGTTAGGTTACTTAACTAACGGCATACCGGGACGGGACTAGCGCGGGTGTAAAACATAAGCAACGTCTACTATATATCTCATATATAATATATCATTCATCTCAGAAATCATAGAACACAGGCAGCATAAACATATATATAATGTGGGATATACTAGGACGTCCGTATTTAGTATTTAGCCAACAATAGAAAATACGGATTCCACAGTCGCGATGAATAGCCAAGCCCACACCCTGGACCCCTACGAGAGCGGCAAGCGACCCTACCAATTCTGGAGTTTAGGAGACCCGGTCTCGACTCCTCGAGATGGCCTCCCACTGAACCCCAGAACCCGGTCACCTGTGCTCCCCTCCTTGGGTCTATCCTAATGCGGAAAAGTAAATAATATACAACACTGGTGGTATCAACCTCAACCCGGAAGTGCCCCAAATAAAAGAATATTATATTACATTTGAATATACATGAATGAAAATATAAAACTCTCATCTCACATAAAACCCCCCGGCTATTCAATCGCGACAATCCTGCACATCATATCTCAGCAACACATAATATCTCATATCATCAACGTAAGTAAGTATGCATACACCGATTGTCGTCGATGTATAGCAAAGACAATCGGCAATACCACTACATACTACACTTACGGTCACAGAAAAGAAAGTGTAAAACTGCAATATCTGGAATCCATATTCTCTTTAGACATCGTAAATGCGAAATATCACATACTTCGTATTTCATGTCTAGCTATATGAATTCCACACATTGCATCACATTCCAGATAAATAGAAAGTATTAAAGTTTTCGAACGAATGATCAAATACCCAAAATTCCCTAAAGCTCAACACTTGAGCGGAGTTCAAAAATCCCGGAGTGTGACACAGTAGTAGCGGTCCAGCCGAAGAAGGGTCAAGCCAACGCCTCACATGTGGCACGCCGTACTGCCCCAAACCCTAAGGTTCAAAAGGCAGTTCAAGACGGTCACATAATCGAGTTAAGGTTTGTTGTCTTCTAGAGTTGCACATATTTCCGAAAGATTTAAACCCCGTGAAAAGTGAGCAAATGACACTCGTTCGAACAATTCAATACTTTCTAATTATCCGGAAAAAACATGAAGTTAAAATTCCGATCGAATCATTGAACTCAAAACAATCTCCAGAACAAATAACACTTAGACCAGATTAAAAATACCCAAAAATATCAACAAGCAGTTGCAAGTATTACTGTCCAAAAACAATGCATTGACTCATCTGTACGGCCGCGGAACCGCGGCCCAAGCAAGCTTTAGCCGCGTTTCCGTGGCGGAAATTACTGTTCACTGCATCGTTTTTTACAGTGTTTCTTAGATTTACCTGCTGAATTTTTTACATATTTTTAATTCTGGAAAATAACAGTTTTGAAAAATTGTCCAGAGAGTGTCCCAAAAAACCGTATTTTGGTTCGATCGGAGTTCTAACTTCGCTAAAGTGTCACCTAAAGTTCTAGGTCGGCTCTGATACCAATGTTAGGTTTACCTAGCACCTTATGAAGGGTTAGGAAGTATCACATGTACCAAAGATTAAATTTTTTGGGTGCTAAGTGAACACACAAAGAATCATTCCTAGAAAATTAGGGTTTCTAAACTTAAACAACATCACAAGTAACAAATGCTAGGGTTTTGAGAGTACAACCTTTGTAACTCCCTAAGCTAGACTGTAACACCCGAGCCCAATAATACTATCTATATTACTAGTTGAGGGTTATATATTGCTCATTTCCAATTATTCTGTTTTTCTGGGGTTTATTGCTAAATTTTAACCGGTTAAGTCATTTTGGCACATAGCAAATTTTAACCCCTAAAATGAAATTAAAAGTGTCCTTGTTGGCCTACTCGTCACCACTAGTCGCGTGGTAGCGTCCGCGTGTCAAGATTCCGTCCCGTTCGGCTAAACGGGCAAGTTTGGACGACTACGCGCGCGTGCAAGTGTCCGACTTGGGGGCATGCATTTTAATCATTAAACACCTCTTTTCAAAATTTGGTACCCGCTTAAAATCCTATAATTTGAATTTGGAACATTTGGGTGCAACCCGGGCGCGATTTGGAAATGTTTCATTTCGCGCCAAAAAGACCCGTTTAATTTAATATCTTAAAACTATATATACGTTTATATAAATTCCTAACAGTTAAATCCCTTCAAATCTTTACCCAAATAATTCCTTACCTCGCCTCAGCCAATCGCGAGCGTGGATTTCCCCCTCGTGGGCCCCATCCTACCTCTCTCTCTTTCAGCCTCTCTCTATCTCTCTCTTCCCTTTCCCTATCTCATTCTCTCTCTCCCTCTAACAACTCTCTCTCTCTCCTCTATTAAATCCCCCATGCAGCCGCCTCCCTCGCTCCCTCTTCATCACGAGAAAGCGTCTAAGAGCCCTAACCCTACCCTCGCGACCTCACCGCCGACCTCCTCACGACCTCGCCGTCGCCGTCACCACCTCGTCGACCTCACCGCACCCACTTACCTCCTTCCTCCGCCGATTCCCGCACCTGCACCCAACCCCGACGACGCCTCCAACCACTGCAGAGCCCGACGTCGACGCCGCCTCTCGTCGCCGACGACTCCCGCGACTCCCTCTCACCATCCTCGTCCCGACCTCGTCGTCGCTTCCCTCCTCCCCTCGCCGGACCACCAACCCGAGCCCATAACCCATTCAAGTACCCTCTGCTGTTCGCCGGAGAACGCGCCGGCGATCCTCGCCGTCGTCACTAGAGCCACCTCCGTCTCCCCCTCGACCACCAGAGCCGACCACCCTCTCCTCCACTCGTCGCAGCACCCTCTCCCGCGTACCCCCGAGGCCATTCAAGCCTTTGCAGCCGCCGTCGTTGCCTCGCCGGCGTTCCAGCGCCGTCGAGCTCGCCGGGGTCACCCTGGTATATCTCTCTGTAAGCTTCCTCATCCTTCCTTTTGTGCAAATCACCCCCCCGCTGATCGCATTAAGTTTATCGTGTGTTGCTAACTCGTTGCCGTGTTTTTGCCGGAATCTGACCGTGCCGTCTTGGCGGACCCGACGCTCCAGCGAAGTACCCTGGTCCGTGTGATCCCGTTGTTCTCTGTTGGGGCTCGATCCGTGGCCCGTGCTACCATATCGTGTTTTCTGCCGACATCGCATCCGTGTTCCGGTTTGCAAAACCGTCGAGGCAAGTATCTGAATACTTGCTTAAACATGCTAGCGTGCGAGATCTAGTCTTGCCACGCAATTGAATTCATACTATATAAGATAACAACTTAATGATGGTAATTGATATTATATTGTAAGTTAGAATTGATAGTTGCAGTTATCTTTAACATGGAATCGTTACAATAATTTCTCGTAATTAATCAACCCACTATCAATCCATATTCCAACTAAATAAGACCATTGGATCATATCCGCTTTAATTGTTAAATACCCATGAGACAATTATTATATTTTAGTTTAATTTCATGTGGTTTCATTACGTATGGTTAATATTGTTCCACCTTGTGACTATTGCACCCCAGGATGCTTGAACCCGTTAATAAGAGAATACAAAACATCACTGTCGTTACATGGAATAATATGGTTATTTACTGTTTCCTGCTGCTGTTCATTATTGATTGTATACCTGTTGTGAGCACATACCCGATTGCACTACATATTGGCCCGACCCTGCTACACATGACATATACACACATACCAACTCAGTCTGTTGTACCATGACATTTCATGCCTAATGCCGACAAACCCGACCATCCCTGCTGTCTATCCAGACAGACCTACTCTTACCGGATTTTGTGTTGGCATTAGTCCTTGACTACTGAATACCTGACCTGACATACATAGCTTGGGGGTATGGGGAAATCAAAGATGAACCTGACTTGTAACTCGACAGTTCACTACCGTCCGAGTGTACACTTTCCTATTCTGTGCCTAACGGCATGTCTCGGTTTCAGCCGAGAATATTGTGGCCGTGATCCCGGGTATGTACGGGGTAATACCGAGTGTACACTTTCCTATTCTGTGCCTAACGGCATGTCTCGGCTGCCGCCGAGAATATTGTGGCCGTAGTCCCGGGTATGTACGGGATACTATTGGGTTACATCGACGATTCATCAATTGGTTTCAAAGACTATAGAGTAGAAAACCTGATAGGACAGTTTAGTCACCATTGCACATTACCCTGCTTGTTATTTCTTATTACTGCTTTATTCATGTTCATACTTGCATTGCTTATTACCATGTTTATACTATATACTTGATGTCATGACGCGCTGACGTCTGGGTTTTGCATGGCCCAGATTCCGTACCATTGTCGACGACCGAGCAGGAGTACTTCAGCCAGCAGGCTGAACTGTGAGTCCTTAGGGTTTAGTTTATTTATTTCATTTCATTTCCAGATGTGAGCCCGCATTATGGGACGTACTGTTTATTCATTGTATTGGATCATTAGCTTCCGCACTTATTGTTTATTGATTCTTGTTATTATGGATTTGGACATGTATTAGATTAGTTTTTTTTATCTTGTTCTTGATATCCTTACAACCGTAATGTGACTGTGGATGGATACTTCCTACCCACAGGTAGCATGGTTGGCTATGTCACGTGCCCAATCTTGCGTACTCTGGGAAGCGGGGCGTGACATGGTTCTTTTGGTATCAGAGCCATAGGTTAGTCGGGTTGATTCTTTTATAGTTGGGTATTGTACCCAATACACGAATCAGAATACCCGTGTTTAGGAAACATGTCCAGCCACATTGACCGTTTTACCATTCTTGAATCACATTCTTCCTGACTATATCTTTTACGACGTGCAAACTTACTTTGCTTGTCGACTCGGAAACCTGATTTCTTGTTATCCCTAGGACTTGGGCGACTTGGGTGGAGTTAAGTAATTGCGGCTATGATACCGCGGCATAGCTACAATGCAGTACTCTATTTAAGTATCTTGGAGTTCTAGCCTTGATCCACATTCAGAATCTATCATCATGCTAATGTTGGGTATTTTGAGTTCAGGATTATGACAGGTAAGAAGTTGAAGACGTACCGGAGGCGTGTGAACGAAGCCGCCATGCTTGGAGAGATAAGAGGAATACTGGAAATCAAAGAAATAGACCGAGCTGATCCAGCAGCAAGCGGACTTGTTTCAGGAAGGTTTGCAGATCGTTCAGCAGTCTGTAAACGAAGTTGGAACTAGACCAGTCGACCGAGTAAGGACCGTAGCAGATTTCAGACGGTTGGGTCCTACTACTTTCACTGGTCTGGAGGAGCTGTTGCCAGCCGAGCAGTGGCTAGTAACACGGAGAATTTGCTGATTGCGACACAGATCCCAGAAGACAAGAGTGTTGATGTGGTGCGCATTCAGCTGGTGGATTACGCCCGAGAGTGATGGCTTGTGGAGGAGACCCGCTTGCCCAGGCCGATCAGTTGGGCGGATTTCTCTAAAAGTTTCCTGGAGAAATTCTTCCCGCGGACCGCACGGGAGGAAATGGAAGAGAAGTTCATCGGACTAAGGCAGAATGGAGCAGCCGTGGACGTGCATGCAGCAGAGTGGACGAGACTCAGTAGTCTCGCTGGACCTTTCACGGCCAACGATGTAGACAGCAGTTGCGGTAAGGAAGCAGTTCTGTCGGGCCAGTCGAGTTTAGGACTAGGCCGACAAACAGTGTTCTTGCAGCTATGGAAGTTGATAGTAATGAAGAGCCGGCAGTTGTTCGCGATTTTATGGATGTGTTTGAAGATATATCAGGCTTACCGCCGAAGCGAGATGTGGAGTTTGCGATTGACCTTATTCCTGGTGCAGCGCCAGTATCAAAATCTTATTATCTGATGGCACCGGTGGAATCGGAAGAAGTTAAGAAACAAGTGGGTGAATTACTCGAGAAGGGATGGATTCGAAGCAGCAACTCACCTTGGGGAGCTCCAGTTCTTTTAGTGAAGAAGAAGGATGGCACGAGAAGGATGTGCATTGATTATCGAGAATTGAACCGGGTGACTATTAAGAACAAATACCCGATCCCTCGCATTGGAGAACTTTTTGAGCAGCTTAGTGGCGCGAGGGTATTCTCGAAACTGGACTTGCGATCAGGATATCATCAGGTCCGAGTGAAGGCAGAAGACATTTGCAAGACGGCGTTTCGGACTCGGTATGGGCATTTCGAGTATTTAGTGATGCCCTTCGGAGTGACTAATGCGCCGGCAATATTTATGGATTTGATGAACAGGATCTTTTCACCGTTCTTGGACCAGTTTATTATGGTATTCATTGACGATATTCTGGTGTACTCGAAGAGTCCGGAGGAGCATGCTGAGCACTTAAGGATCGCACTGCAGACGCTGAGACAAGAGGAATTATTCGTGAAGATGAGTAAGTGCGAATTCTGGCTGGAAGAAGTGAAGTTTCTGGGGCATGTCGTGTCGGGCGATGGAATCGCCGTCGACCCCGAAAAGATTACAGCGGTTCGAGATTGGCCTACTCCAAAGAATGTTGCAGAGATAAGAAGTTTCCTTGGACTCGCCGGATACTACAGAAGATTTGTGGAGAACTTCGCTCGCTTAGCTGAGCCGTTAACCAAGCTTACGCGTAAGGAGGTACCGTTTGTTTGGACGGATGGATGTGCATTGGCCTTCGAGACGTTGAAGCAGAAGTTGATAACCGCCCCTATCCTAACCGTACCGGATGATTCGGGAGGACTGGTGATTCATAGCGACGCATCCGGAAAAGGATTGGGATGTGTTTTAATGCAGAATGGGAAAGTCGTCGCTTACGCATCGAGACAACTGAAGACTCACGAGAAGAATTATCCGACTCATGACTTAGAGCTTGCAGCCGTGATCTTCGCCCTGAAGATTTGGAGACACTACCTTTTGGGCGAGAGAGTCGAAGTCTTTACAGATCACAAGAGTTTAAAGTATGTGTTTACTCAGAAGGAGTTGAACATGAGGCAACGCAGATGGTTGGAGCTGATGGCCGACTATGACCTCGATCTTAAGTACCATCCGGGAAAGGTCAACGTCGTGCCGGATGCGCTGAGTCGGTTACCAGCAATTCAGATATTGACTGCACAGAGAGAGATCATTGCGGATTTTCGGAGATTTGACTTGGAAGTTGTGCTACCCCATGCTACAGGACAGTTGATGCAGTTGCAAGTACAATCGTCCTTAGTTGAGAAGATTAAAGCGGCACAATCGCAGGATCCTAGACTGCAAAAGTTTCGAGAGCAGGTTGAAGCCGGACTATGAACCGATTTACTGATCCACGAAGACGGTTCGTTGAGATGTGGTAGCCGTGTATGTGTGCCAAAGGGAGATGTGCGTGAAGAGCTTATGAAGGAGGCACACAGTTCAGCTTACTCTGTACATCCAGGAGGGACAAAGATGTACCGAGATATTCGACAGCACTTTTGGTGGGAAGGTATGGAACGGGAAATTGCTCGCTTCGTGGCTAAGTGCTTGGTGTGTCAGCAAGTCAAGGCTGAACACCAAAGGGTTGCTGGTTTGTTGCAGCCACTTCCGATTCCTCAGTGGAAGTGGGAACATATAACCATGGATTTCATGACGGCTTTACCGCGGAGTCCAAAGGGCAACAATGCTGTATGGGTGATTGTCGATCGGTTGACCAAGGCAGCTCACTTTATTCCTTTTCGGGTTGGTCAATCGACAAAGACTTTGGCAGAGCGATACATGCAGGAGATTGTCAGATTGCATGGAGTGCCGGTAAGCATCGTGTCCGATCGGGACACTCGGTTCTTGTCGCACTTTTGGAGGAGGTTACAAGAAAGTTTGGGGACTCGATTGAAGTTTAGCACAACTTATCATCCTCAGACTGATGGACAATCGGAGAGAACGATCCAGACCCTTGAAGATATGTTGAGGGCTTGCATGTTGGACTTCAAAGGTTCTTGGGAAGATCATCTACACCTGGTGGAGTTTTCGTACAACAATAGCTTCCAAGCAACTATTCAGATGGCCCCGTTTGAAGCACTGTATGGTCGTAAGTGCCGTTCACCTGTCTGTTGGGATGATGTTGGTGAACGAAGGTTATTAGGACCAGATTTGGTGGTACAGACAGTCGAGAAGGTGAATACAATCAGGAAGCATATGAAGGCAGCTCAAGACAGACAGAAGAGTTGGGCCGACACGTCAAGAAGACCTCTAGAGTTCGCCGTGGGTGATTTGGTATTCCTGAAGATATCACCGACTAGAGGGGTGATTCGCTTTGGAAGTCGGGGAAAGCTTAGTCCCCGATTCGTTGGACCCTTCGGGATATTGGAGCGTGTTGGAGAGGTATCGTACCGGTTGGCGTTACCACCGTCATTAGCAGGAGTTCACGACGTGTTTCATGTGTCTCAACTACGGAGGTATGTTCGTGATGAGACTCATGTCTTGGATCATTCGGAGTTGACTGTGCGAGAGGACCTGACTTTTGAGGAGCGACCAGTTGAAATCAAGGATCGAAGAGAAAAGGTTCTTAAGAACAAGGTTATCCCTCTTGTGCTAGTTTCTTGGGGGAACCGATCGCATGGAGAATCCACTTGGGAGCGAGAAGACGAGATCTGACAGAAATTCCCTCACCTTTTCCAGTAGTTAGCTATCTTGTATCCTTGGAATTTCGAGGACGAAATTCTTTTGTAGTTGGGTATGATGTAACACCCGAGCCCAATAATACTATTTATATTACTAGTTGAGGGTTATATATTGCTCATTTCCAATTATTCTGTTTTTCTGGGGTTTATTGCTAAATTTTAACCGGTTAAGTCATTTTGGCACATAACAAATTTTAACCCCTAAAATAAAATTAAAAGTGTCCTTGTTGGCCTACTCGTCGCCACTAGTCGCGTGGTAGCGTCCGCGTGTCGAGATTCCGTCCCGTTCGGCTAAACGGGCAAGTTTGGACGACTACGCGCGCGTGCAAGTGTCCGACTTGGGGGCATGCATTTTAATCATTAAACACCTCTTTTCAAAATTTGGAACCCGCTTAAAATCCTATAATTTGAATTTGGAACATTTGGGCGCAACCCGGGCGCGATTTGGAAATGTTTCATTTCGCGCCAAAAAGGCCCGTTTAATTTAATATCTTAAAACTATATATACGTTTATATAAATTCCTAACAGTTAAATCCCTTCAAATCTTTACCCAAATAATTCCTTACCTCGCCTCAGCCAATCGCGAGCGTGGATTTCCCCCTCGTGGGCCCCATCCTATCTCTCTCTCTCTCTCAGCCTCTCTCTATCTCTCTCTTCCCTTTCCCTATCCCATTCTCTCTCTCCCTCTAACAACTCTCTCTCTCTCCTCTATTAAATCCCCCATGCAGCCGCCTCCCTCGCTCCCTCTTCATCACGAGAAAGCGTCTCAGAACCCTAACCCTAGCCTCGCGACCTCACCGCCGACCTCCTCACGACCTCGCCGTCGCCTTCACCACCTCGTCGACCTCACCGCACCCACTTACCTCCTTCCTCCGCCGATTCCCGCACCTGCACCCAACCCCGACGACGCCTCCAACCACTGCAGAGCCCGACGTCGACGCCGCCTCTCGTCGCCGACGACTCCCGCGACTCCCTCTCACCATCCTCGTCCCGACCTCGTCGTCGCTTCCCTCCTCCCCTCGCCGGACCACCAACCCGAGCCCATAACCCCATCAAGTACCCTCTGCTGTTCGCCGGAGAACGCGCCGGCGATCCTCGCCGTCGTCACCAGAGCCACCTCCGTCTCCCCCTCGACCACCAGAGCCGACCACCCTCTCCTCCACTCGTCGCAGCACCCTCTCCCGCGCACCCCCGAGGCCATTCAAGCCTTTGCAGCCGCCATCGTTGCCTCGCCGGCGTTCCAGCGCCGTCGAGCTCGCCGGGGTCACCCTGGTATATCTCTCTGTAAGCTTCCTCATCCTTCCTTTTGTGTAAATCACCCCCCCGCTGATCGCATTAAGTTTATCGTGTGTTGCTAACTCGTTGCCGTGTTTTTGCCGGAATTCGACCGTGCCGTCTTGGTGGACCCGACGCTCCAGCGAAGTACCCTGGTCCGTGTGATCCCGTTGTTCTCTGTTGGGGCTCGATCCGTGGCCCGTGCTACCATATCGTGTTTTCTGCCGACATCGCATCCGTGTTCCGGTTTGCAAAACCGTCGAGGCAAGTATCTGAATACTTGCTTAAACATGCTAGCGTGCGAGATCTAGTCTTGCCACGCAATTGAATTCATACTATATAAGACAACAACTTAATGATGGTAATTGATATTATATTGTAAGTTAGAATTGATAGTTGCAGTTATCTTTAACATGGAATCGTTACAATAATTTCTTGTAATTAATCAACCCACTATCAATCCATATTCCAACTAAATAAGACCATTGGATCATATCCGCTTTAATTGTTAAATCACCCATGAGACAATTATTATATTTTAGTTTAATTTCATGTGGTTTCATTACGTATGGTTAATATTGTTCCACCTTGTGACTATTGCACCCCAGGGTGCTTGAACCCGTTAATAAGAGAATACAAAACATCACTGTCGTTACATGGAATAATATGGTTATTTACTGTTTCCTGCTGCTGTTCATTATTGATTGTATACCTGTTGTGAGCACATACCCGATTGCACTACATATTGGCCTGACCCTGCTACACATGACATATACACACATACCAACTCAGTCTGTTGTACCATGACATTTCATGCCTAATGCCGACAAACCCGACCATCCCTGCTGTCTATCCAGACAGACCTACTCTTACCGGATTTTGTGTTGGCATTAGTCTTTGACTACTGAATACCTGACCTGACATACATAGCTTGGGGGTATGGGGAAATCAAAGATGAACCTGACTTGTAACTCGACAGTTCACTACCGTCCGAGTGTACACTTTCCTATTCTGTGCCTAACGGCATGTCTCGGTTTCAGCCGAGAATATTGTGGCCGTGATCCCGGGTATGTACGGGGTAATACCGAGTGTACACTTTCCTATTCTGTGCCTAACGGCATGTCTCGGCTGCCGCCGAGAATATTGTGGACGTGGTCCCGGGTATGTACGGGATACTATTGGGTTACATCGACGATTCATCAATTGGTTTCAAAGACTATAGAGTAGAAAACCTGATAGGACAGTTTAGTCACCATTGCACATTACCCTGCTTGTTATTTCTTATTACTGCTTTATTCATGTTCATACTTGCATTGCTTATTACCATGTTTATACTATATACTTGATGTCATGACGCGCTGACGTCTGGGTTTTGCATGGCCCAGATTCCGTACCATTGTCGACGACCGAGCAGGAGTACTTCAGCCAGCAGGCTGAACTGTGAGTCCTTAGGGTTTAGTTTATTTATTTCATTTCATTTCCAGATGTGAGCCCGCATTATGGGACGTACTGTTTATTCATTGTATTGGATCATTAGCTTCCGCACTTATTGTTTATTGATTCTTGTTATTATGGATTTGGACATGTATTAGATTAGTTTTTTTTATCTTGTTCTTGATATCCTTACAACCGTAATGTGACTGTGGATGGATACTTCCTACCCACAGGTAGCATGGTTGGCTATGTCACGTGCCCAATCTTGCGTACTCTGGGAAGCGGGGCGTGACATAGACTCCTTGGCCAGTTGAGGGTTGGAAAAGGGTTCGCTTGAGATCTTCTAATATCCACGACGATCGACCCGAAACTCCTTTGTCCAAGCTTGCAACTTCACTTGATCAAGAGGAGGAAATGAAGCTAACACTCTTCACAAGTGGGCAAGACTTGTGTAGAATGATATTGTGGTGGCTTTTCTCACATCAAAATCCTAACTTGGTGAGTGTTTTGCTCACTAGAAAATCTAGAGAGCAAAAGATGAAGGAGGAAGAAGATGATGGCCTTTTGAAGAACAAGAGAAAAGATAACGTGTTATGAAAAATAGAAAATATAAACATATATATTTTCCACTCTTCATCTCAAACCATGGTTAAATAATAAAGATATTATTGTATTTGAGTTTAAAACACAAAATAAAAATTAACCCATGGTTAATAAGTAGGTGAACAAGGTTAGTTGAAGAAGAGTGTAGAAACCATGCATTAATCCTTTTTCTTTTTCTTTTTGTTTTTAACACAAATAGAAATAATAATCCATATATATAAAACCGTGGTGTGAGTCTTCTATTGCCACAATTTTCTATGTATATACAACCATGAAGGATGATGTATGCATGTATGTGTGCATGCACATCCATATGTGCATGAACAAGAATGAATGCATACATGCATGCATACATCCAAAAATACAAGAAAGGATTTCTAGTGAGAAACTAATGATCAAATGATAAATCAACACTTGATTTAGCAATCCGGTCATATCACATACGACCTGACCAAAAGCAAGCCGCCCGATCAATATACGGTATCTTATACGCGCATTTTAACCGGGTCCATGCGCATATCGCATACGCGCACCACAACGTTTCGCCTGGACTAGGTAACTCCTTTGTGGGACTCTAAGACTCATCAATACGCCGGCAGTGGGTGATGATCATATCAAGCACCCTCAAGCCGCAAGCGGTCAGCTAATCGTAACGGCCACCCGGGTATTGAGCGATCAGAAGAAAACAAGCGAACCTGCTACAACTCCCGTCGAGCCAACCGGCAACACTACCGTACAGTCCGGTCTCTTCGTTAGATATGCTGCATATCGAGCCTAGGGATGGTCACGTCGACCCCAATAACTCAATAAGTCGTGCTGGTGAATGGTCTATAACAGATCGAGAAACTACTGATAACACTTATCAGTAAATCTCAGCAGCCCTGGCCAGGGACTTACTAATATAACTAGTCGAGCACAGCACAGCATCAACTCCCAATACCGGGAGAGACGAAACCCCTCCTATCGCTCATCGCCTTCGTGTGTCTCGGGACTGTACCCAACGACCACCTGTTTGCACGACTCAGTAGAGCCGTGGTAGGATGGTAATCAAAGTACAGTGGGAGAGCACACAAGACTCTATGACGATCTCGGGTCTATAGACTAAGCTGCACCAGTGTCACCTGAGAACTGCTATCCGACGATAGATATAATTCCATATAAGAGTTCTCGGTGAGTTCGTCCAGTGTACCCAGTCACCACTGAGCATCCGTATATGATCTCGATGTCAAACATCGATGAATGTGGGAACATTCATCGCCCATCGCATGGGTCTAGTATCATATACGCCAGTCTACTCTGGTATATCGATGCCCCGTCTCGATATACCCACGACTAGGGACATTTTAGGATATGCTTATAAACTACAGATGTCCCACTAGTATGATCTCCGTCATAATCACAGTAGTCAAGCCGATATCCTCAGGGCTTTATCAGCATGTATGAATGAATAAAAGCATGATCAAATCAACATGTCAGATAAAGAAGAACCAGATAGCATACTATCATGTCGAGCAAGAATGTACACTGAATATATATATATATATATATACATGTACAGATACATCCACTATCATATAATGGCCTCTAGGGCATACATATATCCAACAAGTGAAGCGCAGCGGAACGGATAGGAAAGTGAACGAAGTGTACGATTGAGTTTCACGAGTGAAGCGAGGCACTGGAGTGGAACGGAGACCAAGTCAAGTGTAGTGAAGGAAGGAATTGACGAGCGGAACGATAGGTATCCCATAACGAGATGCCAACTACCAAATCATGAAAGCAGGTGAACGCAGTGAACGATCGAGTTAACTGAGTGAAGCGAAGCGGAACGGATAGGCGAGTTTTACGAGCGAAACGTCGTCATAAGCTCACTTTTATTAGCAAAAACTTTAGTAAATTTCATAAATAGAGAATCTTTCATGAAACTCTAAAAAAGTAGTTTTTTAATAAGAAAACAGGGCTTTGCGGTCTTTTTAAAGACCGACAGTAGCCCGATTATATGGTGTATACGCGAGTGCGCGTATACGCCTGAACGCATACGCGTGCGTACTTATTATCGCACGCGCGTGCGACGGGAGGCTTTGCCCCTCTGCCTCACCTCCCGATACTGTATGGAGTCTCTCGAACCGAAGGGAAGAAGGACTCCAACGAGCAAGAGAGTGGTTTTCCATAAAATGGAAAACCGCGAACGGCGCTTCTGTCGAACGAGTGGAGCGTCCATTGCTCCACGGCGCAAGCCAGGACATTTGTGAAACCTGACTCCCTGTCCGGCCGGTGAGCCCGAACAGGGAGTGGTTTCCGAGTCGGAAAGCGCGAGCGTCTCTTGCTAGTGGGCCCGGGAAGTCCCATAACGGGACTTCAAGATTCATGGAGCCTTAAGAGCCCGGGAAGTCCCATAACGGGACTTCTAGCTACTCGAAAGGTCAAGTGAACCCATGGCGAAGCACGTTTTTTCGCGCCCCGGAAAGTCGAAATCGACTTTCGGTCAGCGACAAAAAATCGGACCCCTCGTTTTGCGCCCCGGAAAGTCCTGTTAGATTTTCGGGATGAGCAAAAACCAAAGGGCGCCCTCAGGGGGCCCTACAGTGTTTTTTGTATCGGTATGGAGCCGGCGTCGGTTGAAGACTGGTTTTGGGAACCAAACTTTTTGAGTTCCCAATCCAGTCTTAGCATGCCGGAGTTGCCAAGAGAAATCCTGTACTTGCCCGCCGAACCTATTCGTTTTCTTTCAGGAAACTTGGGAGTCCCGTCATAAACCCGTCGGTCTCTCCCTATCGGCTATCATAGCCTCGACCGGGTTCGTGCCAAAGGCACTCTGCGTGGCTGAAAGGTTTCCTTTCGGATCAGCGGGTTCTCCCGCCCTAGTTAGAAACGAGTTCGGTTCGATGACCACCCCCGTTAAGACGTCGAATTTGACTTTGAAAATGATCAGAAAAGTTTCTGACTTTTCAAAGGCAAATCGACTTTCGATCATTATATACAATTCATCTGAACAGTGTATTCAGTTTTGTGGTTTTCCGGTTCAGGAAAGAGAGCGAAGCGATCGACCCAAGGACGGACCGGGTGGCGCATAGGCCCCGCCGATTGAGGGGAGGCCCCGCCGATTGAGGGCGCACCTCGCCTCGTCAAGTCAGTGAAGCGCAGCGGAACGGATAGGAAAGTGAACGAAGTGAACGATTGAGTTTCACGAGTGAAGCGAGACACCCTAGTGGAACGGAGACAAAGCCAAGTGTAGCGAAGGAAGGAACTGACGAGCGGAATGATAGGCATCCCATAACGGGATGCCAACTACCGAATCATGAAGGCAAGTGAACGCAGTGAACGATCGAGTTAACTGAGTGAAGCGAAGCGGAACGGATATGCGAGTTTTACGAGCGAAACGTCGTCATAAGCTCACTTTTATTAACAAAAACTTTAGTAAATTTCATAAATAGAGAATCTATCATGAAACTCTAAAAAAGTAGTTTTTTAATAAGAAAACAGGGCTCTGCGGTCTTTTTAAAGACTGACAGTAGCCCGATTATATAGCGTATACGCGAGTGCGCGTATACGCCTGAGCGCGTACGCGTGCGTACTTATTATCGCACGCGCGTGCGACGGGGGGCTTTGCCCCTCTGCCTCACCTCCCGATACTGTATGGAGTCCCTCGAACCGATGGGAAGAAGGACTCCAACGAGCAAGATAGTGGTTTTCTATAAAGTGGAAAACTACGAACGGCACTTCTGTCGAACGAGTGGAGCGTCCGTTGCTCCACGGCGCAAGCCAGGACATTTGTGAAACCAGACTCCCTGTCCGGCCGGTGAGCCCGAACAGGGAGCGGTTTCCGAGTCGGAAAGCGCGAGCGTCTCTTGTTAGTGGGCCCGGGAAGTCCCATAACGGGACTTCAAGATTCATGGAGCCTTAAAAGCCCGGGAAGTCCCATAACGGGACTTCTAGCTACTCGAAAGGTCAAGTGAACCCATGGCGAAGCCCGTTTTTTGGCGCCCTGGAAAGTCGAAATCGACTTCCGGTCAGCGACAAAATACCTTGTTAGGAGCGGGGAATAGAAAAAGAGTCTTAACTTGCTCTACGCCAGCTTAGCCCTTGGCTACTTACTCTTCCCCCTTGCAGAACAAGACCCTTTCATAAGGAAAGAGTTCTTCTGGCAGATCAAACATATCCTCGCCTTGACCGAACAAGGGGAAGAGTCATCGGGAGTCACCTCTCTCCTGAAAACTTAGTTAGTCTCTCTCTGCTTCGTTGCCTCACCTTACTGGTGTGTTCTTCACCAATCAAGTTCTTTGCTTAATATAAGTATTTTTTTGGAAAGAAATTGCTTAATACAAGTATGAATGCATTTATTAAAAGGAAACTATAAAAAAGACATGTAAATTGCGTTTCAACTAATACTTTTTGGACAAATTTTTTGAATAAACCATATTAAATCAATATTATTAAAAATAAACTACTTTCAAAAGATATTACAAAAATAGACCGTTTTCTGCTACGTCGGCACCGGCTCAGTACCGGTGTTGGCGTGCAAAATTTTTTTAAGGGGCACAATTTGAAACTGCGTCCATTACAAATGAAGAAAAAAAATACGAATTATTAATGGGCGCACTTTCAAAGTGCGCCAATTAATTTTATCAATGAGCGCACTTTGAAAGTGCGCCCATTGATTTTCATTTTTTGGGCGCAGTTGCAAACTGCGCCCCAAAAAGAAACATATTCATTTACGGGTTTGTGTCTTTTTATGGCGCGGTTTGCAAGTGCGTCCAAAAAAGAAACACAATCATTCACAGGTATGTGTTTTCCTGGGGTGCAGTTACCAACTGCACAAAAAAAAAACCCATACCCGTGAATGATTGTGTTCCTTATATGAGGAGTTCCATCTCTTCCTCTTTATCTCAAATCTCACTCTCTGTGCCGTGCTCTCTCTCTCTCTCTCTCTCTCTCTCTCTCTTTCAGATTTCATCGCTATCACCATCTTTATCTTTCTCCCTCTCAGGTCTCAATCTCGCTCTCTCTCAATGTCGGGATCTTCATTGGCATAATTGCTATCAATCGATGAAATCAAGAGGTGTATCCCTTACACCGTCGTGAAATCTGTATACATGAGAATAGACTTGTCACGCCCTGCTTCCCAAAAATGAGAAACGAGAGTGACCGGCCCGCAACGTATTCATATCGAGAAGTACTTTTTCTCGACATGAATACGTTAAGCGTCTATATAAACAGTAAAGAAAATTATAATACAAGAATTTTAAACTTATAAAATATCCAACAATATTTATAATAGTTCCAAAATTGATAACTGAACACAGTTCGAAAATTTAAGAAATTAGGAATGAAAGATAGCCTTGAACAAAAGACATGCTTACAGAAAAGAAAAATTAGAGCTCGACCTGACTTGAAAGATATTGACTGTTTTCGGTTAGTACCATCTCGTACCTAGTCTCGTCACATGTCCCAAAGTCGTCTGATGACATTCCCAAGAAAAGAAAACATGAAAACAGGAATGCCGTTAGCGAACTAAAATTCGGTAAATCCCCATTTTATTAGAAAACATTATTTTTCTATGTTAACAATATTTATAATAAAACGTGATATTTTGGTTACAATTAATTTAGTTAATGCTTATAATCTAATAGGTTTAATACAGAGTTTCAATCAGTTGGAACAAATGCAACACAATAATAATGTTTGCTTAATTTATAGAAAATAGTAATAATAAAGTTTTGTAATTTAGGAATAACAATATGTATAGGGGTGCAATTAACATCATCAAAAGGTAATAAGGTAAAAAAATTCATGATTATAAAAATATATAAGGCATATTTTATTTTAGAATTATTTGATAATAAATTAGTTTAGTAAATTATCATGTCATACTAACAAGAATGTAGTGTAGAATTATTTTTGGTATACTAGTTAAATTATGGTGTATTAATATAATCATTAATCGATATTTGATACGAAATATGGTATACATAATAATAGGTATGAGAATAACTGTGAACAGTAAACAGTAGTATGCATGTCAAATAAATAGTATGTGTTAATCAGTGCAATATAACTAGAGTATCACGATATTCGATATTCAGTGCTAGTAACTGTAAGTATAAACTTGATTGTAGGAGTTTTATCATGCAACCAGAATATTCCGTAATGCCACGGAACAACAGCACACGAAATTCAAGATTTATATATAATGCAATATACCGTTTTTCTTTCGGTACTACGAGAGACAAGATATGATCCTCCGTTATACATAAATACCTCCATTTTTGAGCTACCCTATCCCAATGATATATATTTATATAATATGAGAATAATGGAGGAAAGATGACATAGGAGGGAATTTCCTCCTTTGGCGTCGAAAAAACACTCTCCATCGTGTTTTCCGACGATCGGAATGCATCATCTTCATCGTTATCATTTAAGATGTGGGTACACCAAATTTCATGTGATTCTACAATTTTTTCACCGTTGAACTAGTGGGTTCAAAATTAACGGTTTACCGACAATAGAACTTTTTTACATTGCTAAATCAACGGTGAAAAGGTTGTAGAATCACATGAAATTTGGTGTACCCACATCTTAGATGATAACGATGAAGATGATGCATTCCGATCGTCGGAAAACACGATGGAGAGTGTGTTTTCTCTACGCCATAGGAGGAAATTCCCTCCTATGGCCTCTTTCCTCCATTATTCTCATATAGTGTGTGTGTGTGTGTGTGTGTGTATAGACACACACACACAGAGATAATAAATAGTGTACATGTCATGTTCATAAGATTCACGAGATTCAAGATATTCATTAGATTCACGAGATTCACGATATTCAAGATATTCAAGTGGTTCATGTTAGGTTCATGTCAAGATAGTATAATCTACCGCAGGAGTATTCACAGACCCAAGCCTATCATCCAGGGAAAAGAAAACACGGGCTAATTCATGAGTTGGTCATGAGACTTCTGAGAATACATGTCAAGTTCTAAATACAATTCTAAGTCTCTATGTATATAGAACAAGCGGATAATACTAGTTCAATTTCAGCCAGAAATAAATATAATTTCGCATACAGAAATCTATGGTTTTGGTTTATAATTAGAGAATTTTATACAAGGAATATATTATAGACCAGAGAGACTTGTAAATAACGAGACTTAGTTTGCCTCGATCAGGTTCCTGATGAGAGAGGAACAGAAGTTTTCGTAACGCTGCGCAGAGCGGGCTAGTGCAGATTTCAGAATTCGTACACTGATAGTATTTTATATTTTTGGTAGGTTTGGTCCAGATTCTGGTTTCCCCTATTAGATAGAAAATTTAGTGTCTGTGAGTTTTGAACGATCCTCAACCAAGAAAATCTAGATTACGATAAACGAGTAGGGAGTAATGTCTATTTTACTACAACCGCGCAGATAGTTTCTGCTGCAGTCCAGATTCGTCACATTTTGTTACGATCCTATTTTCATAAACTTCTATAAATTTTCAGGTAAATTAACCTAGAAATAAAATGTAGCTAACTCTCTGTAGATATTCCAGTAACTTGAGTTTACTCAAATTGAAATCTGGGGTTAGAAGATATGTCTATTTTAAGGCATGTTTAATCAGTCTCTGCATTTCCAGAAATTCAGATGTCATACATAAAAGAAAAACAATACAACATGACTTAACCTAGGCTATGAATTTCGTACTGACCACAGGGAGACGCCATCACTCGTAGGTTAGGTAACTACGACAGAGCGGTCGCTGGATCATTACGAAAGACAGTTAGGGTTAAGACTTCCCTATATGAAAATACAGGGTATATTTCATACATAAAAACTTAAAGTAATAATTATGGTAATGATGCACCCGTGACATGAAGTGAACTGAATATAACAAATATCAAGTCAAATATAACAGCATGAATACCCTCGCACCCATGACATGAGGTGGATGGAATATCAACTCGGTGATGCTACTATTATGAAACATGTAATTTACAATTATGCTTAATTTAACTCTTCTAAATAATCACTTAACCGCATAACTATCTAAAATACTATAATGTCACACTCTAACTTTTTTATAACATTACTTGTTGTTTGTGTATAACTGTAATGTTGGATATAGTGCCCTTAAAGTCAATTATTGGATCGCATGTAAGTGATTGCAATGATTGAGGGAGGACCTATACCGATATGACAGTCTTACTCGAGATGATAGTATGCTATCTGGTTTGTCTTTATCATCGTATACATGCTTTATTTCACTATTGCATATTGATAGAGCCCATAGGATTCTTGCTTGACTGCCAGCAGTATGATGGCGATCATATACGTGGGAGCTGGGGTCTATAAGCACATCCTTAAAATGTCCCTAGTCGTGGGAGTTTCGAGACAGGGCATCGATACTCCAGAGTAGACTATTGTATACAGTCGAGACCCCGACAAGGGGCGGTGGCCGGTCTCACAAGCCATTGGTGTCAGTTGGTTCACCTAAGATGTATACAGGTGCTCATTGCGTTATGAGTACACCGGACATGACTCGCTGGGAACATGCTAGTTGGTATTATATATATCGTCAGATAGCAGTTCCCAGGTGACATGTGTACAGGTTAGTCTGTCGACCTGAGATCGTCATTTGTTTCGTGTGAGTTCCCACTGTGCTTTGATTACTACCCTACCACGGCTCAAAGGAGTCGTGCAAACAGGTTTTAGTTGGATACAGTCCCGAGCCACATGGAAGCAGTGAGCGAATCGTCAGGGATTCGTCTCTCCTGGTATTGGGGTGAGATCGCTCTGTGTTTAGGAGAGCCATTACATGAAATCTCTGGCCAGGGTAATCGAGATTCACTGGTAGGTATTCCAGTAGTTTCTCAGGGTGTTCTGGGCTACTCTCCGACATGAGTTATACCGCTATTGGGGGTCTGACGTTTACCAGCCCCCTAGGCCCTATATGCGATAATCATAGACGAACGGACTGGACTGTATGGATATTGTCACTGTCAGGCTCAGTAGGGTTTCAGGATGAGTTCGCTCATCTGCTTCCCCTTCTTTCAATACATAGGCAACCGTTACGTACAGCTAGTATCTCAGACGTGCTAGTGGTTATACCCAGTGCCAGTGTATTGATGAGTCATTAGAGTCCCCCACAGAAAGTTTCCCAAGTTCGGGCGAAACGTTGTAGAGGCCGTATGGTTTTATGGCAGGGTTCGATCATATTCGTGCACTTGTGCACGGATCAGGATCGGACGGATAATACCAGCGGGCTTTGGTTTAAGCCGGATCGTAGTATTATATTGTAGGAATATTTTTGTCTCGTTGCATCTGTATTCGGTCGGAATACAAATGCGGGTATGTATTTACAGTTGAGGTGTAATCTCGTAATTCGTTACGGGATTATTTTGGGAGTTTCCAGTTTTCTTTTTCCATCTTAAACATCAACCTTCATGATTATTTACTGTGAGCTCTAACCATTGACTTTGACCTTGCACTGAATTTTTTGTGAGGGGGTGCCTATTCCGAGAGCATGGATGGCAGCATGGGGCAGCAAGAGGCATAGGGGGGCCTCTGCAATTTCACCAGCGAACGAACAAAAGGCAAGGGTTATTTTTGTGGTGAAATATACCCACTCACTCACTTGATGAATGGCCCCTCTTCATTCTTATTTCCACAAAGAACAGAGAAGCCTTCTCAGCTCTTGGCCGACCCCATTTTCTATGCTTAGTTTTTGATTCTCAATGTGCTCACAATTCACTCATTTGGGCAACTTCATATACCTCCACCCAAAAGCTTGGGTATCTTGAGACAAAATATTCCATACTCTCTTTACTTCAATCTTGGACATGTCGGCTGGCAAACTTCATGTCCGAGTTGCCTCGGTTCGAGGCGGGAGCCCATATAAAGATTCGAAGACGTGGTGCCACTTTAACGAGCGAGATCGGAGAGCGGATTTCACCCCGACAGACGCAACAAGCTAGGGGAGCGGATTGAAGACCGAAGGACACGGATCGATCGGTATAATTTCCAAACTCGTTTTACAGTTTGCTAGTTTACGGTTAATGGAACGATCCGGGTATTTGGGTTCCAGTGGCGCCGGTTTCGTAAAAAGTTTTTTTTCCGCATCTGGCCTCGGTTTGACGGCCGGGGTGCCGCCGCACCCCAAGATGGTATCATAGCCACGCCATTAACCGATACTAGCTTGTTCTAACATGTTTAAAAGCTCGATCGGACAAAATTTCCAAAACCGCAATTTCAGTTCTAAAGTTTCTGTCGAATTTTTTTGTCGTCGAAAAATTATTTTGAGTGTTTCAGAAAAACAGGCATGCTTTTCTAAGACATCTGTAGAAATTTGGGAAGGTGATTCCACTGTAAGGCCACGGAACCGCGGCCATACCCACGTTTTGGCCGCGGTTCTGCCGCAGTTAAGTGGCTTCAGTGCACCATATTTCTTAAGGTGGTTTTCTGTGTGGAATTGTGGTTTCTGGAACATTTAGTTTTGGCCCAGATTATTTTGAGTGCTGGATTTGTACTTGGGGCCTACTTCGGGAAATTTTATCGATCGAAATTTTAAATATGTTAGTTAACAATACTTACATTGTATCTGCGACCGTGAATGTCATTCGAGCGGTAAATCTTGTCTAATTGCTATAGTCCTTTTAGACGGATTTACGAACGTGGCATTCACGTTGATGTTCTGTGTTGTGCTGTGATGTTGCGGATTTGTCGTGGTGGATAGCTCCTGTGCAATGGTAGTGCAGTTTGGATTTATTTGTACATTTGATAATGCGGGGCGAGCGTCCGACATGTGGACTGCCGTCACTGCCTGTTTGTATATTATTCTTTTGGGACACAACCGGATTGAGGTCGATGTACCCGTTGTATATATTTTCTTTTCTGTACTAGGATTACCCCGCGGTGGAGTGCACGGATAGCCGGGTTCTAGAGAGCAATGGGCCCGCATCTCATGGCGTTGAGACGGAGGGGGCTTCACTCTAAAATTGGTAGGCTATTCGCCGCACTTGTAGGGGGTATAAGTTGACCCAAGGAGGGGTGCTCAAGTTACCGGATTCCGTGAAGTGCTTGGTGGTCCATTCACTTTGCTGAAGATGGCTGCCTCGCTTCTGGTTTTGGCGGGTGACTTCCCGCACTCGTAGGAGTCTAGGTTTTCATTGCACAGGCTATCCACACGACCAGGGGAACGTCGGTTTTCATTTGCGGCTCTATGAAACCCGGGGATCTCAGATTATCTGTATTGTTCTGTGATGCTTATTACTATTCTGTGATATTGCATTTATTACGCCTTGAGCGATTTTTATATATTGATATATATACTAGTAGATGTTGTATATGTTTTGCACCCGTGCTAGTCCAATCCCCGCTCTGTCGTTAGTTAAGTAACCTAAGGGGTGATGACGGGACCCAGTGGCGAATGCGGATGGCATATACGTACATTTTATTTTCGTTCTTTTCTGGTGTGATTAATTGATGGGACTGCGTTGATTCTTATCAATGCAAGAAAAACAAACCTATATTTGATGTTGTTGGAA
This sequence comes from Agapanthus africanus, assembly GCA_030015575.1. Taxonomy (NCBI): domain Eukaryota; kingdom Viridiplantae; phylum Streptophyta; class Magnoliopsida; order Asparagales; family Amaryllidaceae; genus Agapanthus; species Agapanthus africanus. Next base: position 612,081,205 of record CM057344.1, read on the forward strand.
CCATTTTTTCAAAAGCTGTTATTACAAGGGCGTTCTCTTTTGTTTTGCACAGTGGTATTCGGTTATGAATATCCAGCACCTCATTCGACGAGGCAAGGGCCGAGATCCCTTCATCGGGAGTGACCCCTTAGACAGAGGTTTGCGTCAGGGTAATAACTTCACTATAGTCGATTACTTTTTGCTTTGCATCGTGATATTCAGTTTGGAATATCCTGCACCTCATTCGACGGGGAAAGAGCCGAGATCCCTTCACCGGGAGTGACCTCTTTAGCAAAGGTTTTCGTAACTATATATTTATAAAAACTGTCCGGTTCCTTCAACGATATCAAGTTCATTACGCTAAAGGTTTTTCGTCAAAAACCAGCCGTAGCCCTCCGTCATTTCTTTCAGGTAGTACCTAGTATTCGTGCTGTGTTTGTTGGCCTTTGTCAAGGCGTAGTGTGCGGTAGCTGGGTATTACTTGTCTGTTGCATTGAGTTGCGATTATCTTGGACAGTCGTATAACCTTGTTGGCCTTTGTCAAGGGTTTGTGCGGGTGGGTCTAGAGTAATTCAGGATAATGACGGGTTGAACTTGACTTGTGGTGTATGATTTGTTGGCCTTTGTCAATGTCATAAACCGCTTGGGGTAAAAATCATATCGGGAGTTTCAAACATACATGAAACTTGCCAGGCATGCACATACCTTCTGGAGTGTGATAATGTGAGTGGATTTCATCACGTTATTATGCGATGATAGTTGGATCCCGATTCCCACTGATGAGTTGGTTTACTCCTCGGGTGATCCCGACTAATTCTTCTTTCAAGTTTGGATGAGAATTTGAGGATACAGTGGGAGGTTTCCTGATTAGATAAAATGATTAACCATTCTGATCTAGGTTAGAGTGCACGCAGGCAGTTTCTTTTCTCTCTCTTTTTGACTGCGACCATGACCCGACCCTAGACAATAACTTCGTAACCAAGTTAACCGAACTTTCTTATAACACCGACTTTTGGATCGTCTGAGTCGCATACATCATTACCACTCCTTCTCTTACTCTTTGCATTTCTCCAGAACACCTCGTATCACTACGAACATCCACTTCCATTGGATAAATCCATCGTATGGTTATATATGAACTCAAAGGCTCCTTTTCGAGGATGGATTCTGGTTCAGGAGAAATAGGAATAAGGTTTATTCAGTTGTCTTTTATCCTTACCTTCTCTCGGGTTGCGAGTGCTCCTAGGATTAGGAGAGTACACCTATTATGCTTATTGGATAGTCTTCTTCCAAACCATAGGCTGGTGCCGAACGATAGGGAAGGAAGAAAACCATTTAGCCTAAAGGGGTGTACAGAAGGTAATGACTAAAGACAAATAAAGGGATTTGGAGATATGGCAACGAAATATACGGTTACAGTCATGAATCTGATAATGGAAGAGGCATTACTAGGAATGCCCGGATACCCATTCGAAACATATTCGTGTTTCAGTTTCACTGTATATTGTTAATAGAAAACTGATTTCCCAATTAGATCCTTACTCCAGGGTATGTATTTACCAGGTATGATTCTCACATCTGTATGGTTTTATAGATGATGAGTGGGAGTAAGTTATTGGGAATTAGGTGATCATTCTCATTATATCGGAATTCGTTGTAATTGGTGATATTTGAGAAAATCGTCTGGGTACAGTTTTTAACCTACGATGCACAGGATTTGAGCTGTTCAACTCAGCGGACTTATACAAAGTATTGTATGTTGTTCAGTGTCCATTAAGACAAAAGGGGTTGGTCTTCGTACTGTATTCTGTTTACTTGTAACTTCTCAAGTTTTAGACAAGTGTTTCGTAGAAATACAAAGTCCAAGTTTGAGAAGTTATAGGTACAGGAATAAAGTAGAGAACCATGTGTTGCAAGTATCAGGATTCTTCAAGATGATCGAAAATGTAGATATTTGTGTTTGGTATTCAGTTAATAGTAATGGTTTTGAGAAACTTGTTTCTCTTTCAGATTACTTATAATTGGATACACTCCTAAGTTGAGTAATGCTGATCATCCTCTCTCCATTTAGTTGACATGCACTGGAGACAGCTGCATGATTTGAATCTGGTTCCAATTAAATCAGTACCTCTATTTTTATATTGCATATAGAATGGTTCATATCTTAACGGTGTTAAGGTACGGGGAGTTGTCCGGCTTATGCTTAAAACCAGACTTTGGATAACTTAAGACACGTTTCTGTAATGGCAGTTTGTGGGTTAACCCAGGCTTTGACGAGGGTTGACTTTCTACCATCTGAAAGATCAATAGTGATATTGTTCTTGACTCGCCACATTTTTAGTAAAATGGATTTTTTTTTTCAAAAAATAGTAGTGGGAGTATGGTAGAACTGGAAGTGATTCCAGAACCGCAAACGATTACGAAAAATTTAATAGAACCTAAATATTCAATCAGGATTGAAATTCCATTAGCCACTCCGCAAATATGGTGGGTAACCTCAGGCACCCGAGAGGTACTTCGGTATCCTCAAGGACGGTGATAAGGAGGTTCTTGTTTACCCAGACTTGCCATTACTGCTGTTCCGAACTATGAGACCCGGCAGGAGGATGAGTATAGCGTCGTTCTAAACTAGCTTTAGAAGTGCACGTGTATATGACTCTGTCAGAGGGTTGTTGTAGTCAAAGGGAGCAAAGGAAGCATAGTGGATACGTAGCTTATGTCTATTTATAGACTAAAGCAGATATAGCGGAGATAGATCATCTATTTTTGATGTGACAGTCATAGGTTTTGATTTCATCAGAATAGGAGATGGATCTGTTAAGAAGGTAGCAGGGTGTGATGTCTTGGTACTTGGATGACATACACATAGTAGGAAGTGAAATTCCTACACTACGATCGGTTATACCGTGGTTGTCACACAGTAGTTTCTCCACATAGGATATGGATATAATATCATATGTTGTTTTTGCACTAGATACAATAGGTAGATATATTATTCCAATCCTGGAGAAATGTTCGGAAGCAGCTTATGAACATAAGTGGTTGTTCTAGGGATTTGATAACTACAGCCTCCTTCGGGAGACAGTTATCATTCCAGGCTTCCAAGATGGCTCGGATGACATAGTGATTGTCAGAGTTATACCTCTAACGAGGGGCAGTAGTTTGGACAGGTAGTCCAAGCGGATACTGAGGGAGGCATGGTGCAGGATACTGATTAAATTCAGTTGACGATACAGTCTAAGAAGTTTGCTGGATTTAGAGTTCATTTATGAACTGGGTCCCATAAGATATCCAGACATATTCTAAGACAGGTATTGTTCATTTCGGGAGATGGCTTTCTCCACGAATTTGAGAAAAAGAGAGACATAGAAAGAAACATCAGGGCGGATCCACTCACTGAGGCTATTTCTCGAACACAATAGTTTTATAAACGAGTTTTGTGAAACTGATTAGTAGAGGAGTTGGATGTTCGGTATCACACGAGCTGTGAGTACGCGACATCGCAATAATTAGCCTTAAGTGCAAATGGGAGATTGTTGGATATAGTGCCCTCAAAGTCAATTATTGGATCGCAGGTAAGTTATTGCAATGATTAAGGGAGGACCTATACCGATATGACAGTCTTGATCGAGATGATAGTATGCTATCTGGTTTGTCTTTATCATCGTATACATACTTTAGTTCACTATTGCATGTTGATAGAGCTCATAGGATTCTTGCTTGACTGCCAGCAGTATGATGGCGATCATATACGTGGGAGATGGGGTCTATAAGCACATCCTTAAAGTGTCCCTAGTCGTGGGAGTTTCGAGACAGGGCATCGATACTCCAGAGTAGACTAGTGTATACAGTTGAGACCCCGACGAGGGGCGGTGGCCGGTCTCACAAGCCATTGGTGTCATTTGGTTCACCTAAGATGTACACAGGTGCTCATTGCGTTATGAGTACACCAGACAGGACTCGCCGGGAATATGCTAGTTGGTATTATACATATCATCAGATAGCAGTTCCCAGGTGACATGGTACAGGTTAGTCTGTCGACCTGAGATCGTCATTTGTCTCGTGTGAGTTCCCACTGTGCTTTGATTACTACCCTACCACGGCTCAAAGGAGTCGTGCAAATAGGTTTTAGTTGGGTACAATCCCGAGCCACATGGAGGCAGTGAGCGAATCATCAGGGATTTGTCTCTCCTGGTATTGGGGGTGAGATCGCTCTGTGTTTAAGAGAGCCATTACACGAAATCCCTGGCCAGGATAATCGAGATTCACTGGTAGGTATTCCAGTAGTTTCTCAGGGTGTTCTAGGCTACTCTCCGACACGACTTACACCGCTATTAGGAGTCTGACGTTTACCAGCCCCCTAGGTCCTATATGCGATACTCATAGACGAACGGACCAGACTGTACGGATATTGTCACTGTCAGGCTCAGTAGGGTTTCAGGATGAGTTCGCTCATCTGCTTCCCCTTCTTTCAATACATAGGCAACCGTTACGTACAGCTAGTACTTCTGACGTGCTAGTGGTTATACCCAGTGCCAGTGTATTGATGAGTCATTAGAGTCCCCCACAGAAAGTTTCCCAAGTTCGTGCGAAACGTTGTAGAGGCCGTATGGTTTTATGATAGGGTTCGATCATATTCGTGCACTTGTGCACGGATCAGGATCGGACGGATAAGACCAGCGGGCTTTGGTTTAAGCCGGATCGTAGTATTATATTGTAGGAATATTTTTGTCTCGTTGCATTTGTATTCGGTCGGAATACAAATCGGGTATGTATTTACAGTTGAGGTGTAATCTCGTAATTCGTTACGGGATTATTTTGGGAGTTGCCAGTTTTCCTTTTCCGTCTTAAACATCAACCTTCATGATTATTTATTGTGAGCTCTGACCATTGACTTTGACCTTGCACTGAATTTTTTGTGTGTGGGGGGGCGGCTACCCATTCCGAGAGCAATTGGTGGCAGCATGGGGCATGGGGGGGTCTCTGCAATTTCACCAGCGAACAAAAGGCAAGGTTTTTTTTGCGGTGAAATATACCCACTCACTCACTTGATGAATGTCTCCTCTTCATTCTTATTTCCACAGAGAACAGAGAAGCCTTCCCAGCTCTTAGCCGACCCCATTTTCTATGCTTGGTTTTTGATTCTCAATGTGCTCACAATTCACTCATTTGGGCAACTTCATATACCTCCACCCAAAAGCTTGGGTATCTTGAGACAAAATATTCCATACTCTCTTTACTTCAATCTTGGACATGTCGGCTAGCAAACTTCATGTCCGAGTTGCCTCGGTTCGAGGCGGGAGCCCATATAAAGATTCGAAGACGTGGTGCCACTTTAACGAGCGAGATCGGAGAGCGGATTTCACCGGGACAGCCGCAACAAGCTAGGGGAGCGGATTGAAGACCGAAAGACACGGATCGATCGATATAATTTCCAAACTCCTTTTACATATTGCTAGATTACGGTTAATGGAACGATCCGGGTATTTGGGCTGCGATAGCGCGGGTTTTGTAAAAAGTTTTTGTTCCGCATTTGGCGTCGGTCTAACGGCCGGGGCACCGCCGTATCCCAACATGTAATTCAATATTCAAACATTTATACTTATATTTTAAATAGATACAAGAGTAATTTATATTTGCGATAAATCAACGAATTTTGTTATACATAATAGATAAATTCAACCAACAGTATTTGGTATAGTAATTTTACAAGTTATATACAATATGTTAGTATTACTGACATTAGATATAAGTATTATATGAATTTATTATGTGTAGCCAAGTTCATACATTATGAAACATGCAACTAGTATAGTGATATGGTAACATTAAGATCAAACAAATTAATTGTTATTAACAACAGAAATGATAACTAATGTATTTATTCTTTGCTACTTTATTAGAGATAAAGTTTGTTTAATTACAATAAACTGCATGAATATAATATTAATAAAAGACTATGCTCACTTTTATAACTAATGTTAAATGTTAAATAACTTATTTTTCATAGTAATTATTAGTTACATTGTACAACATAAATTAATCAATATAAAAGTTTAAAAACTAAATTTTGAAGATGAAGATCGAGGGGGAACGAGAAGAGGGGACTTACAAATAACAACTTGATTTCTATCTATCAAGTTGCTAACCAGTAGGGTTAGCCTCGAATTTGCTTTCGAGGGTAAGGTCAACGGATCAGAGGCTCCTTCTTCTTTCTTGACGATGGATTTGTGGCTACATCTTCTTCATAGCTTAGGTCTGCGTTTTCTATCAAGGGTGAAAGGAAAAATAATGAAGTAGGTATTGGAGAGGAAAATAAAAAAAATAGGAGTGAAGGGTTACGGGGTTAAAACATGTTAAAATCTTACCAATTCCCCAAAATCAAAACCATAAAAAAATAGTCAAAACAAATTTATCCAAAATAACAAACAAATAAAATAAAATAAACACATAAATTTTATTTTTTAATTAAAAGAAAATATTTTCTCTTCTCTTAAAAATTAATAAATATTTGAATATAAAAAGATATATAGTATTTTAAAATTTGGGGATTTAAAATAAAACTAAAATATTTTAGTCAGGGTTCAAACCTATGACCTATGGAATAACAATGCAGTGTGATAATCAAGATATATAAGAATGAACTATGTATATTATTTGAAAGAAAATAAATAAATATAGAAGTGTTTTAAAGAAAATGGCATTTCTTGAAGAAATGAAAATATAAGGAAAGCACTAAGATTTTGTGGTCGTTACAAGACTACTCTAGTTACGAAAGAATTCTCTATCGATTACGGGGGGTATGAACTGGCCGATGAAGATCGATCGTGAAATTATGCGGCTCTTGCACTTAGTCGTATTTGTTGTGCTCCCGTCTTCCTCTGAAGAAATAACTCATGACCACCATGGGGAAGCAAATCGCCGTCTCCACTTCTTTCATTCTATGGGTCTTCTTTCTGGTCGCAATATCGAGTACTCCGTAAGCTCTTTGTACCGCATCTTTATGCATCGCCGGACTTTGAACCATCTCGAACTCGAGATTCCGCTGTAGGTGATGAGGTCATTGATGCCATTACAGAGTGGATCAATTCTGTTGCTGTAGAGCTCAGTACTGAAGAGGATTTATTTTTGAAATTTTAGTGAAGAATTATCGTGTTGTTATTGTTCTTGCTATCTATTTTTTTTGCGACATTTGCGTGTATGTTGTGAATGTGTTTACTATGTGTGTGTAATATATTCTGTATGAACATATGTTTGTTAGAGAGAATTAACATTTGAATTAAAGTGTTTTTTTGTAAAGAATTAATGTTTGAAAATCGGACAGCACCTCCTTCGTAAATTTTGAATAAAATCCATGTACAAGAATAATAAAATAATAATATCCACAGACGGAACGAACTCAACGATCAATTGGCGGAGACTCAATGCCCAAACGGTGGAGACACAATCTACGCAATATATACGACTCCCAAACGATGAAGACCAATAAGCTAAAAACTATAAACCCTGTAAAATAAATAAAGTTAAGTCGACTCCATACGAGTTCGACTACAACACAATACTTCGTGCAATCTAACGAAGTCGTCGCAACATCCCTGGTGTCTTCTTCTTCGCTATAGGACATCGAGGCTGTAACGGCCCGGTTTTGTCGGCGGCAGGTAGCTGAGATGGCTCTGGATGTGATGGTCCATGCTCGTACTCATCGGGATGCTAAGACGGCTTTGGCTATGCTCGTATAAGTCTTGTTCGTGCATATGTGATAGGCACGGCTATTGGAGGCACGAGTGGTGCAGGCATGGCCGGTGGACGTGTGAATCTGTACCTCGTCATCACACTCTTAATGAAGGTCTTGATATTCATAAAGTAGCTCGCTGAGTCCCTAATACCACTAATCCCTCATCAGCTATATCCTCTAATGCGTAAATGGTTTGGACATATATTGATGGTAAATAAGATAATGAATTTCATAAAAATAAGATTATAGTTTTATAAGTTTTGATATAAAATTACCAAATCTCTTTCTATCGGTCCTCGAGGCGTATATGAGGTGGGCGGAGGGGCGGCTGTGATGACGAATCTGTGGGTAATTATCCAATACCAGGTAAGGTACTGGTCTATCGGTATACCTGGCTGTATCTCATCGGCTATATGGTTTACCTGACCGTACCATCGACCTACCCATATATGATACTCCACGAGCCAAGCATATCTAGCTAGCGTTCCACATTGACACGGTGTCTGCTCCACCGCACTGATATATGTTGCCTCAAGCCGAACTGGCGAAGGACACGGTCTGGCATGTGCATCTAAATAACATCGTTGCAGATGATCGGCATCCGTGCACGCCAAAAGCTGGCGCCTGCCAAGCATAATGGATGTAGAGTACCCAATAGGTCAGGTGTGTACGATGTCCACGTAACAGATGACTCCTCTATGATATCGAACTCGTTGCGGTATAAGCGGAGGCTGCGATCCGGTGTCATATCCCATGACCTGCCCACATTCCACCTGTATAGAGATTACACACAAATTAATATTCCTAAAAAACTTGAAATTTAAAATATGCTCATAGGTTCAATTACTTATTAGCAACCATACGGCCTTTAACCATCTAAAGCGAACTGGATCGTAATAGTCAGGCGATCAATAGAGAGATATGTCCATGACCATATCTGAAATAAAATATGATTTACATTGAATATCAATTTAATTACGCAAAATTAGTAGAATGCAGTTTTAAGTATTTTATACCTGAAGAAGCATGAAATAGCCCCTAAAACTCTTCTGCTCCATCAATGTAGCTATTCTCAGCTCGCTGTAGAGGAATGTCAGAACTGCACTCCCTCATGATAAAGTGGCACACTGGTCGAGATCAGCTAAAAGCGCCAGACCGGCAAGACTAACTCTACTCTTACTCTTATCCGAAAATAAGTGAAACTCTATCTAATGTAAAATATAGGCTCGTGCATGCTGCTCGATCGCCGCAGACGTAGCATTCATGATAGGCTCAGCACTAAACGCCTTCCGCATCCAACTCAAGTTAATGTTACTGTTTCTTCTCTGCCCAACAGGCGGAATCCTACCCAACAAGATGGGATACAAATCTGACCAATAGTGGCTGTACACCACAGCAACCACCTATCCGTCTAGGCAGACCAAGCAGCACAGCGATGTCCTGCAGGATGATAGTTATCTCACCAACTCTAAAATAAAATATGGAGGTCTCTGGTTTCCATCTATCTACCAAAGACGTAATCAAGCCTCTATCCAGACGTATATACTCTAATCTGAATAGAAAATGAAAGCCTACCCGTTGCAGCTCAGCCTGCACACGGGCATCTCCAGATGGAATCCTGCTGCTCTGGACCGAATGGTCAACGCATGTAATCACCTGATCACTCTGCCAATTATAATAAGAAGATTTGTATCAGTAACGTATAAATAACATATGCAGTTAAAGAAAATAAAATTACAAAGTTTTATCTGTACTAATGCGGTGTTGGCTGACCCCTATTCAGCCTGCAAATACAGAACATTCGTATCTATAGGTCCAGGCTCCATAAGCATATCTGCACAATGAAAAAGTTGAGTTATATTATCTTTGAAAAAATGAGCATGTATAACAAAGAACATATGTGTGCGTGTACCTGTGTATATGTATGTTTGTTTTTTGTGTTTGCACATATATGTGTATATGCATGTGTGTGTATTTCAAAGTATAGGCGGTGATTATCAATGGCGACGTGGTGCTGGAGGATTTTTGCATCATGTCTTGTTATAACCATACTCATTGCAGATACTGCATCTATTTTGCTTATGTCCTTCTTGTGAATCATCCATAATACCATTGATACGGGTATAACGTGGTCGTCCTGCTTGTGTCCTACCGATAGGTGGTGATTGTTAGGTTACGGTAGCGTCCCGACCATCAAACCGTGACCAAATGCGGAACAAAAATTTATAAAACATGGCACTACCACAACCATTTACCCGGATCTACCATTAACCCTTTACTAGCAATCTATAATCTAGGAGTTTAGAGTGGTTATACCGAATAGATCCGTGTCCTTCGGTCTTCAATCATCATCTCAAGCTCCTAAGGGCTTCCTTGATCAAGCTTGATCTTCGGTCTCCCTCCATCGAAGATGATCCACCCAAAGGTTTGTGCAACAAACTTCAACTTCATAACCGAGGTAACTAGGGTATCTAGTTTGCTAAACTTGATAGCCTAGGAGATGTAGAAACTAATGATGGATTAAGTTGTCTCTGATCATCCAATGTTTCTCAACACATGAGACATGATGGGTGGAGGTAGAATATGAAGTATGAGGATGAGAGTGTAGCAACTCAAGAAAGGAAAAATGGCTAAGTGTTGTGAGCATGAAGCATCAAGTGAGAAAAATCCTCACAACACTTACAATAAATCAAGCATGCAAGAATAGTGTCACCATGAGTCACCCCATGAGTCATCTACAAAGCCATGCCTCATTTAATGCCAAAGAATGACTCATCCTCCACCTCATTAACCATTTATAATAAATGGTTAAAACAATAATGAGGTGGCATCTTCTAGAAGCATCTTGTAATGAAATTACAAGAATACCCTTCATCCGTATATACATACCCGTATCCGTATTTCGAAGAATACGAATACAAAGAGACGAAAATAATCCAACAAATATAACACTAGGATCCGGCTTAAACCAAAACCCACTAGTATTATCCGTCCGAACATTATGCGTGCAAAAGTACACGTATGTGATCGAACCCTGCCGTAAAACCATACGGCCTCTACATCGTTTCGCCCGAAGTAGGAAAACCCTCTTTGTGGGACTCTAAAGACTCGTCAATATGCTGGCAGTAGGTTTAACCATAAGTACGTCAGCGGAACTGGCTGTATGTAAAGGCTACCCAGGTATTAAGCGAAAGAGAGGCCGGCGAGCAAACTCATTCTGAAACCCCTACTGAGCCTGACAGTGACAATATCCGTATAGTCTGGTCTGTTCGTCTATGAGTATCGCATATCGAGTTTATGGGGGTGGATAAAGTCACACCCCTAATAACTTGATATTCAATGTCGGTATGAAGCCTATCACCACCTGAGAAATTACTGATCTGAATCAGTAATTATCGACTACCTTAGCCAAGGATTTCTGGTGATGGCCAGCCGTGCACACCGTGACATCAACCCCCAATACCGGGAGAGACGAATCCCATGACGATCCGCTCACTGCCTCCATATGGCTCGAGACTGTATCCAACTAAAACCTGTTTGCATGACTCCTTTGAGCCATGGTAGGGTAGTAATCAAAGCACAGTGGAAACTCACACGAGACAAATGATGATCTCAGGTCGATAGACTAACCTGTACACATGTCACCTGGAAACTGCTATATGACAATAGGTATAATACCAACTAGCATGTTCCCGGCGAGTCCGTCCGGTGTACTCATAACCCAATGAGCACCTGTATACATCTTAGGTGAACAAACTGACACCAATGGCTTGAAAGACCGGCCACCGCCCCTCGTCAGGGTCTCGATCAGTATACACTAGTATACTCTTGGAGTATCGATACCCAGTCTCGAAACTCCTACGACTAGGGACATTTTAAGGATGTGCTTATAGACCACCCAACTCCCACGTATATGATCGCCATCATACTGCTGGTAGTCAAGCAAGAATCCTATGGGCTCTATCAACATGTAATAGTGATCTGTAATGTCACCTGAAGTATGTACATGATGATAAAGACAAACCAGATAGCATACTATCATCTAGAGTAAGACTGTTCTCCCGGTATAGGTCATCCCTCAATCATTGCAATCACGTGCCCGCAATCCAATAATTAACTTGAGGGCACTATAGCCAACAATCTCCCACTTGCACTTAAGGCTAATTATTGCGTTGTCGCATACTCATAGCCCGTATGATACCGAACACTCAATTTTTTACTAATCAGTTTCATAAAGCTCTATTGTGAAACTATCGTGTTCGAGAAATAGCCTCAGTGAGTGGATCCGCTCCAATGTTTCTTTCTATGTCTCTCTTTATCTCAAATTCGCGGAGAAAGCCATCTCCCAAAATGAGCAATACCCGTCTTACAATATGTCTGGATATTTGATTGGACCCAGTTCACAAATGAATTCCAAATCCAACAAACTTCTTAGACTGTATCGTCCACTGAATTTAATCAGTATCCTGCGCCATACTTCCCTCAGTATCCGCTTGGATCACCTGTCCAAACTACCGCCCCTCAAAAGAGGGAAAACTATAACTCTGACAGCCACTCTGTCATCCACGTCACCTTGAAAGCCTGGAATGATAACCGTCTCCCGAAGGAGGCTGCTATTACCAAATCCCCAGAACATCCATTTATGTTCATAAACTGCTTCCGAACGTTTCTCCAGGATTGGATTAATATATAAACTTATTGCATTTAGTGCAAAAACAATATCTGGTGTGGTACTTGATATCTCATGATTGACTCAATTATCTAAGCAAATGATATGCCAATCATACACATCCCTCTCCACTTTAGTCTGTAAGACACCTTTAGAGAGGGTGACTCCATCACCTGTAAGTACACCACTATGCCAGGAGTCGTCCATTCTAAAATACCTTTAGAATACTGTCTGAGTACCCAGATTGGGAAACTACCCAAATCTAGATCTAAAACCATAGATCAAGTAACCAGAATGCCTGATATAATATCCATATCCTATGTGGAGAAACCACTGTGTGACAACCACAGTATAACCGATCGTAGTATAGAAATTTCACTTCCTACAAAGTCCATGTCAGCCAAATACCAGGACATCACATCCCACCACCATCTTAACAGATCCATCTCCTACTATGATGAAGTCAAAGCCTATGACTGTTATATCAAAAATAGATGATCTAACTCCGCTATACTTGCTTTAGTCTATAAATAGACACAAGCTACTTGTCCGCCATGCTTCCGCTGCTTCCACTGACTATAACAACCCTCTAGCAGAGTCATATACACGTGCACTTCTAAAACTAGTTTAGAATGACGCTATACTCATCCTCCTGCCGGGTCTTATAGTCTAGAACAGTAGTAATGGCAAGTCTGGGTAAACAAGAATCTCCCTGTCACCGTCTTTGAGGATACCGAAGTACTTCTTGGGTGCCTGAGGTTACCCACCATATCTGAGGAGAGGCTAATGGAATGTCAAACCCGATTGAATCTTTAGGTTCTATTAAATTTTCAGTAATCGTTCGTGGTTCTGGAATCACTTCCAGTTCTACGATACTCCCACCACTGTTTTCTGAAAAAGTCCATTTTTTACTAAAACTGTGGCGGGTCAAGAACAATATCACTATTGATCTTCCAGATGGTAGAAAGTTAACCCTCGTCATATCCCGGGATAACCCACAAACTGCCATTACTGAAACGTGCCTTGAGTTATCCAGAGTCTGGTTTTAAGCATAAGCCGGACAACTCCATATACCTTAACATCGTTAAGATATGAACCATTCTATATACAATATAGAAACAAAGGCACTGATTCAATTGGAACCAGATTCAAATCATGCAGTTGTCTCCAGTGCATGTCAACTAAATGGAAGGAGGCCGATCAGCATTACTCAACTAGGAGTGCATCCATATATGAGTAACCTGAAAGAGAAGCAAGTTCTCAAAACCATTACTATCAACTGAATACCAAACACAAGTATCTACATCTTCGATCACCTTGAAGAATCCTGATACTTGCATCATATGGTTCTCTACTTTATTCTTGTACCTATAAATTCTTAAAACTTGGACCTTGTATTTCTATGAAATACTTGTCTAAAACTGGAGAAGTCACAAGTAAACAGAATATAGTACGAGCACCAACCTCTCTGTCCTAATGGACACCGGAAAACATACAATACTTTGTATAAGTCCTCTGAGTTCAATAATTCAAACCCTGTGCTTCGTAGGTTGAAAACTATACTATGGTTACGAAGAATTACACCGCTGTTTAATGCTTCTTACCCTATCCTCAAATGATATAGGTAAATGTCATGGACATAATTTCAAAAAATTATATCTCACTTTATAAAATAAACGTACAGATATATCAGTTTGAAATTGGTGCATAACAACGAATATTCAAAACCAAATATTTATCGTCTGGAAAAACTCTAAGGTGATTTCCTCAAAAATCACCAATTACAACGAATTCCGATATAACGAGCATATAATCACCTAATTCCCAATAACTTACTCCCACTCATCATCTGTAAAACCATACAGATGTGAGAATCAAACCCGGTAAATACATACCCTGGAGTAAGAATCAAATTGGGAAATCAATTTTCAATTAACAACTCATAGTGAAACTGAAACATGAAAATGTTTCGAAGGAGTATCTGGGTATTCCTAGTAATGCCTCTTCCATTATCCAGATTCATGACTATAACCGTATATTTCCTTGTCATCTCGCCAAATCACTTTATTTGCCTTTACTCATTACCTTCTGTACACCACTCTTAGGCTAAATAGTTTTCTTTCTTCCCTACCGTTCGGCACCAGCCTATGGTTTGGAAGAAGACTATCCAATAAGCGTAATAGGTGTACTCTCCTAATCCTAGGAACCCTCGCAACCTGAGAGAAGGTAAAGATAAAAGACAGTTGAATAATCCTTATTCTATTTCTCCTGAACCGGAATCCATTCTCGAACTGGAACAAGTTCTTTCGAGTTCGTATGTAACTATACGATGGATTATCCAATAAATGTGGATCTTCGTAGTGATACGGGGTGTTCTGGAGAAATGCAAAGGTGAAGTAGGAGTGGCGATGATATACGCGGTTTGGTCGTGAATGATAGCAGTCGCAATTTACTTTGCCATCTTTCTAATCCCTTTATTTATATTTACTTATTACCTTCTGTACACCATCCTTAGGCTAATTGGTTTTCTTCCTTCCCCACCTTTGGGCACCTGCTATGGTTTGGAAGAAGACTATCCAATAAACGCAATAGGTGTACCCTCTCATAATCCTAGGATCCCTCACAACCCGAGAGAAGGTAAAAGGAAAAGATAACTGAATAGTCCTATTCAATTTCTCCAGAACCAGAAACCATTCTCGAATCTGAAACAAGTTTCTTCGAGTTCTTATGTAACTATACGATGGTCATATCCAATAACTGTGGATGTTCGTAGTGATACGGAATGTTCCGGAGAAAAGCAAAGGGTAAAAGTAGGAGTGGCAATGAAGTATGCAACTCCGACAATCCAAAAGCCAGTGTGTTTTAAGAAAGTTCGGTTAACTTGGTTTATGAGTTCTAGTCTAGGGTCGGGTCATGGTCGCTGCCAAAGAGAGAGAGAGAAAAGAAACACTCAACGTGCACTCTAACTTAGATCAGAATGGTTAATCACTTTATCTAATCAGGATGTCTCCCACCGTTTCCTCGAATTCTCCTCCAAACCCAAAATAAGAATTAGTCGGGATCATCTAAAATCACATGAGGAGTAAACCTACTCATCAGCGGGAATCGGGATCCAACTATCATCGCATGATAACTTGATAGAATCCACTCAAGTCACTATACTCCAGAAGGTATGCGCATGCTTGGAAAGTTTCAGTTTCTTTAGAAACTCCCGATGTGTGTTTTTACCCTTAGGACCCAAGTGACCTTGACAATGCCAACATATCAAAAAGTCCTAGTCAAGTTCAACCCGTCATTATCTTAATTGTTAAACCCACCCGTACGAGTCCTTGACAATGCTAACATAACCGTACGACTGTCCTAGCCAATCCACATATCCATGCAACAGAAAAGCATTACAGAGCTACCGAACACTACGCCTCGGCAATGCACGACATATGTATCACGAATACTAAGCAATACTATTCTAAAATGACGGAGGGCTACGGCTGGTTTTTGGCGAAAAACCTTTAACGTAATGAACTTGATATCGTTGAAGGAATCTAAGTGGTTTTTTTAAATATAAAGTGGCGAAAATTTTTGCTAAAGAGGTCACTCCCAGTGAAGGGATCTCGGCTCTTTCCTCGTCAAATAAGGTGCAGGATATTCCAAACTGAATACCACGATGCAAAGAAAAAAAATTGACTATAGAAAAGTTATTACGTTGATGCAAACTTCTGCCCAAGGGGTCACTCTTGATGAAAGGATCTCGGCCCTTGCCTCGTGGTATGAGGTGCTGGATATTCATAACCGAATATCATTGTACAAAACAAAAGCAAACGTCTGTTTTTAAAACTTGGTTCCAAAAACATCAAATAGGTTTGTTTTCCTTGCATCGATCAGAATCAATGCAGTCCCATCAATTAATCACACCAGAAAAGAACAAAAATATGATGTACGTATATGCCATCCGCATTCGTCACTGAGCCCCATCATCACCCGTTAGGTTACTTAACTAACGACAGAGCGGGGGCTGAACTAGCGCGGGTGTAAAACATATAAAACATCTACCAGTATATATATAACAATATATAATAATCGTTCCAGGCATGATATATGCAACATCACAGAATAGCGATAAGTATCATAGAACAATACTGATAATCTGGGAGCCCCGGGTTTCCTTTGAGCCGCAAGTGAAACCCGGCGTTCCCCTGGGCGTGTGGATAGCCTGTGCAATGAAAACCTAAACTCCTACGAGCGCGGCAAGTTACCCGCTAAAACCAGAAGTGAGACAACCCCCTTCATCAAAGTGAATGGGCCACTCGGCACTTCACGGAATCCGGTAACTTGAGCACCCCTCCTTGGGTCAACCTGTACCCCCTACGAGTGCGGCGAATAGCTTGCCAATTCTAGAGTGAGGCCCCCTCCGTCTCAACGCCATGAGATGCGGGTCTGTTGCCATCTAGAACCCGGCTATCCATGCACTTCTCCGCGGGGTAATCCTAGTACAGAAAAGAAAAATATGTACAAAGGTGACATCGACCTCAACCCGGTCGTGCCCCAAACAAATAATATACAAACAGGCAGTGATGGAAGTCCACATGTCGGACACTCGCCCCGTAATATCAAACGTACAAATAAAACTAAACTGTACTAACATTGAGCCCAAGCTATCCACCACGACGATTCAGCCACAACACAGCACAACACAGAACTTTAACGTGAATGTTACGTTCGCAAACCCGTCTAAAAGAACTATAGCATTTAGACAAGTTGTACCGCTCTAATGACATTCACGGTCGCAAATAGTAATGCATGTACTGTAAAACTTTAAACAGTGTTAGAAATATCGACTTCGAAATAATCCCGAATAGCCCCAAACTAATAGATAAAACCATATCCAAACTGGGCTAAACTAGCAATACCATTGAACCAATATTCCAGAGACTAGACCACACCAAAAAATACAAGTCCAAACACCTACATAGGACCGCTCAGGCCGGAATTATTGCCCATGTGGCCAGTTCAATACATGTGGAATAGGTTCGTATTTGTGGAGTGTTCTAGTGGTCATACAAGTAGTCTTCTGCAGTTCTTTAAAAAAATTTGAAGACTCTGAAAATTCGACAACAACTAGAATATTTAGGGTATTGATTTGGAGTTGTTTCAGTTTCGACATTTTAATATCATCTAAACAAGCTAGCAATGGGTTAACGGGTTGGCTCTGATACCATGTTGGGTTACGGCAGCGCCCCGGCCATCAATCTGTGATCAAATGCGGAACAAAAATTTATAAAACTTAGCGCCACCACAACCATTTACCTGGATCTACCATTAACCCTTTACCGGCAATCTATAATCTAGGAGTTTAGAGTGGTTATACTGAATAGATCCGTGTCCTTCGGTCTTCAATCATCATCCCAAGCTCCTAAGGGCTTCCTTGATCAAGCTTGATCTCCTGTCTCCCTCTATCGAAGATGATCCACCCGAAGGTTTGTGCAACGAAAATCAACCTCATAACCGTGGTAACTAGGGTATCTAATTTGCTAAACTTGATTGCCTATGAGATGTAGAAACTAATGATGGATTAGGTTGTCTCTAACCACCCAATGTTTCTCAACACATGAGACATGATGGGTGGAGATAGAAGATGAAGTATGAGGATGATAGTGTAGCAACTCAAGAAAGGAAAAATGGCTAAGTGTTGTGAGCATGAAGCATCAAGTGAGAAAAATCTTCACAACATAAATCAAGCATGCAAGAATAGTGTCACCATGATTCATCCCATGAGTCATCTACAAAGCCATGCCTCATTTAATCCCAAAGAACGACACATCCTGCACCTCATTAACCATTTATAATAAGTGGTTAAAACAATAATGAGGTGGCATCTTCTAAAAGTGTCTTGTAATGAAATTACAAGAATACCCCTCATCCGTATATACATACCCGTATCCGTATTCCGAAGAATACAAATACAAAGAGACGAAAATAATCCAACAAATATAATACTAGGATCCGGCTTAAACCAAAGCCCACCAGTATTATCTGTCCGAACATCATGCGTGTAAAAGTACACGTATGTGATCGAACCCTGCCGTAAAACCATACGGCTTCTACATCGTTTCACCCGAAGCAGGAAAACTCTCTATGTGGGACTCTAAAGACTCGTCAATATGCTGGCATAGGGTTTAACCACAAGCACGTCAGCGACACTAGCTGTATGTGCTGGGTTCCCTTGCATGGCAGCAAGGTTTCGGGAGGCATCTTCCATGCCAAATTAAAATTTTGCCGTATTAAGGAACCCTAAGCTAAGGATGTTTAACTAGAGAATCATACGAAAACAACAATGTAAAAACTTTACATCTATGTGAATACGGAATACAACCTTTGTAGACCGGTCCTTCACTTCTAAAGCTCTGTATAGTAGTCTCTTCGATGCAAGTTGTGAACTCCCGGACTCTAGGAATGGTTCACTTGAATAAATGAACAAGCTTGTTCAATGTCTTTGAGGCCGAAGATGATCTACGTTGAGGAGACTCAAGCTCATGCTACCTCTTCACTAATGGTGAGATTAGTGAAGCAAACACCCTAAACTAAATGGCTAATAGTAGAGGATGATGAAGTAGGAATTTTGCTCACTTTAGGAATTTAGTGTATGTGATATATCATCACTTCATCAAAAGCTAGAGAGCAAACTCATGAGGAAGAAGAAAATGAAGTGAAATGATGAATGAATAATTCATGTGAGGTTAGAAATGCAACCATGGTGAGTATATCACATACACTAACCATTGTAGAGAATAAACCATGGTGTGTGATTAATGGTTGGGTTAATAAATATCTTTAAGTAAAACAAAAGAAGTGGACTTAGTCAATGTTCTACTAGCTTCCATCCAAGCTCAACCATGATAAAATCCACTAATTTTGAATTACTTAATAAATAAATATAAAACCCTAACATTAACCTAGCATGGTGTGAGTCTCATACATACATGTTGCATATGTAACCTAGCATGTCACGATGATATATATCATATATATATTATTTGTAAACAAAAGAAAATAATACAATTAACATATATCATATATATATCAATGTATCATAATTGTGAGAAAAAGAAAAACTTAAGTGAGCTAATATTAGTTAATGTAATGTAATATATCAAATATATAATTATACATTAAATTATTGCCGGCTATATCACATATAACCGACTAATATCAAATGTATCATTTTATCGAATCAACACTTTATCCGATAACCCGGCTATATCACATATAACCGATCGATACACAAATCGCAAGAATAGAATGCGGTATCACATACGCGCATTAATCTCGGTCCCACACATATCACATATATGCTCCTACTCCGTTTTGCATGAACCAGGAAACCTCTGTGTAGGACTCTAAAGACTCATCAATATGCCGGCAGTAGGTGATGATCATATCAAACACCCACAAGCCGTCAGCAGTCTGCTAAACATAACGGCCACCCGGGTATTAAGCGATCAGAAGATCAATAAGAAAGCCTGCTCACACTCCTATGAATCCAATCAGTAACACTACCATAAAGTCCGATCTCTTCATTTGATATGTCGCATATCTGGCCTGGGGGGTGGTAAACGTCAGACCCCAATAGCTCGATAAGTCGTGCCGATATAAGGCTCATAATGGGTCAAGAAACTACTGATAACACTTACCAGTAAATCTCATAATAGCCCTGGCCAGGGACTTCCTGTTATAGCCAATCGAGCACAGCGCAACATCAACCCCCAATACCGGGAGAGACGAAATCCCCTCCTATCACTCATTGCCTCCATATGACTCGGGATTGTACCCAAAAACCACCGTTTTGCACATTCTCTTAAACGTGGTAAGGTCGAAATTAAAGTACAGTGGGAATCACACAAGACTCTATGACGATCTTGGGTCAACAGCCTAACCTGTACCAGTGTCACCAGAGAACTGCTATCTGACGTGAGGTATAATACCATCTAGGAGTTCTCGGCGAGTTCTGTCCAGTGTACCCAGTCTCCATTGAGCACCCGTATACTATCCTTGATGTCAAACACCAATGGATGTGGGATCATCCATCGCCTATCATATGGGTCAAGATACCTACACGCTAGTCTACTCTGGAATATCGATGCCCCGTCTCGATATTTCCACGACTAGGAACAATTAAAGGATGTACTTGCCGACTACCCTTGCCCCACTAGTATGATTTGCATCATAGTCCTAGTAGTCAAGTACACATCCTAAGGGCTTTACCAACATGTCACAGAGAGACAATATAAGTATACATGTTAAGATAAAGAGCAACCAGATAGCATACTATCATGTCGAGCAAGAAAGTCCTCCCTATATATGTCCCAGCATCCACTATAATATATATCATATGTACAATAATGGCCTCTAGGGCATACATACAACTAACAATCTCCCACTTGCACTAAGGCCAGCTGTTGTAGTATCTCATACCCAACGTCCCATAAAAGTCTCTCGCGGGAAAGGCCTCGGTGAGTGGATCTGCTGTGTTATCCTTTATGTCAACTCTTCTGACCTTGATCCCCTGGAGATCAACCATCTCCAGATCAGGTGATACTGCCTCAGAATATGTCTGGATCGCTGATGGGACTTGGGTTCCTAGGCCTAAGCCACAACTCCATTGTCACACAATGGTAAAAACCATGTTCATCTCATGAACAAGAAATACCCAGACAACCTCTTTGGTAGCATCGTTGGCAGTGATGTATTCGGCCTTTATCATCTAGATTGCCACATTATATAGCTTGGAACTCTTCCAACATACCGTCCCTCCAATGAGGGTATAGGCAAAGCCTGAGACTGACTATCAGTCGGCCTTATCACTCTGGAAGCTCGAACCAAGAACATTCTTTTAGTGCTTCTCAAGTACTTAAGAACGTCCTTCCTAGCTGTTCATTGATTCTCCCAAGATCCGATTGATTCCTTATCACTACACCTAATGAGTTAACTACATTTGGTCTGGTACATAACATCGCATACATGATAGAGCCTGTTGTCGAAGCATAGGATATCTCTTGTATGCGAGCTCTCTCCAAATCAGTCTCGGGAGACATCTTTTTGGAGAGAGTGATTCCTGAGTGAGTGGGCGAACCACCATACTTAGAATCTTCCATACTAAACCCTTTAGTATGGTGTTAATGTACCTGGATTTGGGACACTCCCAACATCCGCTTATATCTATCTCATAGATCTGTATCCCAAGATGCAGTAGGTATCAACCAGATCTATCCTGGAGAATCCTCGTGATAAGAGGAGCTTGACCGAGAGTAGCATAGGAAACCCTTTCTTA
This sequence comes from Agapanthus africanus, assembly GCA_030015575.1. NCBI lineage: Eukaryota > Viridiplantae > Streptophyta > Magnoliopsida > Asparagales > Amaryllidaceae > Agapanthus > Agapanthus africanus. The sequence continues at coordinate 612,102,913 of CM057344.1, forward strand.
TCAAGAGAAAGACAGTCTTACTCTCTACTACCTTCTTGTATATACAAGGTTCATCTATCTTTTTGATCAAGTCAAACTCTTTGACTATCATATCAAAACAGACGTTCCAATTCCGCGATGCATGCTTCAACTAAGCATCTTGCACACCATATCCGCTGCTCCCACTTGTCTACGAAACCCTCTAGCTGTCATGCACACACTCTCTTCTAAATTATATTTAGAAAAGCGGTCATGACGTGCAACTGCCAGATATCGTAGTCATGGTATGCAGCGATGGCAAGTAGGATCCGGATGGTCTTAAGCATAGTCACTGAAGAAAAGGTTTCATCAATGATCTATACCTGGTTGTATGACGAGAACCTTTTGCTTCAAGTCTAGCTTTGAAAGTCTCAACTTTTCCATCTACACCAAGTATCTATCTCATAGATCCACTTGCTCCCGTTGGGCCATACCCTTTCAAGAGCAACATGCAAAGTCCATACTTTGTTGGTGTATATGGATTCCATCTCAGATCTTATTGCATCCAGCCGTTTCACAGAGTCCCCACTCGTGAAGGCCTGCTGAATCTAGTTGGGTCATCATAAACTATGATGCAATCCTCGCTCCTACTGTCACTGAGAATAATCGCATTATCTCTCAGATGGGTGAGGAACCCTACCAAATTCGCGGAGAGGATGAGGTTCGTTGGAGACTATTGAATCCTCCAGTTCCACTAAATCATCAGTCGTAGTTTGTACAGCTGGAACTCCTTCCAGTTCTACCTTATGACCACTTATCTGTTTTCCAAGAAATTCCTTTTTCTAAAAAGAGTGGTCATGTTGAGAAACAAAACACTTTTGTTCCTCGGTTTGGTAGAAGATATTCCCTCACAAATGTTTGGGATATCCAAAAAACTTACAGAACCGACCTTACCTCGAGTTTGTCCGGATTTTGCTTTTCAACATAGGCCGGACAACCCCATATCTTAACTTACTTAAGACATAGTCTCTTCCCATACCATATCTCATATGGAGTGGTAGCCTTCGATTTGGTGTGAACCTTATTCAATAGGTATGCAGCTTCTCAAGTGCATAACTCCAAAAGGAAATAGGCAACTCAGTAGTACTCATCATAGAGCGCACCATATCTTATAGGGTACGATTGCCCCGCCCCGACACACCGTTGTGCTGTGGTGTATACGGAGGAGTAATGCTGAGAGAGAATCTCATTCTCTTTTAGATAAACCAGAAATTCCATGCCTAAGTATTCTCCTCCCCGATCACATCGAAGGACTCAATACTTTTACCCGTCCGGTTCTCAACTTCATACTTATATTCTATGAATTTCTCAAAAGCTTCAGACTTGTGTTTCAACAGAAACACACGTTCGAATCTTGAGAGATAGTCAGTGAATATAATAAAGTGCGATGAACCAATCCCTGGCATGTGTAGACATGGATCGCATACATCATCATGTATCAATCCCAAGAGTTCATTAACTTTTTCTCCATTTCCAGTAAACGGAGTATTGGTCATTTTACCTTTGAGACATGACTTGCAAGTTTCGTAAGATGAAAGTTTGAATGGATTCAAATATTCATCCTTATGTGTCTTAGCTAGTCGTGTCGTATTGATATGACCTAGTCTACAATGCCACAAGAAGGATCGTTCATTTCTGAACTTGTCCTCTTGTGTGTGTTCTGTATACTTAGAGTTGTGGTTTGATTTAGACCGTATATGGTATTTCATAACGTGCCTGATCCAATCAACTCTTGATTCAGGACAATGTTCACAATATTATCCTGCAATACAAAATTATATCCTTCTTTATCTGATAAAGAGACTGATATAATGTCGTATATCAGTTTCGATATATAATAACATTCGTTCAGAATCAATGTATTCTGATAATACAAGGTGATATTTGCCAACTGACTTGGCTGCAACAATTGCACCATTCTCTACACTTAGAGACATATCACCCAATCCCAGTTTTCTACCTATCCAAGCCTATATAATCATATTACATATGTTGGATCTTGATTCGGTATCACATACCCAGGACGTAGAGTATACTGAGATACAGTTCTCGGTAATAAAATACCTGAAGAATATGCATCAACATGCTCATTCTTCGATCGGGTGGGATTGGAATTCTGGTATTCCCCTATTTCCTCTTCAGTCTTATAACAATTATAAGAAAGAACGGAACCAACGTTCCCCAGCTCAGTATAATAAGCAGGTTCGGTCAAAACATCCATGTTATTATCTTGATTAAGGCGTGACATGGTGGCTACCAGGAGAGAGAGAGAGAAGAAAACATTCTGCGTGCGCTCTTGCAAGATTAGATTGGTTATTATTTTATCTAATCAGGATGGGTCCCACTGTTTTTATCAAGTCTTCCTTCAAACCCTAAAAGGTAAGACTAGCCGGAATTAATTACAGTCTACAACTTCGCTAACCGTTCAGCCAGGCCAGTGTCGGTACTTTGAAGGAGGTTTCCCGTGCTTTCGCACGGACCTAATTAAAGTAAACCTCGTTTTCCCAGAGGTATAACCTCGTTAACACCTTTCTAGACACCTAATAGATTAGCTAATTGTAAAGTGCAAAACTTTCCCGGAAGCAACTTTTTCTCGCAGCGGGATCGGAATCCAACTATCTCATAGAAGGTATGCAATCTCATTGAAAGTTTCAACACTTGAAACTCCCGATATATTTTGCCCCTAGAACTTTATGACCTTAACATAGTCAACAAATCATAAGTTCCAGCCAAGTTCAACCCGTCATTTCATGATTAAATTAAACCCACCCGTACGACCTTTAACAAGGTCAAAAAAGTCGTACGACTACCCTAACTTAATCGCATCTCATGCTTATGCAGATAAGCACTAATTAGTTACCGCACACTACGCCTTAACATAGTCAACAAATGTAGCATGAATACTAATTATTACTTATCTGAAATGACAGAGGGCTACGATAGGTTTTTAAGAAAACCCTTTACGTAATGAACTTGATATCGTTGCGGAATCGAGTGATTTTGAAAAGGAGTGTTTTTGAGGATTTTACTAGTTTTTCTAAATAGGTCACTTCCGGTGAAGGGATCTCGGCTCTTTCCTTATCGAATAAGGTGCAGGATATTTCATAAATACCACTATGCAAAGCAAAAACTCCAAAAGCAATCAAAAGACAAACTGAGTGTTGTAGCATCTGCCAGTTATTGCTAAAGAGGTCACTCCCGGTGAAGGGATCTCGGCTCTTTCCTTATCGAATAAGGTGCTGGATATTCAATAAGGAATACCGCTATGCAAAGCAAGAACTAGAGCTACCAGTTTTTAAAACAATATTCTACAACATCTTTAGGTTTATTTCTTTTCATTAATCTCATTAATGAAGTCCCATCATTTATGCTTCCTAAGCATCACAGAAGAAACGAAAGCAGCAATATATAATATATATCATATATATAATATAAGCATTCATCTCAGAACATATCATAGTGATCGCATCACAGAGCAGCAGAAGATAACATATGAAATATTGGATATACTAGGATTTCCGTGTTTTATATCAAGCCAGTAGAAAACATGAATTCCACGGTCGCGATGAATAGTCAAACCCACATCACTAGACCCCTACGAGAGCGGCAAGTAACCCTCCCAATTCTAGGGTTAGGAGACCCGGTCTCGACTCCTCGAGATGGCCTCCCACTGGACCCTAGAACCCGGTTACTTGTGCTCTCCTCCTTGGGTCTATCCTAATGCGGAAAAGTAAATAATATACATCAACGGTGACATCATCCTCAACCCGGAAGTGCCTCAATAAAAGATATTACATATATTGAATTTTACATGAATGAAAATGAAAAACTCTCATCTCACATAAAACCCCCGGCTATTCAAAAACGACGATCCAATATAACATATCACAACAATACATAACATCACATGTCATCAACGTAAGTAAATATGCGTATTCCAATTGTCGTTGACGTATAGCAACGATACCAGCGATACCCCACATATTACACTTACGGTCGCAGAAAAGAAAGTGAAAAACTACAACAATTGGAATCGTCACTGCTCTTAGAAATCATAAACCCAAAATATCATATATTTTGGATTTCATGCCTAACAATGCAAATCTTACATTTAGGTCTCATCTAAGAACTTTTCAAAAGAAGTCGAGTAATTCAACAAGATTCCTGATTTCACTCGAGACCGAAATGTTAAACTTGCACGCAATTAAATAGATTCCAATTATTGTATCACAATCTTAGATAACCAGACAATGTTAAACTTTTCGATCGAATAAAAAAACACCCAAAATTTCCCAAAGAGCTCAACACTTGAGCGGAGTTTAAAAGGTACCCAGAACATGCCACAACACCTATGAACCAGCCGTAGAAGGGTCAACCAATGCCTCACCTGTTGCACCGCTGAACTACCACAAACCCTAGGGTTTGATGGCGGTTCTGACGGTCACAGAATTGAGTTAGGGTTTCATTCTTCTAGAGGGTCCACAGAATCACTTACATGATTTTCTGAATTTTTTAAACTTGGAAAAATCCAATACTTGGAAAATTTCAAACAAGGGAAAATATGGGTTATTGATATCCGTTCGAACTTTTTATCACCGTCTAAAATACCCAAAACAAACATTAGAATTACGAATATGAAACAGTCCGAGTTGCCTATGCAGAAAATTAACATCACATGCAATTTTAGCAAAAACTAGCAACACCCGAAATACTAAAACCTAGATACTGGAACACCCTGAAAATTTGAAGCCCAAAATCCAAAAATGACCCAAGGAGCTCGGTTTTAGCAAGGTTGTGGCCGGCCAGAATTAGTCCAAATAGCCTCAAATTTTCGTGGTGTTCATGCTATATCATATATAACATTCTGCAGTTGTTAAAAAATTTTTTAGAGCCCATTAAAAATTCGACAGAAACTAGGTATTAGGATTTCAAGTTTCGGAGTTATTTCGGTTTTGTAATCTAACAAACATCATGTAATTCTCTAACTATGCTCAGATACCACTGCTGGGTTCCCTAGTACGGCAGCAAGGTTTCGGGAGGTATCTTCCATGCCAAATTAAAATTTTGCCGTATTTAGGAACCCTAAGCTAAGGATGTTTAACTAGAGAATCATACGAAAACAACAATGTAAACACTTTACATCTAAGTGAATGCGGAATACAACCTTTGTAGACCGGTCCTTCACTTCTAAAGCTCCATGTAGTAGTCCCTTCACTGCAAGTTGTGAACTCCCGAACTCTAGGAATGGTTCACTTGAAGATATGAACAAGCTTACTCAATATCTTCGAGGCCGAAGATGATCTACGTCGAGAAGACTCAAGCCCATACTACCTCTTCACTAATGGTGAGATTAGTGAAGCAAACACCCTAAACTAAATGGCTAATAGTAGAGGATGATGAAGTAGGAATTTTGCTCATTTTAGATTTTATTTTCTCACAATATATCATCACTTCATCAAAAGCTAGAGAGCAAATTCATGAGGAAGAAGAAGATGGAGTGAAGTGATGAATGAATAATTCATGTGAGGTTAGAAATGCAGTCATAGTGAGTATATCACATACACTAACCATTGTAGAGAATAAACCATGGTGTGTGGTTAATGGTTGCGTTAATAAATATTTTTAAGTAAAACAAAAGAAGTGGACTTAGTCAATGTTCTACTAGGTATTAGGGTTTCAAGTTTCGAAGAAGAAGATGAAGTGAAGTGATGAATGAATAATTCGTGTGAGGTTAGAAATGCAACCATGGTGAGTATATCACATACACTAACCATTGTAGAGAATAAACCACGGTGTGTGGTTAATGGTTGGGTTAATAAATATTTTTAAGTAAAACAAAAGAAGTGGACTTAGTCAATATTCTACTAGCTTCCATCCAAGCTCAACCATGATAAAATCCACTAACTTCGAATTACTTAATAAATAAATATAAAACCCTAACATTAACCTAGCATGGTGTGAGTCTCAAACATACATGTTGCATGTGTAACCTAGCATGTCACAATGATATATATCACATATATATTATTTGTGAACAAAAGAAAATAATACAATTAACATATATTACATATATATCAATGTATCATAAATGTGAGAAAAAGAAATACTTAAGTGAGATAATATTAGTTAATATAATGTAATATATCAAATATATAATTATACATTAAATTATTAAATCAACACTTGATTTAATAATCTGGCTATATTACATATAACCGACTAATATCAAATGTATCGTTTTATCGAATCAACACTTGATCCGATAACCCGGCTATATCACATATAACCGATCGATACACAAATCGCGAGAATAGAATGCGGTATCACATACGCACATTAATCTCGGTCCCGCACATATCACATATGTGCTCCTACCCCGTTTCGCATGAACCAGGAAACCTCTATGTAGGACTCTAAAGACTCGTCAATACACCGGCAGTAGGTGATGATCATATCAAACACCCACAAGCCATCAGCGGTCTGCTAAACGTAATGGCCACCCGGGTATTGAGTGATCAGAAGATCAACAAGCAAGCCTGCTCACACTCCTATGAATCCAATCAGTAACACTACCGTATAGTCCGGTCTTTTCGTTTGATATGTCGCATATTTGGCCTGGGGGGTGGTAAATGTCAGACCCCAATAGCTCGATAAGTCATGCCGATATGAGGCTCATAACGGGTCGAGAAACTACTGATAACACTTACCAGTAAATCTCATAACAGCCCTGGCCAGGGACTTCCTGTTATATCCAATCGAGCACAGCGCAACATTAACCCCCAATACCGGGAGAGACGAAATCCCCTCCTATCGCTCATTGCCTCCATGTGACTCGGGATTGTACCTAAAAACCACCGTTTTGCACATTCTCTTGAACGTGGTAAGGTAGAAATTAAAGCACGGTGGGAATCACACAAGACTCTATGACGATCTTGGGTCAATAGACTAACCTGTACCAGTGTCACCAGAGAACTACTATCTGACGTGAGGTATAATACCATCTAGGAGTTCTCGGCGAGTCCTATCCAGTGTACCCAGTCTCCACTGAGCACCCGTATACTATCCTTGATATCAAACACCAATAGATGTGGGATCATCTATCGCCCATCATATGGGTCAAGATACGTACATGTTAGTCTACTCTGGAATATCGATGCCCCGTCTCGATACTCCCATGACTAGGAACAATTAAAGGATGTACTTGCCGACTACCCTTGTCCCACTAGTATGATCTGCATCATAGTCATTGTAGTCAAGTACACATCCTAAGGGCTTTACCAACATGTCACAGAGAGACAATATAAGTGTACATGTTAAAATAAAGAGCAACCAGATAACATACTATCATGTCGAGCAAGAAAGACCTTCCTATATATGTCCCAGAATCCACTATAATATACATCATATGTACAATAATGGCCTCTAGGGCATATATACAACTAACAGTATGTAACAACTACCCAGGGATTGAGCGAAAGGGATGCCGACGAGCAAACTCATCCTGAAACCCCTACTGAGCCTGAAAGTGACAATATCCGTACAGTCCGGTCTGTTCGTCTATGAGTATCGCATATCGAGTCTTAGGGGTGGATAAAGTCAGACCCCTAATAACTTGATATTCAGTGTCGGTATGAAGCCTATCACCACCCGAGAAACTACTGATCCGAATCAGTAATTCTCGACTACCTTGGCTAAGGATTTCTGGTGATAGCCACCCGTGCACACCGTGACATCAACCCCCTATACCGGGAGAGACGAATCCCATGATGATCCGCTCACTGCCTCCATGTGGCTCGGGACTGTACCCAACTAAAACCTGTTTGTACGACTCCTTTGAGCCGTGGTAGGGTAGTAATCAAAGCATAGTGGGAACTCACACGAGACAAATGATAATCTCAGGTTGAGAGACTTACCTATACACATGTCACCTGGGAACTGCTATCTGAAAATAGGTATAGTACCAACTAGCATGTTCCAGGCGAGTCCGTCCGGTGTACTCATAACCCAGTGAGCACCTGTATACATCTTAGGTAAACAAATTGATACCAATGGCTTGTGAGACCGGCCACCGTCCCTCGTCTGGGTCTCGATCAGTATACACTAGTCTACTCTTGGAGTATCGATGCCCAGTCTCGAAATTCCCATGACTAGGGATATTTTAAGGATGTGCTTATAGACCACCCAACTCCTACGTATATGATCGTCATTATACTGCTGGTAGTCAAGAAAGAATCCTATGGGCTCTATCAACATGTAATAGTGATCTGCAATGTCACCTGAAGCATGTATACGATGATAAAGACAAACCAGATAGCATACTATCATCTCGAGTAAGACTGTTCTAGCAGTATAGGTCCTCCCTCAATCATTGCAATTACGTGCCCGCGATCCAATAATTGACTTGAGGGCACTATAGCCAATAGTGATATCAATGGACCGTTGTATGCCTACCAGTATCGGCTATCAGGTATATGATGGAACAATAAAGTATAAGCAGCTTTGTATTTGGAGACAGAATACCACTTCGAAGCAAGATCGTGATGGGCAATGTTCCTCCTCACCCTCTGCTCATGTACATGCTGAAATTACATGTGAATAAGGCAACTTTTGCAACTTAGGTATATTGCACGTCCAACTGCAGTTCCTACCATCGATGACTACGGCGTAATTTTTTTCATTTTTGTTAGTCACCTGCCATTCGGACTAGCTGAACCTTACGAGCCAAGCATGCCGAGTATCAGTATCCCTTTTTGTTATTAATTGTTCGGATTTAGGACATAACTTTGTTGTCCACTCTTGTCCCTCCTGATGTCGTGCAAAGAAGTATTTGTTCGCCCGGTAAAAAGTCCGTACTACTAAGACCTGAATAAGCAAAGATCGAAATCCTTTTAAAACCCCATTAAAACTTTCTGAAACATTTGTAGTTATTATGCAAAATCGTCTATCACCAACTTTCGAAAGAGTCCATCTTTTTTCTTCATTTTAAAAACAACTTTCAATCCAAGCATCTGCTCTTGGACATATACGTTTAAGTTTCTCTCTCAGCTTTGTATACGCCAAGTAATCTAGTGCGCATGCAATTTGAGAGAACAAACTCTACAAAGTTTTGCCACTAAATCCAGCCGTTGAGAAGTTGGCTCTGATATGTCGCATACAATAACGATGACTATGAGGTTCCGGCATGAATTTCTTAGTACAGACGGAATCCCTTTCATCCTGTCAGATATGAAAGTAATATGTCTTCCCCGCACCGATGGAATGTATAGATTGTTGGATATAGTGCCCTCAGAGTCAATTATTGGATCGCAGGCACGTGATTGCAATGATTGAGGGAGGACCTGTACCGGTAGGACAGTCTTACTCAAGAGTTAGTATACTATCCGGTTTGTCTTTATCATCGTGTACATGCTTTAGGTGACATTGCAGTTCACTATTACACGTTGATAGAGAATAGTATACTATCTGGTTTATCTTTATCATCATGTACAGCTTTAGGTGATGCTACAGATCACTATTGCACGTTGATAGAGCCCATAGGATTCTTGCTTGACTACCAGCAGTATGATGGCGATCATATACGTGGGAGCTGGGGTCTAGAAGCACATCCTTAAAAGGTCCCTAGTCGTAGGAGTTTCGAGACTGGGCATCGATACTCCATTTGTAGACTAGTGTATACAATCGAGACCTCGACGAGGGCCGGTGGTTGGTCTCACAAGCTATTGGTGTCAGTTGGTTCACCTAAGATGTATACAGGTGCTCATTGGGTTATGAGTATACCGGACAAGACTCGCCGAGAACATGATAGTTGGTATTATACCTGACGTCGGATAGCAGTTCCCCGGTGACATGTGTACATGTTAGTTCATCGACCTGAGATCGTCATTTGTCTCGTGTGAGTTCCTACCGTGCTTTGATTACTACCCTACCACGGCTCGAAGGAGTCGTGCAAATAGGTTTTAGTTGGGTACAGTCCCGAGCCACATGGAGGCAAGTGAGCGGATCGGCAAGGGGTTCGTCTCTCCCGGTATTGGGGGTGAGATCGCGCTGTATCTAGGAGAGCCGTTACACAAAGCCCTCGGCCGAGGCAGGAGATTTACTGGAAGGTATTCCAGTAGTATCTCAGGGTGTTCTAGGCTACACTCTGACACGACTTGTACCACTTTTGGGGGTCTGACTTTTACCAACCCCCTAGGCCCGACATGCGATGCTCATAGACGAACGGACTGGACTGTACGAATATTGTCACTGACAGGCTCAATAGGGTGTCAGGATGAGTTCGCTCATCGACCTCCCTTTTGGTCAATACCCGGTAGCCCGTTACGTACAGCTAGTACCTCTGACGTGCTAGTGGTTAAATCCACAGCCAAAGTATCGACGAGTCTTTAGAGTCCCCCACAGACAGTTTCTCAAGTTTCGGGCGAAACGTTGTAGAGGCCGTATGATATATGGCAGAGTTCGATCATATACGTGCGGTATTGCACTGATCATGATCGGGCGGATCATACTAGTGGGCTTTGGTTTAAGCCGGATCCTGGTATTAGATTTGTTGGATTACTTTAGTCTCATCGCATTCGCATTCATTCGGAATGCGGGTGCAGGTATGTATATACAAGTGAGGGGTATCCTTGTGATCCGTCACGAGTTTACTTTAGATATTGCCGTATCTTTTTATTGTTGCAAACATTTGGATTAATGTTTTGCATTTGGAAATAATGAGCTAGAATTCATCATGACATGGACACATTGGTGACTCATGGTCTCTTTTAGTGTGTAAATGTCACATTATGAGATTGATGTGTGTTAATATGATGAGAAGAGAGAGAGAGGGGCTGCCTAATGTGAGCTTGGTCTTGAATTTTTTATCACACACTCTCTCTCTCTTTTGATCATGAAAAGAACAAAAGAAAAAGAAAGAAAACCTTCTCTTCTTCTTCTTCTTCCTCTAGCTCATTATCTTCCTCAATAGCAACACCTTCAACCTTCATCCAAGTAATGGATGCTAGAGACAAAGTGATCACAAACATTCTCTACAACACCTTGGACACGTCGGCTAGCACATTTCATGCCCGAGTTGCTTCGGATGAAGCGGGAGCCCGTAAAAAGACTCGTAGATGTGGTGCCTTTTCCGACGAGGAGATCAAGACCGGAGATGCCGCGAGGAGCTTGGGATGGTGGCCAAAGACCGAAAGACTTGGATCGATCGGTATAGCCTTTCTATCCCTTCTCTAGTTTGCTAGTAGTAGGTTAATGGTTCGATCCGGGTTTAAGCATACGATAGCGTCGGTTTCTAGTTTAGAAAAAATTTCGTTCCGCATTTTGGCCTCGGAAAGACGGCCGGGGCGCTACCGTAATCTTACATGGTATCAGAGCCATGCCATTAACCTTTACTAGCTTGCTCTAACGTATTTAGAACTTCGATCGAACAAAAATTCCGAAACCGCGATTTCAAAATGTGCAGTTTCTGTCGAAATTTTTTTGTTGTCAAAAAATTATTTGGTGTATTGCAGAAATTCGTACAGGGTTTTTTAGGAGTTCTGAGAAATTTTGGTTGCATGATCGTACGGTCCCGCGGCAATAACCCTCTTTTGGCCGCGGTTCCGCCGCCATTCTGTGCCCTCAATGCACCAAAATTTCTACAGTGTTTTCTGATTTGGAAATTAGGTTTCTGGAATGTTCTGTTTGAGCCCAGATTATTTTGAGTGCTGAGTATTGTGCTTGGGGCCCACTTCGTGGAAATTTTGTCGATCGAAAATTTAAATATGTTAGTTCACAGTATTTACATTATATCTGCGACCGTGAATGTCATTCGATCGGTAAATCATGTCTAATTGCTATAGCCCTTTTAGACGGATTTGCGAACGTGACATTCACGTTGATGTTCTGTGTTGTGCTATGATGTTGCGGATTTGTCGTGGTGGATAGCCTGGTTGCAATGGTAGTACAGTTTGATTGTATATGTACATTTGATATTGCGGGGCGAGCGTCCGACATGTGGACTGCCGTCACTGCCTGTTTGTATATTATTCTTTTGGGGCATGACCGGGCTGAAGTCGATGTACCCGTTGTATATATTTTACTTTCTGTACTAGGATTACCCCACGGTGGGGTGCACGGATAGCCGGGTTCTAGAGAGCAATGGGCCCGCATCTCATGGCTTTGAGACGGAGGGGGATTTACTCTAGAATTGGCGGGCTATTCACCGCACTCGTAGGGGGTACAGGTTGACCCAAGGAGGGATGCTCAAGTTATCGGATTCCGTAAAGTACTGGGTGGTCCATTAACGTTGTTGAAGGGGGCTGCCTCGCTTCAGGTTTTGGCGGGTGACTTGCCGCACCCGTAGGGGTCTAGGATTTCATTGCACAGGCTATCCACACGACCAGGGGAACGTCGGGTTTCAGTAGCGGCTCTATGAAACCCAGGGATCCCAGATTATCTGTATTGTTCTGTGATACTTATTACATTTCTGTGATGTTGCATTTTATCACGCCTTAAGCGAATATTATATATTGATATATATACTAGTAGATGTTGTATATGTTTTACATCCGCGCTAGTCCAGTCCCCGCTCTGTCGTTAGTTAAGTAACCTAACGGGTGATGACGGGACCCAGTGGCGAATGCGGATGGCATATACGTACATCATATTTTCGTTCTTTTGTGTTGTGATTAATTGATGGGACTGCGTTGATTCGGATCAATATAAGCTAAACAAACCTATTCTGATGTTGTTGGAACATTTTTCAAAAAGCTGTTATTGCAAGGACGTTTTCTTTTGTTTTGCACAGTGGTATTCAGTTGGAATATCCTGCACCTCAGTCGACGAGGCAAGGGCCGAGATCCCTTCACCGGGAGTGACCCCTTGGACAGAAGTTTGCGTCAGGGTAATAACTTCACTATAGCCGATTGCCTTTTGCTTTGCATCGTGGTATTCAGTTGGAATATCCTGCACCTCATTCTACGGGAAAAGAGCCGAAATCCCTTCACCGGGAGTGACCTCTTTAGCAAAGGTTTTTGCCACTATATTTTTATAAAAAGATATCTGGTTCCTTCAACGATATCAAGTTCATTACGTTAAAGGTTTTTTGCCAAAAACCAAACGTAGTCCTCCGTCATTTCAGATTAGTATTGCTTAGTATTCGTGCTACGTATGTCGTACTCAGCCGAGGCGTAGTGTGCGGTAGCTCTGTAATGCTTTTCTGTCTTATGGATATGTGATTGGTTAGGACAGTCGTATGATCATTTTGGCTCAGTCAAGGACTCGTGCGGGTGGGTCTAATGCAATCAAGATAATGACGGGTTGAACTTGGTTAGGATCCTTTGATATGTTGGCTCAGTCTAGGTCACTTGGGTCCTAGGGGTAAAAACACACATCGGGAGTTTCTAAAGAAACTAAAACTTGCCAGGCATGCGCATACCTTCTGGAGTGTGATAACGTGAGTGGATTGCGTCACATTATCATGCGATGATAGTTGGATCCCGATTCCCACTGATGAGTTGGTTTACTCCTCGGGTGATCCCGACTAATTCTTCTTTCAGGTTTGTAGGAGAATTTGAGGATACAGTGGGAGGTTTCCTGATTAGATAAAGTGATAACCATTCTGATTTAGGTTAGAGTGCACGCTGAGTGTTTCTTTTCTCTCTCTCTTTGGCAGCGACCATGGCCCGACCCTTGACTATGACTCAGTGACCAAGTTAACCAAACTTTCTTAAAACACTGGCTTTTGGATTGTCTGAGTTACATACCTCATTGCCACTCCTACTTTTACCCTTTTCTCCAGAACACCTCGTATCACTGCGAACATCCACTTCCATTGGATAAACCATCGTATGGCTATATACGAACTCGAAGGAATTTATTCGAGGATGGTTTCCGGTTCTGGAGAAAACGAATAGGACTATTCAGTTGTTTTTTCCTTTTACCTTCTCTCAAGTTGCGAGTGCTCCTTAGATTAGGACAATACACCTATTACGCTTATTGGATAGTCTTCTTCCAAACCATAGGCAGGTGCCGAACGGTGGGGAATGAAGAAAACCAATTAGCCTAACGAAGGTGTACAGAAGGTATTAAGTAAAGACAAATAAAGGGATTAGTAAGAGGGCAAAGTAAATTGCGACTGCTATTCACGACCAAACCAGGTATTTCTTCGCCAATCCTACATCACCTTTGTATTTCTCCAGAACACTCCGTATCACTACAAAGATCCACAGTTTATTGGATACTCCATCGTATGGTTATATACGAACTCGAAGGAACTTGTTCCAGTTCGAGGATGGATTATGGTTCAGGAGAAATAGGAATAAAGTTTTATTCAGTTGTCTTTTATCTTTACCTTCTCTCGCATTGCGAGTGCTCCTAGGATTAGGACAGTACACCTATTACGCTTAATGGATAGTTTTCTTCCAAACCATAGGCTGGTGGCGAACGGTAGGGAAGGAAGAAAACCATTTGGCCTAAAAGGGTGTACAGAAGGTAATGACTAAAACATATAAAGGGATTTGGAGAGATAACAAAGAAATATACGGTTACAGTTGTGAATCTAATAATGGAAGAGGCATTACTAGGAATACCCAGATACCCCTTCGAGACATTTACATGTTTCAGTTTCACTGTGTATTGTTAAAGGAAAACTGATTTCCCAATTAGCCCTTGCTCCAGGGTATGTATTTACCAGGTCTGATTCTCACATCTGTATGGTTTTACAGATGATGAGTGGGAGTAAGTAATTGGAAATTGGGTGATCATCCTCATTATATCGGGATTCGTTGTAATTTGTGATATTTGAGGAAATCGCCTAGGTTGTTTGCCGGACGGCAAATATTTGGTTTTGAATATCCATTGTTATGCACCAATTTCAAATTGATATATTTGTACGTCTATTTTTATAGAGTGAGATATAACTTTTTGAAATTATGTCTATGACATTTACCTATATAAGTGGATGGTTAGATAAGGAGCATTAAACAGCGGTGTAATTCTTCTTAACCATAAGTACAGTTTTTAACCTACGACACACAGGATATGAGTTATTAGACTCAAGGGACTTATACAGAGAATTGTATGTTGTCCAGTGTCCATTAGGACAGTGGGGTTGGTCCTCATACTATATTCAATTTACTTATGACTTCTCTACTATTTAGACAAGTGTTTCGTAGAAACATAAGGTCCAAGTTTTGAGAAGTTATAGGTATATGAATAAAGTAGAGAACCAGGTATTGCAAGTATCAAGATTCTTCAAGATGATCGAAGATGTGGATACTTATGTATGGTATTCAGTTGATAGTAATGATTAAGAGAATTTACTTCTCTTTCAGGTTACTCATAATTGGAAGTACTCCTAAGTTGAGTAATGCTGATCGTCCTCTCTCCATTTAGTTGACATGCACTGGAGACAGCTGCATGATTTGAATCTGATTCCAATTAAATCAGTGCCTCTGTTTCTATATTGGATTTAGAATAGTTCATATCTTAATGATGTTAAGGTACGGGGACTTGTCCGGTTTATGCTTAAAACCAGACTCTGGATAACTCAAGGCACGTTTCTGTAATGACTGTTTGTGGGTTGACCCGGGCTATGACGAGGGTTGATGTTCTACCATCTGGAAGATCAATAGTGATATTGTTCTTGACTCGCCACAGTTTTAGTAAAATGGATTTTTTCAGAAAAACAATAGTGGGAGTATGGTAGAACTGGAAGTGATTCCAGAACTGCAAACGATTACTGAAAATTTGATAAGAACCTAAAGATTCAATCTGGTTTGACATTCCATTGACCACTTCGCAGATATGGTGGGTAACCTCAGGCACTCGAGAGGTACTTCGGTATGCTCAAGGACGGTGACAGGGAGGTTCTTGTTTACCTAGTCTTGCTATTGTTGTTGTTCCAGACTATGAGACCAGGCAGGAGGATGAGTGTAGCGTCGTTCTAAACTAGTTTTATAAGTGCACGTGTATATGACTCTGCCAGAGGGTTGTCGTAGTCAGTGGGAGCAGTGGAAGCATAGTGGACAAGTGGCTTATGTCTATTTATAGACTAAAGCAGATACAGCGGAGATAGATCATCTATTTCTGATGTGACAGTCATAGGTTTGACTTCATCAGAATAGGGGATGGATCTGTTAAGAAGGTAGTAGGGTGTGATGTCCTGGTATTTGGATGACATACACAGAGTAGGAAGTGAAATTCCTATACTACGATCGGTTATACTTTGGTTGTCACACAGTGGTTTCTCCAAATAGGATATAGATATAATATCAGACATTCTGATTACTAGATCTATGGTTTTAGATCTAGATTTGGGTGGTTTCCCAATCTGGGTACTTAGACAGCATTCTAAAGGTGTTTTAGAATGGACGACTCCCAGCATGGTGGTGTACCTGCAGGTGATGGAGTCACCCTCTCTAAAGGTGTCTTACAGACTAAAGGGGAGAGGGATGTGCATGATTGGCAGATCACTTGCTTAGGCAATTGAGTCAATCATGAGATGTCAAGTACCACACCAGATGTTGTTTTTGCACGAGACGCAATAAGTTGATATTAATCCAGTCCTGGAGAAACGATCGAAATCAGTTTTAGAACATAAGTTGATGTTCTGGGATATGATAACGACAGCTTCCTTCGGGAGAAAGTTATCATTCCAGGCTTCCAAGGTAAACTGGATGACAAAGTGGCTGTCAGAGTTATAGTTTTCCCTCTGACGAGGGGCAGTATTTTGGACAGGTGGTCCAGGGGGATACTGAGGGAGGCATGGCGCAGGATACTGATTAAGTTCAGTTGTTGATACAGTCTAAGAAGTTTGGATTTGAAGTTCATTTATGAGCTAGTCCCATCAGATATCCAGACATATTCTAAGACATGTATTGCTCATTTCGGGAGATGGCTTTCTCCGCGAACTTGAGATAAAGAGAGAAATAGAAAGAAACATCAGGGCGGATCCACTAGCTGAGGCTATTCCTCGAACGCAATAGCTTCACAAACGGGCTTTGTGAGACTGATCGGTAAAGGAGTTGGGTGTTCGGTATCACACGGGCTGTAAGTATGCGACATCGCAATAATTATCCTTGAGTACAAGTGGGGGATTGTTGGATATAGTGCCCTCAGAGTCAATTATTGGATCGCAGGCACGTGATTGCAATGATTGAGGGAGGACCTATACCGGTAGGACAGTCTTACTCGAGAGGTTAGTATACTATCTGATTTGTCTTTATCATCGTGTACATGCTTTAGGTGACATTGCAGTTCACTATTACACGTTGATAGAGAATAGTATACTATCTGGTTTATCTTTATCATCGTGTACAGCTTTAGGTGATGCTACAGATCACTATTGCACGTTAATAGAGCCCATATGATTCTTGCTTGACTACCAGCAGTATGATGGCGATCATATACGTGGGAGCTGTGGTCTAGAAGCACATCCTTAAAAGGTCCTTAGTTGTGGGAGTTTCGAGACTGGTCATCGATGCTCCATTTGTAGACTAGTGTATACAATCAAGACCCCGACGAGGGGCGGTGGCTGGTCTCACAAGCCATTGGTGTCAGTTAGTTCACCTAAGATGTATACATGTGCTCATTGGGTTATGAGTACACCGGACATGACTCGCCGGGAACATGATAGTTGGTATTATACCTGACGTCAGATAGCAGTTCCCTGGTGATATGTGTACAGGTTAGTCCATCGACCTGAGGTCGTCATTTGCCTCGTGTGAGTTCCCACCGTGCTTTGATTACTACCCTACCACGGCTCAAAGGAGTCGTGCAAACAGGTTTTAGTTGGGTACAGTCCCGAGCCACATGGAGGCAAGTGAGTGGATCGGCAAGGGGTTCGTCTCTCCCAGTATTGGGGGTGAGATCGCGCTGTGTCTAGGAGAGCCGTTACACAAAGCCCTCGGCCGAGGCAGGAGATTTACTGAAAGGTATTCCAGTAGTATCTCAGGGTGTTCTGGGCTACACTCCGACACGACTTGTACCGCTTTTGGGGGTCTGACTTTTACCAACCTCCTAGGCCCGACATGCGATGCTCATAGACGAACGGACCGGACTGTACGTATATTGTCACTGACAGACTCAGTAGGGTGTCAGGATGAGTTCGCTCATCGACCTCCCTTTTGGTCAATACCTGGTAGCCCGTTACGTACAGCTAGTACCTCTGACGTGCTAGTGGTTAAATCCACAGCCAAAGTATCGACGAGTCTTTAGAGTCCCCCACAGACAGTTTCTCAAGTTTCGGGCGAAACGTTGTAGAGGTCGTATGATATATGGCAGAGTTCGATCATATACATGCGGTATTGCACGGATCATGATCGGGCGGATCATACTAGTGGGCTTTGGTTTAAGACGGATCCTAGTATTAGATTTGTTGGATTATTTTAGTCTCATCGCATTCACATTCAGTTGGAATGCGAGTGCAGGTATGTATATACAGGTGAGGGGTATCCTTGTGATCCGTCATGAGTTTACTTTAGATGTTGCCGTATCTTTTTATTGTTGCAAACATTTGGATTAATGTTTTGCATTTGGAAATAATGAGCTAGAATTCATCATGACATGCATTAAATGTGACATGGACACATTGGTGACTCATGGTCTCTTTTAGTGTGTAAATGTCACATTATGAGATTGATGTGTGTTAATATGATGAGAAGAGAGAGAGGGGCTGCCTAATGTGAGCTTGGTCTTGAATTTTTTATCACACACACTCTCTCTCTTTTGATCATGAAAAGAACAAAAGAAAAAGAAAGAAAACCTTCTCTTCTTCTTCTTCTTACTCTAGCTCATTATCTTCATCAATGGCAACACCTTCAACCTCCATCCAAGCAATGGATGCTAGAGACAAAGTGATCACAAACATTCTCTACAACACCTTGGACACGTCGGCTAGCACACTTCGTGCCCGAGTTGCTTTGGATGAAGCGGGAGCCCGTAAAAAGACTCGTAGATGTGGTGCCCTTTCCGACGAGGAGATCAAGACCGGAGATGCCGCGAGGAGCTTGGGATGGTGGCCAAAGACCGAAGGACTTGGATCGATCGGTATATCCTTTCTATCCCTTCTTTAGTTTGCTAGTAGTAGGTTAATGGTTCGATCCGGGTTTAAGCATACGATAGCGCCGATTTCTAGTTTAGAAAAAATTTCGTTCCGCATTTTGGCCTCGGAAAGACGGCCGGGGCGCTACCGTAGTCTTATATAGATAAATGCAAATAATGAACCACTCCCAATTTTCTATGGTTTCACCTCCAACTACAGCATATGCCAAAAGATAAAGGCCATAATTTGTATAAACACCGGTGGTAATGAGTAAAGTCCTTTTGTAAGTCCATGTCGCGCACCCCATGTGTTCGCGGGGAGGCGGAATTTGCAGAAAACGATTTTTACGAGTTTCGCAACACTGACTAGAACCAAGGATCGTCTATAAACCCTAGCTAGCAAACTACTTGAGGTTTAACTACTCGGATACGAATTTATACCTCACGATACATGTCCTTCGGGTCTTCATCGCTGTCCTCCTCGTCGTCGTAGGCTTCAAGGATCGATCTGGATCGTAGCAACCTCCACGGCCTCCTTGAGTCAAAGACGATCCACCCGAGAGTCTATAGTCCGAGATCCACTTTAAAACAGAGGTAACTAGGGCAACAAGCTTGCCAAACTTGATGTCCTAGGAGATGTAGAGTATGAAAATAGATTTATTTGTCTCTTAAAACCCTAGGATTCTCAACACATGAGAGCTTTTAGGGTTTTAGTTGAGAGGAAGAAGAAGAGAGCTAACATGAAGCTCACTTGAGGAAAGAGAAAAGATTTTTGATAATGATAATGATAAAATGAGATAGCTCCCTTGACTTGACTAAAAGCATGGTGATCAGTCGAAAATATTGCATTCTTAACACATCAATTTCCCTACTCTTTCTAATCATCTAAAGGTGTTTGATATAAATATAGCACATATTAGCAATTCGTCTGCAAAATATCAAATAACATGTGTTATACATTATAACTGGCATTTTGAGGGAAATTGAGTGTTTATTACTATATGCATGATATTGTATATCTCAATACATTTTTATCTAGATTGTGTGCAGAAAATTCTCCAGGTAAAAGAACCGGAATCGCAAAAGTGCCGATAAAATACAGCAAGTCAAAGAATTCAAATCTGGCAGCAATTAAAAAAGAATTATAAGATTCCAGATATCAAAAGAACACCCATAAAACATATGCAGAAAACTTATGCAGAGATCTGCCTATATGGCAGCGGATCCGCTGCCGATCCAGGCCGATCCGCCGCGGTTTCGCGGCTGAGTTGGCTCATCGGCGCTCGAGACTTCCCCAGAATCTTCCATGTAACGGCCTAGCTTCCTCAAGACGCTAAATTACCACGTGGCTTCTTCTGGAAGGCTCTGCATAACAACCTTCTTCTAGAAGGGTTTCCCTAACAACCTATCTCATTCTAGAAGGCTCTCTCCAACAACCTAGCTTTGGAGGGAAGATTCATTTTGAAATTATAAAAGGGGGTTCTAGATCTACAATTTTGGGGGTTGTTCAAGAGTTGTTCATAATTATACATTGAGCCACAATTAAAACTCAAGCTGAGTGACACAACTTGAGATCAAATCAAAAGAGAAATCAAGATCCATTGAGAAGCAATTCAAGCGAGAAATCAACGATCCTTCATCGCAATGCCGATCATCATCCGAGCAAGAGATCCACGATAATCCGCGACTCACGGCGATCGAGCCGATCGAAGATCGACGACAAATTCACCTCTTCAAAGGAGCGATCGAGAGCTTAATCTTGTACCTCGAATTAAGGAGTTTGTGTAAATTTGAAGAAGATTTAATGAAGGTGATAAATTGTTAAATATCGTTTTCATTACATTCTTGCATTATGAAATATCTCATTTTTTATTCTTTAATTTTCATGATGTGTGAGTGAAATCTCCGCTTGTAAAGGATTCGAGAGAATCGGTAGATCAAGTGATGATAAAATCTTAATACTAATTTTAAGTCTTATGAGATTTGTGAAGTCTAGAAAAAAGAATCATCAATGACCTAATTTGGATCGAGATCATGTACTTGATTATTTCGTTGCAAATTAGGGATTGAACGATTGATGATTTTCTTTGCTAGAGGTTAGATCCGAATGATGATCAATGAAAAGACAAGGGATAGAGAAAGAGAAACCCTAGTTTCTTCAATAGATCCCTAATCTTCATTCTTCGCCATCATTCTAGCTACAATTCATCAAAAGATAAGATAAGTCATTGTTAGATTCATCATTGCTACCAATTCAATCGATTCCTACAAGCTTTTCTTCATAATCTTGATAAATCAAAATTGACATTGGACACTTTGTTGATTTTAAATTCTAGATCTATATTTTTGATTTTCTTGAAATGACAACTTAATTAAATCTCAAATCTATTTCTTGAATTTTCTTTTATATTTTCATTTAGACTCAAATCTAGCATAATCGAACAAGTACTCGTATCTCAGTGGACGATCCGTATTCATTAACGCGCTACATCGACACCGTTAATTGATTGCGGTATAAATTTCTTTGGTTGTGAAACATTTTACATACACACAAAAGATGATTAATCAAATGGCGTCGTTGCCGGGGATGCGTGCGTATTTTGTTCGTTTTTATTATTTGAGTTGAAAAATTATTATTCCATCAGAATTTTTTAGATCAAAATCGCATCAAGTGATTAACGATTAGTTGTGAATTTTTGCGAGGGAATCTGGAATCATTGTAGCAGTGCGATCAAGATTCAGAGAAGTTCTGAAAATTTCAGAGGAGTCAAAGAAGCTACATAAAAATTTTGAAACCCTAATCCCTCCTTCCCACCGCGGATCCACGGCCAATGAGGTGTTCTTGCGGTGGTTCCGCCGCTGTTTAGGCGTTTTAGTGATTCAAGTTTCTGTGGTATACTCTCTGTTCTTTCTTCTTCTCTCTGATCTTATCCAATAACACTTTTCTGCAGGATTCTTTGCAAAATTCGCAGTGCCGCTAAAAGAAAAGTTGTTGCGGGTTTGATCTTGGTTGTTTGCATATTTTAATATGGAAATTAAGGGGCAAAGACCAAATTCAGATTAGGTATCCCAAGCTCCCATTAAGTAATATACAATCCAGTATGATACAATAATGGCATTTAGGGCATATATCACTAACATAATAGACTCCATCCCTCATGTGTTTTCTTTATCTCCCGAGTCGACATTTGACCGTAATTCATTTTTTAGCAATTGCGCCGGCTTCAGCTCCTTTTGAGTCTCGCATTCCAATGCCCGCAAGGCCCTTCGCTAAACGCATATCTTCCAAGGATGCCGTAAATAGCCGGCGAATGTTGAGCGAATTTATCGAAGATCTTAATGCCGAGGCCCTCACTTCTGCTACGGATTTTGCCGTTGAAGTCAATCCAATGCTGGCGACACTCGTGAACTTCCATGATGAAGATCTCGTCGGCCCTTGGACTGAATACTACAGAAAGATCGAGGCTTGCCTGCACGAGATTGAGCTCAAGCGTCTCACTCCTGAGGTGTTGGCTTCGAACTCCCAGCGGGCTGCGTGGGTCGAGCATAGTGTTCCTTTCATTCTCCATTTTGAACAAGAGAGGACCCAGAGATGAAAGGAACATGATGCTTCCAGCGAATCTGTCCAATTGCGCGCCCAGGTTGAAGCGAATGCTGCGCAATTAAAAGTTGTTTTCGATAACCTCCAGCGATGTATTTCGGATGGGTTAATGCTGAAGCGGACGCTTGACTTCATCGAGCGGGTCATGCAGGACTACGAAGATGCCATGCTAGAAACCGATGAAAAGCTTTCGTCCTGTTTGTGGCAACGGACTCAAGTTGAAGCGGACTTGGCCGCGGTCGCTGACCACAAGAAAGAATTGAAAGGAGCGCGCGAGCGGCTTGCTGATTTGTTGAAGACGCCTCCTCCTTAACAACCGTCTTTGTACCTTTTTTATACCGACTGTAAACTTGTGATTCATGAATAACATGTATTCATTTTGATTCCTTTATGAAATGTATCTTGTATTCACTTGAATTCATGAATAAAAGACATATTTTATTTCATATTGGCATGTAACTTTGGCAAATGTGACCCGTAGATAGTCCACCTTGACCTCCTTGTAGGGCAATGATTGCTTAAGAAACAGGTTCGGATCTGCCGCCTAAGACTTTTCAACTTTATGAGCCATGAGAGTCTCATTAAGACTTTTCTTCCTACAAGTTGAGAAGATCTCGTAGGTGTATTTTCTCCTTAGGAGTCGCGAGGACTCCTAAGTGCGTTTTCTCTTGAGAGTCGTAAGGATCTCACAAGAGAATTTTCCCCCTTACAAGTCAAAAGGACTCGTAAGTGGTTTTTTCCCTCCTTGTCGATATTCGACTTTGGAGAGTGTGGTCTGTGGATAATATACAATAGTCCATCTTGGACCTACTTACAGGGCCCCAGTGCTTAGGAAACAGGTTTATATCCCCACTGCCTAAGGCTTTTCACCTTCATGAAGATTTCGTGAAGATGTTTTTCCCTACGAGTCGAGACGAATCGAGAAGCTCTCGCAGGAACATTGTTTTCCCTACGAGTCGAGACGAATCGCGAAGTTCTCACAAGAATGTATTAACGTCACAGTTAACCTCTGCTGATAGAAGTCTGTTAGGGTCTGTGGTACTAGGTTTTTTGTCCATCGTACCGTCGCGTTGGCCGATGTATTCCCCGATATGAAATCTTGCTATTCCAGTAGCCCCACGACTGTCGAGTCTCTGATCCCTTCGGGGGCTAGACAAGACGTCTTCAAGTAATCTCCCAGGTCATATTACCATCGGAAGAGCAAGCGTTAGGGATTTTCCATGCCGCTTTTACTTGAGGTTAGGCTCAGTTTGGGAGCCCCGATGAGTCACAACCACTCCGCGCTGGTGTGGGATGATCTCCGATAGTCTTTCAGGTTTCATTTGAATTGTCGTCAAGACCCTGAAGCTAGGGATCTTCCTTAGCTTCGTTTGTTGACATTGTGTTTGCTATATTGCGACGAATGTCGAGATTGTCTCTAGGTTGTCTGTGAACCGTCGAGGCTCGGAACTAGGGACTTTGCCGTGACTCCGTTGTTTTGACCCTGGGGTCGTTGGTTGACGTTGCGTCTGCATTCTGCTGGAGCGAGAAGGAACACCAGGGTGATCTCTAAGCTGTCTGTGAACCGTCAAGATTTGGAACCAGGGACTTTGCCATGGCTCTGATTTGTTGACGTCGCGTCTGCATCCTGTTGAAGTGGAGAAAGAACGCCTAGGTGATCTTTAGGCTATCTGTGAACCGTCGAGATTTGGAACCAGGGACTTTGCCATGGCTCCAATTTGTTGACGCCACGTCTGCATCCTGTTGGAGTGGAGAAAAAGCGTTGTTGTCGATCTCTAGGCTTTAGATGTTGCCATCGAGACTTGGCTCTCTTTCTGATGGAGCCTGGTGGGAAAATGTGGTTCCCTTTTCGTTTATGCCCATGGATTGTATACAGGGGTTGATGTGGACTCACCTGCAAGGCAAAACTTTCATATTTTTTTATTTTTTCCCTCGATGCTCTATCATTTCAGCTTTTTATATCACGAAAGTCATGATTTCCCAATCATTTCGGCTTTTTATCGCGGTGCCCAATCATTTCAGCTATTCTTTTCTTTTTACTCGCTGATTTTTATTGCGAGTTGCCCAAACATTTCGGCTGTTTTTATATGCATATTTTTGCTCGCTGATTTTTATTGCGAGTTGCCCCATCATTTCGGCTATTTCATATGCATTTTTGGTTCGCTGATTTTTGTTGCGAGTATGGAACTTAAGATCTGATACCAATCTTAGTATCAACATCGCTGCGATTGGAATATTGCCAGGAGCGAATCATCATTTGCCGTGAAAGGACTTGGAATTTGATATCGATTTAGGTATCAACATCGCTACAACTGGGATATTGCCAGGAGCGAATCATCATTTGCCTTTGTCTATTTGAACAAAGATGGCTTAGCAAATATGATTAGGATCCTGTTGACTAAGGCTTTTTGACTTTACGAGCCGTAAGGGTCTCATAAAAGTATTTCTCCCTACGAGTCATGAGGATCTCGTAGGTGTATTTTCTCCTTAGGAATCATGGGGATCCCCAAGTGTGTGTTCTCTTATAAGTCGTAATGATCTCATAAGAATATTCTCTTTATAAGTCGAGAGGACCTACAAGTGTTGTTCACCAAATAGGGAAATTTCACGCCATTGGTGTGACTTGGTGAGGGAACGTTTATTTGTGCCCGTGGATTGTATACAAGAGTCAATATGGACCGCCTGTAGGTCAAATTAGGGGATATAACGGCTTAAGAACGGTTTCAGATCCCTGTAACTTAAGGCTTTTGAATCCTATGAGCCGTGAGGGTCTCATAGGGGGAATTTTCCTTACGAGTCGTGAGGATCTCGTAAGTGTAATTTCTCCATAGAAATTATGGGGATGCCTAAGTGTGTTGCTCCCTTGTGAGTCGTAAAGATCTCACGCAGGTGTTTTCTCCTCACAAGGTCGAGAGGACCTTACAGGTGTTTTTATTTTAACGAGATTGCACTCTTTCAGGTTTTCACAAGCTTGCCGGTAGCCCTGCTGTTTTTACTCATGGCGCCCTTTCGGGTTTTCATCTGGGCTTATTTCACTTGTGGACGTACTGTTTTTTTTGAACGATGAAACTCTCGAAAATAGTTTCGCCGCAGGTGACCCCTCTATTTTCCCGTGGGATTCGAGTTGCAGTCCTGGCCGCCGGGACTTATGGACTTGAATTCCACTATCGCCGTGTTTGAGGTGACGTACTTAGTTTAAGGACATCTCGGTCCATTGTTAGTTTAGGGACATCTCGGTCCATTATTAGTTTAGGGACATCTTGGTCCATTGCCAGCTTCGAGGCGAAGTTTTTGTCAGATACTACTTGTAGAGCCTTGATTTAGGAAGACAGCGAGCGGACACGAGCGTCGTCATCTATCATTAACCTGAGTTGCGACTTGTCAAGCGTAGTATTTCTTAAGAAACCGGTCGTTTATTGGCCGGAAGGGTCTTTCGCCATGCTTGTTCATGAGCAAGTAAGCCCCACCATGCTAGACCTTGTCTATGATGTACGGGCCCTCATAATTTGGCTCAAATTTCCCTCGCTTTGCACAGTTGGGGATCATAGGTCTTTTTACGACTAGCACAAGTTCGCCTTGGTGGAATGTTCTTGGCCTAGTCAGTCTTTCGTATGAGCGTGTCATCCTTGCTTTGTAAGCTTCCAGGTTTTGCTGCGCTATGAGATGAGTTTCATCGAGGGCATCGAGCTCCTCAAGTCGAAGATGGGCATTCTCTTCGTCCGTCGGTTCGTATCGAACTGCTACTCATAGAGAGGGTAGCTCTATCTCTAAGGGAAGTACCGCTTCTGTGCCGAATACCAACAAGAATGGCGTTATTCGTGGCTGTTTTGAACGTGGTTCGATACGCCCATAGAGATTCATGCAGTCTTTCGTGCCAGTCCCTTTTATTTCTGGACACCGTTTTCTTTATGATTTTCGTCAAGGTCTTGTTGAAAACCTCAGCTAGACCGTTAGCTCGGGGATTGTAGACTGAAGAGTATCTCTAATCTATATTATGCTACTGTGCGAAGCGGCTAATCTTATGGCTTCTGTAGGCCGGCCCATTATCCGAGATGATTCATCGCGGAGTGCCGAACCGGTAGATGACATGTGTCTTGAAGAAATGGAGGATGTTCCCCGTCTTCACCTCCCTTAGCGGTACTGCCTCTGCCCACTTAGAGAAATAATCGGTTGTTGCCAATATGAACCGATGTCCCTTGGACGATACTGGTTCGATGGGCACGATTATATCGGTTCCCCACATTTCGAACGGCCAGCTAGCCAATGTTGGGTGTAGCGGATTCGGATGCTGGTGAATGAAGTCTACATGGATTTGGCATGAGAGACACTGCTTCGCATATTCGAGGCAATCCTGAATCATCGTGGGCCAATAGTAACCCATTCTTTTGATCTTCAGCATCATCTTTGGCCCAGCTTGATGGGAACCGCAGAGTTCGTCATAAGTTTCTTGGACGACTCTCCTTGCTTCTTCCGGTCCCAGGCACCTTAGCCACAGACCGTCGAGCGATCTCTTAAATAGAGTATCATTGACGAAGGCAAAGGATAGAGCTCGTTTTATGAGCTGATGTCTTGATGACGCATCTTTAGGCGTTTGACGAGATTTGAAGTAGTCTATGAAGACTTCTCTCCAATCCGTAGCCTTTTCTTCGTCTTCTATTTGGCAGGCTGCTTATATGGTCGCTTCATTTCCTTCAGACGACTCTGGAGATATTTCTGCTGGCGAGAGAATCCGGCGGCTTTGCACAATGATCCTTACGTCATCGAGGTTTTCGTCGGCCAGTTCCTTAGCGAGTTTGGATAACGCATCCGCCTTGATATTTTCCGCACGCGGTATGCTTTCCAGGATGTAGGAGGGCATTTGAGTCAGCAATTGCTGCACTCTTTCGCCATATTTTACCAACTCTGGTTTGCACGTCTGATAGTCGTCATTTACTTGGCTAACGACCAGCTGGGAGTCTCCATATATAAAGAGGTTTTCGACCCCCATGTCAACAGCGATCTCAAGACCTGCTATCAAAACTTCATATTCCGCTTCGTTGTTTGTTCTTGGTTCCGTTAAGGAAAAGGAAAAACGCATTATCCCTTCTTATGGAGTCACAAAGATAAGGCCTACTCCGGCTTTGATTATGGGAGTGCTTTGCTTTCGCTTCTTCAAGGAAGATGCTCCGTCGAAGTACAGTTCCCATTGGACATCACCCCCTTCTTTCTCCCTGTAGATTGTGTCAAACGCGTGTTCATCTGGAAATTCGCAATTTAAGGGAGAGTCGGCTGGTATTGGATGTTCAACGAGGAAGTCAGCGATGGCCTGGCCCTTTACTGCCCTGAAGGGTCGATAGATTATCGAGAATTCCATCAAGAGGAGGGCCCATTTGGCAAGCCTTCCTGTTAGCATGGCTCTTGACATTAAATATTTTAGAGGATCCACCTTCGATATGAGATGGACCTCATGTGCCAAAGCATAATGCCTGAGCTTCGTTATCACGAAGATCAGTGCCAGGCAGTGCTTTTCAATAGGGGGTAGTTGTTTTCTGCCCCAGGAGAACTCGACTCAAATAGTAGAGAGCTCTCTCTTTTCCCTGATCGTTTTCCTGTGTCCATAGCGCGCCTAAAGAACCTTCAAGGGTTGTTGTGTACAGGATGAGGGGCTTTCCCTTGACCGGAGTGGTCAACACCGGGGGATTCTGCAGATACTGCTTGATTTCATCTAGTGCTCTTTGGCATTTACAATCCCAAACGAACGGGGTCCCCTTTTTCATTAGATGGCTGTACAGGAGGCATTTTCCGGAGAGATTAGCTATAAACCGTCGGTTACACGCGAGCTTTCCTTGGAGAGACTGCAGTTGCTTAAGAGTTCTTGGTGAAGGAATTTCCATAATCACCTTGATCTTCGATGGATCTATTTCGATGCCTCGGTGTCTTACGCAGAATCCTAGGAATTTGCCCGAGGAGACTCCAAACGCGTATTTCAGAGGGTTCATCTTCAGATTATATTTTCGAAGACGCTGGAACACTATTTTCAAATGGTCCCAATGCCCTTCATACGATTTGCTTTTCACCACGAGATCGTTGATGTAACATTCGACAATCTCGTTATGAGGTCATCGAAGATCTTCGTCATGGCCCTCTGGTAGGTAGCACCAGCATTCTTCAGACCGAAGGGCATCACTTTATAGCTGAATATGCCTAGCGAAGTCCGGAAGGCGGTGTGCTTTTGGTCTTCAGGATGCATCTTTATTTGATTATATCCTGAAGATCAATCCATGAAGGAGAAGACCTCATGGGTAGATGTGTTATCGATCATCAGCTCGGTAACAGGTACGGGGAAGTCATCCTTCGGGTACGCTTTATTGAGGTCTCGAAAGTCCACGCAGATGCGCACCGTCCCATTTTTCTTCATCACCGGGACAATGTTGGCGATCCAGTCAGGATATTGAACTTCTTACATAAAGCCAGAGTCGATTAGTTTCTTGACTTCGGCATTGATGCTCATCTCGAGTTCGAGCCGCATTCTTCTTGGCGCCTGTTTGACTGGCTTGATGTCCGGCGATATAGCCAGTTTATGCACAGCTTTCTGGATCTATTCCCGGAATCTCGGAATAGTTCCATGCGCAGCAGTATTTATACTGCATAAGCATGTCCTTTAACATAGCCACCTGCTTTTCAGACAGCAGCTCGCTGACGAACGTTGGCCTTGGCTCGTTTTCCGTCCCCAAGTTGATTTTCCTCATATTGTCCACTGTGGTATGTATCCCATCCTCCAGCTCTTTTGGCGCCGGTGGAAATTCTGAGATCACTTCGTCCTCCTTTTCATCTGTGAGGCAACGGGAGAGGTTGTCCACATTCTCATACTCTCCTTCTTTCGCAAGTGTTATCATCTGGCACCTACGAGCTCGTTTCCAAGCTAGATGTTGATCCGGACTTACCCTCGCAATGTAGGTCGCTTTTGGCTTATGCTTTCATGGTGGGGCTACCCTCCAACTGTCTGATAGAGTAAACTTGCCTTACTGATACTGGTCTTCGACCCAGTCTTTGAAGGTGAAGCATCCTTCAAGAGGATGTCCTATTACTCGGTGGTAAGAGCAATAATCTGGGTGATGGACCCCGTTTATCTGCTCAGGGTGCCGATACTCCGGGAGCATCATCATTTGATGCTTCATGACAAAGTTGAATATTTTCCTTGTCTTGTCTTGAGGGAAAGAGTACTCCTGACCCATCTTCATTATAAAAGACGGGTTCCAGCTGACTTTTTCTCGATCGCGTGGCTTCTTAGATCCACTTCACTGTTTTTGAACGCCATTCCCGTTCTTCACCTTGTTGTTGCTTCTACATTGGGCTTTCTTCTTGCCACAAGAGCGCACAACGGGTTAAGGGTGAAGGGCATCGTCATCCTCCGTAGCCTACTGAATGAGACGTTGCGTTCTGGCTTTCTCGTAAATGGTCATTTCGCGGCTGTGGGCATCCCAAACTTTTTGACCCGCTTCCCTTATTAACTTGTCAATTTGTTCTTCGCTTGGTATTCTCACGGCGGGATCTCGCTCTGGTTCAATATCAGCACTTTCTGGAAATGCATTCGCTTCTCCACCGGAGTTATTTATGATATGGCAACCATGGAATCACTCCCATTTCTTGGACTGACTGTATCCAAGCCCGGTCGTCTCCATCCTCCCGTTGGGCATCTTTCGCCGAGTCCCGGGAACGTACCAAATCTTGTTGTAGAACCGGGCTTGTCGAGCAGTTTGTTTAAAGGGTATGCCTTAGTATCTTAACAGCTTCTTCAATCCCTCTGCGTAGTATCTGGGCAGACGGATTGGTTGAAACCTGTCAAGCGCAGGTTCGGTACCATGACAGACTTCTCTTTCCACTTTGGTCTCCGAGGATCGATAGAAGAGGATCGCCTTTTCACCTTTTTTCTTGGGAGGGACGTAGAAAGTCTGCAACTCTTGCACGCCGTATGTATCAAGCGCATCAAGTTCCCTGTAATGCTGCCGCAGAACCATGGCAATTTGTAAACTCTGGTCAGCTCCAATGAAGGTTCGTATTGATGGACGAACAGAGAATACTGCGTTGATGTCATGACCCGAAATATTAGCTCGTGACCAGCACTTAAATCACGTAACGTCTAAAGGCGTAACGTAATCAAGTAAGCTGAAACCTGGAAATCTAAATCTTTTAAAGAAAATAAAAGAGGTGAAGTTTTGAAATAAAGGTAAAAGGAAATCAAGTTCTCTTAATGCATAGAAAAGGGATATAAAAATGCAAGTGAAAGTTTCTAGTTTGAAAACATGTTTCTTCTTTTAAAAATTTGGGCAGCACCTCCTTTGTATTTTTTGATCCAAAGCCACAAATACATAATGATAATAAGGGCATCCCCAAGTGGGAGCTAGCCCTTCGCCAAACAGTGGATCACAACCACGCAAAACATAAATATCAGTATACGACGCCCAACGGCGAAGTTCACCACAAAAGATAAAGAAATAAGCAAGACATCAAAACCACAAGTAGCGGAATACCCCTCGCTCTAAGTCTCGCAACCACAAGTCTCACTAAGTCTCATTACTTATACAAATACTAGTTTGATTGATGGAGTTGACTAGATACAATGTGAAAATAAATACAATAGTGGGTACGATACAAATTTCCCACCTATCAAGCAAATCGCCCAAAATTAGCTGTGTGCCAGCGATGCCGCTACTGATCCATGCGGTCAACCTGCAAGAACTGTGGCACAACAGGGATGAGTTGCCAACTCGGGAATAGAAAAACATCAACAAGTAGAAATCGAATAAACAATGACTCCTAGGTCAACTGTATCATAAAGGTAATACTATGATATCTAGGGTGATCGTATCTGTATATGTGCCAACAATGTAATCAACACCTATGTATGCGGATATCCTCCAACCATATAATCAATGTCTGTATGCATGTGGGTCTCGTCCAA
The DNA here is from genome assembly GCA_030015575.1 of Agapanthus africanus. Lineage (NCBI taxonomy): Eukaryota > Viridiplantae > Streptophyta > Magnoliopsida > Asparagales > Amaryllidaceae > Agapanthus > Agapanthus africanus. Next base: position 612,134,493 of record CM057344.1, read on the forward strand.
CCATATCATCAGTGTATGTATGCATATGGATCCCGTCCACGTGTCAACCAATGACAAAACAACATCATGCATGTAAATATCATAAAAGAAGATGCATGAAAGTATGAGAATATAAATCAACGTGTGTCCCTCCCAACACATCAAAATCATGGAACCTGAGCGCCCAGCATCGACACTCGAAACATCATAAAACCCGTGTCCAGCATTGACACGTAAATCCTCATATCTCGGGCTCCGTCAGTCCGGATCGGCCCATATCATCTCTCGACTCCGGTCGGTATCCTCCGGATATCCGCCGAGCCTAAATACTATCACCAGTAGGTAGTGCTCCCCTGCCGGGCTCATCGTCTACAACTCGAGCTTCTTGCCCCGGGGTACCATACCGGGTTCACCATATACCGGCAGACGGTTCCTTCACTCTTCGAATCGGGTCTTGAAAAAAAATCTCAGAACTGAGAAAACTCATGGTGGACACACTGAAATATCATATCAAGAGAAACCGGGTTTTTAAAACAATATATACTTTCATTTGAAATAACCATGGTTCTCAAATCCAGAAATCTCATGAAAACAGCATATCTCAATGCGTATAAGCGTAAATCATGATGTATGCGACATATAACCGAAATGTAAGTATATCCGTATATATCATGCAACATGGAACAATAATATGCACATATCGAGGGAAAACCGCTCTTTTAAATGAATCCAGTTTTAAAATATATCTCGCGGTTCCTAAATTCTCCAAGGTCCAATGCAACATCGTATAAAGGTGCATATGCAACTATAACAAGTAAGTCATGCAAGGAGTCATATCATGATGCAGCAAATCCTACTGTGTAGTGACATGGCAATTATCGATGATGAAGTGTGTGAGCCGGCAAATCTGTGTACGTGTAACATACGCATCATCGATATTAGTGTAAGTGTACTAGCACAGGTATATGCAATGCAATGAGAAATAACATGAATGCAGTATAAGGTAAATCATATGCAAATGCTGACTGGTATACGTATCTAACATGATCGAGTCGGTGAATCTAACCATCGGCATATAGCCTCACGACATCACGTACGGTATAATCCATCGTACGGCATTCTCTAGTCAAGGGTATGGATCAATCAGCAAGTCAAACTCATCACGTACGGAAAATCATCGTACGGCGGCATTAAACCAGTAGGGATCCTATCAACCTATATGACAATGAGGGTACGGCCTAATGTCACATACGGCCCATCATTCATGATTCACAACATTTATATATATATATATATATATATATATATATATATATATGTCCCAGGTCACATCCATAACCAACTCATATCAGGGGACCGACAAAGGTATCAATCATCTCAAACGACTCGCATCCGTATACTGACATATCATCAGGTCCTCATATTACCTCGTATATTCTTTTCATCGCATGTATATCTCACATCAAGTCAATTTATATATACATCAAGTGTCATGTTATTCAAAATTCATACTTGTTCTAATGCAACTATATATCTATAAGTCGTGATTCTCATTCACTTTTCATATCCCTAAAACTTTCATCTCATATCTCAATATATTTATATTTATTCAATCACTTATATCATCTTTAATTATCATTTTAACCATATCCCTAGTTTCCTAATCTAGGTTTCTACGACTATATCCTATAGATCGGTTTCCATCAAATTGCGGGGGTGCTATACGCTATCCACCCGACTTCCCCCGTAGATGTAAATCTACTCACCTTGCTCCTTACTTGCCGAAGTCGATGACGCCACGCTCCGTCACCTCGGAATCCACACGAAGGTACCTACAATAATACACAATCGCAATAGCTATTAAAATCGAATCCGGAAAACCAATACGGCACACAGCGCGCTCATAGGTTAGAACCCATGGCCTACACATGCAAAACCAACAAATCATTCCTTGTTGTTGATGTACAAACATCCAATAACCAAATACAATATCAAATACTAAAATCCAAATTTCAGAATACGGAAAACACTAAAACAGCAACATAGGAAAACCACTCCCAGATTTTCCACCAGGCAAAATTAGCCAACTTTGCATATGGGGTTGCTCTAGATATAGGATTACAATGCCACAGAACAAATTTCACCAAGATCCACACTGCTCTGGCCGCAATTTTCGGCCAAAATGATTAAAATTGGGGCCATAAAATGGGGGAAGAGGCCCAGGTTTTTAGGACTGATTCAAGGTTGCCTGCACATCTCATGGTCAAGGGAACTTCTTTTACAAAGGTCTCGGATGATACCAGATTCTATAATACTATCACTGTTCCCTGATTAAAAATCAGGAAAAGATTCTAGAGAGGCATTGCATGCTCACACGTGACCAGTGGTCACGTGATGGTTAAGCAACGGCACAGAGCACATTTGTTCCCTGATTAAAAAATCAGGAAGAAGCTTCAGAAGAGGCATCACGTGCTCACACGTGACCAGTGGTCACGTGTTGGCACGTGATGGTTAAGCAGCGGCAGGAGAACAAAGCACAGAAGAAGAGAAGCCCATGCCAAGGGTCACGTGCTCACACATGACCAACGGTCACGTGGCCACACGTGACCGGCTTTAAAAGCCTTATTCTTTAACAGAATTAAATTCTGAGGAAAAATCCTTCAAATCTTTCCAAAATGAAGAAGAATTATTTGAAACCGTTGGATCAAGAATCTGAAGGTGATTAAATATCACCAACTTATGGAAAAATCTTGGACTTGGAAAGATTTCCCCCTAAATCTAACCGAAATAACAAAGAGATATCTTTGGATTTAAAATCCAATGGTGAATAAAATTCACCTAATAATCTAAAGGCCCAGATTAATGACGAAGATAAATCAAATCTCTCAATGAACAAATCAAATCTTTCAATAAGAGATTTACCAAACAGATTGATTCTTTTCCTTCTCCTATAAATAGGAGCCTAAAGAAAAGGAGATAGGGAGAGAGATATAGAGCCTTAGAATCTTGAAAATTCAGAAGGAAGAATTTGATTCTCTGCAAAAGAAAAACCCTAGGTAAGAAAAGAGAGGCTTCAAAAGAGAATTTAATTCTCAAAAGAGTTTAACTCTTATAAAAAGAAAAGAACTTAGTTCTTTCTCTGGTTGAGGATCTGCAAAGTGCACATCTCCCCATGAATTGAGAATTTAATTCTCATTGGGTTAAGACCCTGCCATGCAGATCTAAAATATAGAGGAGGAATTGAGCTTTGAGAATTTAATTCTCACAGAATGATAGGAATTTAATTCCTTTAAGATAAAATTAGGGTTTAACCCTAGGAATTTAATTACTTCAGAATGGACAGAACTAGGGTTTAACCCTAATTGAGAACTTAATTTTCTCAAACTCACAGGAATTTAATTCTCTTAAAAAAAGAAATTAGGGTTTCACCCTATGCCAGAATTTAATTCTTTACATGTATGGAGAATTTAATTCCTACAGAAAAGAAATTAGGGTTTAACCCTAACTAAGAATATAATTCTTCAGAAGAAAATAGGAATTTAATTCTTCTAAACTTATTGCTAGGGTTTGATCCTATGAAGAATTTAATTCTTAAAAGATGAACAGATCTTTAAAACATGCAAAGAACCAGAGTTACGCGCTACCATGTGACCCCTGTAAAGATCTACAGAAAAGAACTTTGAGGCAATGCCTCACGTGCCCCACGTGACCCCTGAAGCACATAAGAAAAATGCAAAAGAAAAGAAGCTCTAGGGCGCCCTCACGTGTCACCACGTGACCCCTAATGAGCATTCTAATAGACCAGAGCATGAGCCCCCATCACGTGCCCACACGTGATGACTGTCAGAATAAAAAGTGTTAAACACTTATCTGTATAACAAAATGAGGGGGATCTGGCCGCACCTTTTGGATGCCATCACGTGCTCCCACGTGATCTCCTCTCTGTTAATGTTTAACACCAAACTGATAACTTGGTTGCCAGTGTTTAACACTGTTATTTATTAGTGTTTAACACTGATTCGAGAATCACAATTTCTAGTGTTTAACACTAATCTGATAATCTTATCTTCCAGTGTTCAACACTGTTGGTCTTTAGTGTTTAACACTAGTTTTAACCTAATTGGCTAAGTTTCAGAGGCAAAGCCTCTCCTTCAATGGACCAACAGAGGGTCAATATTTCAAACATGATTGGACTTAGCCCAAGAAGGCCATAAGTCCTCAATTCAAACTTAACTGGGCCAATGGGCTCATAATATAATTAATTGGTCTGGGTTCCAAATTGGACTACAGATCACTTAATCTATCTTGGTTCAAGGGTACATCTTTTCACTCCTTTGATACTTGTCGTTTGTAATTCCTCAACGTCTTCAAAGAGGTGACGGGTCCCGATAACCACATACATTTCACAGACTGTGGGGTCCTTAAACTCATGGACTATGAGGTCCTTAACCTTGACCGTAATGTCTTTAAAACTAACGACGGACTGTGGAGTCCTTAAATCCTTGGACTATGATGTCCTTAATCTTGACCGGGATGTCTTAAAACTAACAACGGACTATGAGGTCCTTAACCTTGACCGTGATGTCTTAAAAATAACGCCGGACTGTGGAGTCCTTAAATCCATGGACTATGATGTCCTTAACCTTGACCGCAACGTCTTAAAACTAACATTGGACCGTAATGTCCTTAAACTACCTACTGACTGTAATGTCTTAAAACTAACGCCGGACTGTGGAGTCCTTAAATCCACGGACTATGATGTCCTTAACCTTGACCGCAATGTCTTAAAACTAACATTGGACCGCAATGTCCTTAAACTACCTATTGACCGTAATGTTACTAAACTAAACAACAGGGCTCACTTAATTGCTCTCTTGTTGGATCTAAACGATCCCGTTAAGTTGATCTTAGTCTAAAAACTAGACTAACGTATCCTTAACAAACGTTTAAGTTGATCTTAGTCTCAAATGAGGCTAACGTATCCTTAAACCACAACCCCCAAACCCAAATCTAAGAAAGATACGGATTTGGACTAGTCCACGCCCTACGAGCGACGACATAACTCGGTCTCCGTATACAATCCACGGGCAACCAAAACACAAAACAAACACACATGACACGAAAATGATCATCTGGAGAAGAAGAAAGTTGTTACCGCAATGCGGTAGTGTAATTAACTGCAGGGGCTTGCGCCTGCAGGGAAAGAGCGTCCCCATAATCAAAAACCTTCAAGCGAGGGGGAATCTGACGAAATCTGCTACATCGGACGCATCCGTTTAAACCTTCGATACATGGTGTCATAAATCAACTTAGCATCTTCGAAGAGGTAGACGAATATCACCAATTAGCATCTGTCCCGAATTTCAGGCAAGACGTCCCTTGCGTCGCGCCGTCTTTCAGAGGGGAACAGATTCTGGCACGCCCGGTGGGACCTTTTCCTCTTTTCACTCCACACTTCGTGTGTCGTCTTCGGCGAACGAATCGCGGTTTGTTAATGGTTGCCTTTGGGTTTCAAGTTACTAAGATTTGGTCTTTTGCCTAACGCAGAAATCAAGCATCAATAGCATCCAACTGCTCGAGCTGCTCAAAATGCAAGTGCAACCAACGCTCCGCCTCACCTGGAGGTGTAGCCTATGGGCCTCAAGAGGCCTCCATCCTTGCCATGTCGGTTGGAACAAGTAACCCAGGCCACTACCGGTCTGTTTTTCGGGATCATGATCCCGCCTGCAAGCTTCACCATGCCAGTGCCCGCTCCAGAAGCGAACAAAGAAGTCGGTCTTCGACCGGCTCACTGCTACAACGGCCCCTTTCAACGGGTCCCTCCAATATCAAACCAGCAGCCTCTGTCTTTACCAGGCTGAACCAGAACTCTGGTGGGCCCGCCAAGAAGCCCATGAACCCTGAAATGGCCGTCCCGAGGAAGACAACGACCTCTGCTCCTGAAGTTGTCAAGGCGGCTTCTCCTGTTAAGGAGTCAGTCTTTTCAAGGTTGAGTATCCCGGCTCCTCCTACTCAAGGGTCTGTTTTTGACAGATTAAACATAGCCACTCAAAAGACAACATCAGTCTTTAAGAAGCTGGCACCGGGGCAGCGGCCTCATTCGGACAGGGGGCAAGACGAAGCTGTCCCTATCACCGAGCCAGTCCCAACGGCTCGTCACGCTCGACGTCGCCACTGACGCCGAGTAAGGAAGGCTGGAGGCAACTCCCCCTCAAGGCTAACTCCACCAGCTCCAGGGGTGGAAATTAATGCTACTGTTCTAACTGGGAACAGCTTTTGAACCACTAAGGAGGGTACGTAAGAACTCTCCGACTGCTATGCTAAAAAGATCTCCTCCACCTGCAGAGAGAACTACAGAAACAAAGCTGGAACAGCCCCCTCAGCGGCTGTCCTCCAAAGTTTACAAAGTCTGGCGACGGGTCCAGGGAGGCGGTGTGTTGATTGATCAAGATCACCCTCGCCGGCAGAAAAAGGTGAAGGTTCAACAGGAAGAGAACCGTCATGTCAAGCCACAAAGGACGACAACCGCCATGGTGCTCGCTGCAATGGCCCTCTCAACTTCAACGGCCCACAAGAGAAGAAGGCCAGAGAAAATCCCCGTGCCTGCGGCAAATGCCAAAGGCGGTGAGCCTAAACGCCCTAAGTCCAGAGGCGTCGTGGTCCATACTGTATACATGGCGTCGGGAAAGGAGGACAGCCGTGCATCTACAGGTCATAGACCGCTTACACGGTCAGTGACCAAAGCTCAGGAGCAGCAGCATAAGCTCCAAGAAATGATGAACGCGATGGCCGCACTTACTGGGCCAAAAGAAAGCCCCGAAGCATCCGTGGATCAACGCCAGGGAGCCGGAAACTGACGCTGAATTCCTTCGTAGGATACTGGAAAAGAAGGATAAAGAGGTTGCGGAACAAGAAGCCAATATAAACGAATGGCCCTTCTGTTTCAGGATATGGTGGGTATGATGATCCAACAAGATCCTCCTGCTGAAGACCCTCCGATCATTGTTGAGGACGATAGAGGGGGAGACATCAAATCCACCTCCGTCTCTTTCAATAGCCGAGGAGGAGACAATCTCCAAAGCCGACTTAGACGAATATATAGCTCAGCAGATACGGGTTCACCATGTGATTGAGGCAGCTGGTCAAGTTGTCAGAACAGGGCGACCATATCCGAGCTGGTATGACCAAATCAAGTACCCGCCAGGCTATACAATACTGAAATTCCATGTCTATAAGGGGACAGGCAATCCCTATCAACATATGGCCTAATTCAGGGCGCTTTGTGGCAACACTGGCAGCGACGATAAGCTCTTGCTTCGCCAATTCGTCGGCAGCTTGTCAGAAACAGCGTTCGAATAGTATTCTGAACTATCGAACAATTCCGTCAAGACGTTCACTGAAATGGAGTTGATATTCACTCAGCGATTCGCGAGCGCCAGCGAACGTACCCCGATAACGGCATTGATTAATGCCAGGGTGAAACCAGGCGAGACGTAGGTCCAGTACGCTATACGCTGGCGAAACTTATGGTCGAAATGCGAACAACGCATTGAGGAAGCGCCCGCGGTGGGCATGTTCGTGGGTACCCTAGATCCTCATGCAACTATCTCACAGTTCATGATGTTCTTTAAGTCAACCATGTTCCAGGCTTTGATCGACAAGTTGGCCCAGATGGACCAGATGAGTCACAGACCGCCTCCCCCGAAGCCGGAACCTCGGAATGACAAGGGTAAAAGGAAGGCAACCTTCGTTGCGAACGCTCAGCAGCAACCCAGTGCCCCAAAGCTGGCGGATCAACTGGAAGAAAGACGGTGGTATTATAATGAGAGAATGAAGCGCCCCTAATCATTCCCGCGGGATAAGACGAAGAGGCTATTCGAGCTGGCGGTACGCAACAGGCTTATCAACTTGCCAAATCCAAGGCGACCACCGCAACCCAGTGAGGTGAATAACCCCAACTACTGCCTTTACCATCAAACGGTAAGCCATCCGATTGAGGATTGCTTCGTCTTCAAAGGATGGATTGAAGATCAATACCTACAGGGCAAGTTTGCACTGTCCGAAAAGTGGAAGGTGAATCCGCCACAACCTCACACTCCTAAGAAGACGGAAACACCAGGGGCAACTTGTTCTTTCGTTGAAGAAGCCCCATGGGAGGTTGTGCTATCAGCCAAAACAAAGAGGATGCTGAACGATCTTCAAACATGCCCAGCGATCAGGTGGAAGGACCCGCTGGAACCCCAGATCATTGAAGGGATGCTGAAGCCGCGCCCAACTCCAAAGATCGGTGGTGATGGCCCAAATACTCACACCCAACCGTCAAAGAAAAAGAAGAAGAAATCCAAGAAGCCCGTGAAGCCTGGAGACAAGCGCACGGACTTGCAGAAGCAGATTGACGCGCTGGAAGAGTACAATCAAAAGGCGTGGACTCCCATCACACTCCAAGAGTTCCTCGACCACGTCTTTCAGGAGGAAGATAATGGAGAAGGCTCGTCGGATGAATCCGAGGGATATGTGGCGAGTTGTCATGTGATCTCCCACTCGTTCACAGACGATGAAAAAACTCCTGGCACTGATAAGCTGGGGGCACAGCCTGAGCCAGAACTTGTATGGCCAACAGATGAAATGATCGACGCCTTTTTAGACGAGATTCGTTTGAAAAGTAAAGCCGATCGGGAGCGTGAGATGACCGCATCAGAAGGAGCCAAACGCAAGCGACTAAACGAAAGAGTTGAAGCACTCCCGCCGGATCAAAAGACATCCGATGCGGATAAAAACATATTCAAGACGAGGAAAAGGTTTGCCAAAGCCATGTCAATGGGAATGAAGCTACCACCCTCGGAAGAAAACAGGCTCAATTGGGCGGAAAGGCACCCTAATTACTGCTCATATCATCGGAAGATTTCACACCCCACTAAGGAGTGCGACGCTTTTAAGATATGGTGGCAGGGATATGTTGCTCACCGACAACATTTTAAGCGCATGAAATGCGGAACTCGTCGGGAGCAGAGAAGTACAACCGACAGGTGCAAAAGAACTACCGGCAACTGTTACACGGTCAACGCCGGAGGATCATAAGTTCTCACCTTTGGGAGCGACTCTGATGAAGAAATGGCTCTGGGCCCTCTCTTTAAAGAATCCATTTTAGAGAAAGAGGAAGAACCAGAGGCCTGCGAAAACATTCAGCTGTGCAATCGCACGCTCCCGGAAAAGAATCTCGGACCCGCAACTAGAAAAGATAAGGGAAAGGAAAAGGTCGCTGAGGATATCGCCTTAGATGACCAAGTTATGAAAGAACTGACTGCCAAGGACCCGCCTAAGAAAAGTAAGGTGGACTACAACATCCTAGCGCACCTGAGGAAGCTACCCTCGCAGCTCAGCATTCTTGACGCCCTCTTATTATCAAAAGAAGCGAGAGATTCATTAATCAAGGCGCTGCAAGAGCCCGAGCAATTCCAAGCCTTCCTCGCCGAAGAAAAGATGAAGGATGAACTGGAAGAAGTGCGTACAGCCGATGTCACGTTCGGTGATGAAGACCTTCTCCTTAGGACGTGCGACCACAACCGTCCCCTATACGTCTCTGGATACTGCCACGATATCAAGATAGGCAAAATCCTGGTTGATAATGGATCCTCCGTCAATCTCCTTAATGTTCGGGTGTTGAAGGAAATCTGCATGAGCGTTCAGCACCTCACTCGTGATAAAATTACCATCTCCGGTTTCGATTCTCAGTCATCACGGACTCTCGGATCGGTGATACTAACATTACGCTTCGGACTATTCATCACAGACATTAAGTTTCACGTCATTGACGCCAAGACCTGCTACAACGCCTTGCTCGGTCGTCCTTGGTTACACGAGTACAACATCATCTCTTCTACGCAACATCAGTGTATGAAGTATTTCAAGGATGGTCTCGAGTACACCGTAACAGACGAGCTGAACCCATTCTCCGTGAACGAAGTCCGCAAATACGAAGATGCAAAGTACTTTTTGCTAGATTTCAAGGACACGGAGAGGTGTCGCAAACCGGAGAACAAAGTCGCCGCCGCCATTCCTGTTTTTGGGAGTGATACTGAAGAAGAAGAAGAGCTAGTTTACGCTGGGCCGTCTCGATGCAACAACCCGGGACCGCCCACCCCCATAATGATCTTCGGAAGTGACTCGGAAGATGAGGATAACACTGTGTTCTCCAGTCGGCCGCCAGTACAAGAATTCCCTGGTAGCGATCAGAGTTTGCAAATTACCATGGTTCCGCGGGAGCACTACAAAGATCTTGACGCTCTTGAAGCTTACAATGTGCAAGACCTGCGGACATTTTACGTCCCTCCCGGGCGAAAAGGCGAAAAGGGGATCTTATTTTACCGATCCACGGAAACAAGAGTAGAGAAAGAAAGCTGGCATGGCGCAGATTCTACACTCGACAGGCTTCAACCCATCCGTCTGCCCAGATATTATACAAACGGACTAAAAAGGCTATTGAAGTGCCAAGGGGTACCTTTAAAACAGACTATTCGACAAGCTCGGTTTTACAACAGGATTTGGGATGTCCCTGGGACTCTGCGCAAATTGCCCAACGGGAGAATGGAAACGCTTGGGCTTGGGTATGTAAGATCCGGGAAACGGGAACGGCTCCACTGTAGCTACGCCATATATAACTTCGATGAAGAAGAGGACGCCCTGTCGGGAAATGCCAACACCTCATCAAAACTAGATCCCGCAATCGAAGTGCCGAGTCCGTCGTTTGAAGAACGAATGGACAATCTTATCAGGAAAGTGGGTCAAAAAGCTCGGGACGACCATAATCGCGAGATGACCATCTACGAGAAAGCCAGGACGCAACGTCTATTTCAACAGGCTGCAAAAAACGAAGATGTTCCTCCCTGTCAACCCGTTGCGCAAAAGGCCCGACGCAGAGGCAGGAGTAAGTCAAAAAGCGGAAAAGGAGGTCGACAACGACAACGCAGGATCAAAGAGTCATGTGATCAGGTATTGCGCGGTCCGGATTTGTCCCTCATAAGGAAGATGAGTCGAGCGTATTCTTTCCCTCAAGACAAGACGAAGAAGATACTTGATCTCGCTTTAAAACATCGAATGATTACACTTCCGGAATCTAAGCATCCTGAGCAAGTTAACGAGGTCTCTCATTTGGGCTATTGCTCTTATCACCGAGCCATAGGACACCCTATCGAAGACTGCTTCACCTTCAATAACTGGGTCAAAGACCAGTACCAGCAAAGCAGGTTTGCTTTATCCAGCAGCTGGAGGGTAACGCCGCTACAAAATCACGAACCCAAAGCCACAAGAGCAGAACCAGATCCACATCGGGCTTGGAAGCGAGTTCGTACTTGTCATATGATAATAATATCAAAATGGGAGCCCGAGGTTATGGATGACCTTCCTTGGTGCTTCGAAAACAATAACGACGAGGTAATCTCAGAATTTCCACCAGCGCCGAAAGAGCTGGAAGATGGCATACATACTACTGCAGATAACCTCAAGAAGATTGAGTTGGGGACAACAAACGACCCGCGACCGACATTTGTCAGCGAATTACTATCTGGAGAAAGGGTGGCTGCGTTAAAAGACGTGCTTATGCAGCATAGAGATGCTTCGCATGGAACTATTCCGAAATGCCAGGACTAGATCCAGAAATAGTTGTCCATAAATTGGCGATATCCCCGGACGTCAAGCCAGTCAAACAAGCGCCGAGAAGAATGCGGCTCGAGCTTGAGATGAGCATCAACGCCGAAGTCAAGAAGCTGATCGACTCTGGGCTTATCCAGGAAGTTCAGTATCCCGATTGGATCGCCAATATCGTCCCAGTAATGATGAAGAATGGGACAGTGCGCATATGCGTGGATTTCCGGGATCTCAATAAAGCTTGCCCGAAGGACGACTTCCCAGTACCAGTCACTGAGCTGATGATAGATAACACGTCCACTCACAAGGTTTTCTCCTTCATGGACGGCTCATCAGGATATAATCAGATAAAGATGCATCCCGAAGACCAGAAGCACACCGCTTTCCGGACCCCTTTGGGTATATTCTTCTATCAGGTGATGCCCTTCGGTCTAAAGAACGCCGGTGCCACCTATCAGAGGCCTATGACGAAGATCTTCGATGACCTCATAAATGAAATCGTCGAATGCTATATCGACGACCTCGTGGTGAAAAGCAAATCGTATGAGGAACATCTCGAGCATCTGAAGATCGTATTTCAACGTCTTCGGCAATACAACTTGAAGATGAACCCTCTCAAATGCGCATTCGGAGTTTCTTCAGGCAAATTCCTAGGATTCATTGTCCGGCACCGAGGTATCGAGATAGATCCATCAAAAATCAAGGCGATCATGGAAATGCCCCCGCCAAGGACCCTCAAACAATTGCGGTCTCTCCAAGGGAAGTTCGCGTACATCCGGCGATTTATAGCCAACCTTTCAGGCAAGTGCCGCCCTTACAGTCACCTGATGAAGAAGGGAACCCCTTTCGTTTGGGATCACAAATGCCAAAGCGCGCTGGACGAAATCAAGCAATACCTGCAGAATCCGCCAGTGTTGGCTGCTCCGGTCAAGGGAAAGTCTCTCATTCTGTATACTACCGCCCTTGAAGGTTCCTTAGGCGTATTGTGGGCACAGGAGAACGACCAAGGGAAGGATAGAGCGCTCTACTCTCTGAGTCGAGTCCTACTGGGGGCAGAAAGCAATTATTCTCCCATCGAAAAACACTGCTTGGCATTAATCTTCGCGATAACGAAACTCAGGTACTATGCGTTGGCGCATGAAGTCCGTCTCATTTCGAAGGTGGACCCTCTCAAATATTTGATGTCAAAAGCAATATTGACGGGACGACTCGCTAAATGGGCCTTGCTCTTAATGGAGTTTTCGATAACCTATCAGCCTCTTAAGGCGGTGAAAGGCCAGACCATCGCCGACTTCCTCGCTGAGCATCCGATACCGGCCGATTCCCCTCTGAATTGCAAACTGCCAGACGAACACGCGTTTGATGCGATCGACGATGGTGGTAACCGGTGGGAACTTTATTTTGATGGAGCGTCTTCCATGAAAGCGTAAACAAAGCACCCCCATAATCAAATCAGGGGTAGGCCTCATCTTCGTGACCCCACAAGGAGGGATAATGCGCTTCGCCTTCTCCTTGACAGAGCCAAGGACGAATAATGAAGCTGAATACAAAGCTTTGATAGCAGGCCTTGAGATCGCCATCGACATGGGAATTGAAAACCTCCTCATATACGGAGACTCCCAACTGGTCGTTAGTCAAGTAAACGGCGACTACCAAATGTGCAAACCAGAGCTCGTGAAGTATGGCGAGAGAGTACAGCGATTGCTGACTCAAATTCCCTCCTACATGCTGGAAAACATACCGCGTGCGGAAAATAGCAAGGCAGACGCGTTGGCCAAGCTCGCCAAGGAGCTAGCCGATGAGAACCTCGATGACGTAAGAATCATGGTACAAAGCCATCGGGTACTTGCCCCAGCAGAAGTATCTCCGGAATCATCTGAGGAAAAGGAAGCCATTGAACAGACGACCCTACAAGTAAAAGACCAAGAGAAAGTTGAAGATTGGAGAGAAGTATTTATAGACTACTTCAAATCTCGTCGAACGCCTGAAGATGCGTCCTTAAGACATCAGCTCATGAAGCGAGCCCTATCTTTCGCCTTCGTCAATGATACTCTGTACAAGAGGTCATTTGATTCTTTGTGGTTGATATGTATGGGACCTGACGAAGCAAAAAGAGTCATTCAGGAAGTTCACGACGGACTCTGCGGTTCTCACCAACCAGGCCCGAAGATGAAGTTGAAGATTAAACGAATGGGATACTATTGGCCCACGATGATCCAGGACTGCCTCGAGTATGCGAAGCAATGCCACTCGTGCCAGATCCATGGGGACTTTATCCATCAGCATCCAAATCCACTCCAACCAACGGTGGCTAGCTGACTGTTCGAAATGTGGGGTACTGACATAATCGGCCCCATTGAACCGGCATCGTCCAAGGGACATCGTTTCATCCTAGCGACCACCGATTACTTCTCCAAGTGGGCAGAAGCAGTACTGTTAAGGGAAGTGAAGACGGAGAATATTCTCCATTTCTTCAAGACGCACGTCATTTATCGGTTTGGAACTCCACGACGGATCATCTCCGATAACGGTCCAGCCTACAGAAGCCACAAGATTAGTCGCTTCGCGCAGCAACACAACATAGACTGAAGATATTCCTCAGTTTATAATCCGCGAGCTAACGGTCTAGCTGAGGCTTTCAACAAAACCTTGACAAAGATCGTGAAGAAGACGGTGTCCCGAAACAAAAAGGACTGGCACGAGAGAATGCAAGAAGCTCTTTGGGCGTATCGGACTACGTTCAAGACGGTCACGAACACAACGCCATACGCGTTGGTATTCGGTACGGAAGCGGTACTCTCCCTCGAGATAGAGCTACCCTCTCTACGAGTGGCAGTCTACTACGAGCTGACGGACGAAGAAAATGCTCACCTTCGACTTGAGGAGCTTGACGCCCTTGATGAAGCCCGGCTCATAGCGCAACAAAATCTGGAGGCTTATAAAGCAAAGATGACGCGCTCATATGAAAGATTGACCAGGCCGAGGACATTCCGCCAAGGCGAACTCGTACTAGTGGTCAAAAGACCTATGATCCCCAATCGCGCCAAGCGGGAAAAATTCGAGCCGAACTATGAAGGCCCGTACGTCATAGACAAGGTCTACCAGTGTGGGGCCTATCTACTCATGGATATGCACGGTGAAAGACCTTTCAGGCCAATAAACGGTCGCTTCCTGAAGAAAAACTACGCTTGACGGGTTAAGGCCTAGGTCAATGATAGATGATGACAACCATATTCGCTCGCTATCTTCCTAAGCCCGAACTCTATAAGTAGTAACCGGCCTTCTTTAACAACGGACCGAAACGTCCTTAAACTAACCACGGACCGAAACGCCCTTAAACTAACGACGGACCGAAACGTCCTTAAACTAACGACGGACCGAAACGTCCTTAAACTAACAATGGACCACTATGTCCTAAAACTGGTTGTTGACCGAGATGTCGATAAACTACGGTGGATTGCAGCATCTCAAAGCCGATAAAAAAAATAGAATAAAAAATAATAATAAAAAATAATAATAAAAATAAAAATGGTATGTCCGTAAGCGAAATGGGCACGGATGAAAACCCGAAAGGGCTCCGTGAGTAAAAACAGCAGGGCTACCGGCGAGTGTTTGTGAAAACCCGAAAGGGCGCAACCTCGTTAAAGGACACTTGCAGGGTCCTCACGACCTTGTAAGGAGAAACCACCCGCGTGAGATCCTTACGACTCACAAGGGAGCAACACATTTAGGAGTCCTCATGATTCTTAAGGAGAAATTACACTTGCGAGATCCTCACGACTCGTAAGGAGAACTCTCTTATGGGACCCTCACGGCTCATAAGATTTGAAAGTCTTAAGTTACAGAAACCTGAACCTGTTCTTAAGCAAACCCCCCCCCCCACAACCTTCGATATTGCCCTACAAGAGGCTCATACTGACCCTTGTATACAATCCACGGGCGCGAATAAACATTTTCCCAGCAAAGTCCCACCCGTGGCTAGGGATATGTCCATATGGTAAACGACCCTTATGAGTCCTCTCGACTTATAAGGAGAAAATCCTTTTGTAAGATCCTTACGACTTACAGGGGAACTCGCACTTAGGAATCCTTACGATTCTTAAGGAGAAATTACACCTACGAGATCCTCACGACTCGCAGGGAGAAATACCTTTATGAGACCCTTACGGCTCATGAAGTCAAAAGCCTTTGTCGACAGGATCTTAACCCTGTTCGCTAAGCCACCTTTGTTCGCTATCGACAGAGGCAAATGATGATTCGCTCCTGGCAATATCCCAGTTGTAGCGGTGCTGATGCCGAAATCGGTGTCTAATCCCAAGCTTGCGGCGAAAAGCCAGCAAGCCACACATGCATACGAAATAGCAGAAATGATAGGGCAACTTGCAATAAAAAGCAGCAAGTAAAAATGTATGCATAAAAAAATAGCCGAAATGATTGGGCACCGCGAAAAATAGCCGAAATGATGGGGCAATCGCGACCTTCGCGATGTAAAAGCTGAAATGATAGAACATCGCGGAAAAAGAAATAAAACAGAAAATGAACCCTACAGGTGATGTTACATCAATCCCTGTATACAATCCAGGGGCGCAAACGAAGAAGGGATCATACTCCTCCCCCAGGTTTCATTATAAGAAGAAGCCAAATCTCGACGGGCCGCAAGCGACCTAGAGATCATCTCAACACTCGTCTCGTAACAACGGACAAAACTTCAAGCGAAGCGGAACAGCGGCAACTCCCAGTTCCATGGCTCGGTGATATATAGATCACCAAGAGTCAAACCCTCATTCCGTGAAATGCGGATACAATCAGCAAAATTCCTGGTCACGTGGAACGCGGATAACGTCACTCTTTGACCCCGTGGAAAACGTCCAGAGCGGAGCCTGGTCCTCGCAGAACACGGCAGTGAACCCGTGGGAAGCTTCTAGAGCAAAATTCCTGGTCACGTGGAACGCGGATAACGTCACTCTTTGACCCCGTGGAAAACGTCCAGAGCGGAGCCTGGTCCTCGCAGAACACGGCAGTGAACCCGTGGGAAGCTTCCAGTGCAAAATTCCTGGTCACATGGAACGCGGATAACGTCACTCTTTGACCCCGTGGATAACGTCCAGAGCGGATCCTGGTCCTCGCAGAGCACGGCAGTAAACCCGTGTAAAACATCCAGAGCGGAGCCTAGTCCTCGCCGAATACGGCAGTGAACCCGTGTGAAGCATTTAGTGCAAAATTCCTGGTCACGTGGAACGCGGATAACATCACTCTTTGACCCCGCGGAAAACGCCCAGAGCGGAGCGTGGTCCTCGCAGAACACGGCAGTGAACCCGTGGGAAGCTTCCAAAGCAAAATTCCTGGTCACGTGGAACGCGGATAATGTCACTCTTTGACCCCGTGGAAAACGTCCAGAGCGGAGCCTGGTCCTCGCAGAACATGGCAGTGAACCCGTGAGATGAATCCAGAGCAAAATTCCTGGATACGTGGAACGCGGATAACGTCACTCTTTGACCCCGTGGAAAACGTCCAGAGCGAATCCTGGTCCTCGCAGAGCACGGCAGTGAACCCGTGTGAAGCATCCAGAGCGGAGCCTAGTCCTCGCCGAACACGGCAGTGAACCAGTGTGAAGCATCTAGTGCAAAATTCCTGGTCACGTGGAACGCGGATAACGTCACTCTTTGACCCCGTGGAAAACGTCCAGAGCGGAGCCTGGTCCTCGCAGAACACGGCAGTGAACCCGTGGGAAGCTTCCAGAGCAAAATTCCTGGTCATGTGGAACGCGGATAACGTCACTCTTTGACCCCGTGGAAAACGTCCAGAGCGGAGCCTGGTCCTCGCAGAACACGGCAGTGAACCCGGGAGAAGTATCCAGAGAAAAATTCCTCGTCACGTGGAACGCGGATAACGTCACTCTTTGACCCCGTGGAAAACGTCCAGAGCGGATCCTGGTCCTCGCAGAGCATGGCAGTGAACCCGTGTGAAGCATCCAGAGCGGAGCCTAGTCCTCGCCGAACACGGCAGTGAACCCGTGTGAAGCATCTAGTGCAAAATTCCCGGTCACGTGGAACGCGGATAACGTTACTCTTTGACCCCGCGGAAAACACCTAGAGCGGAGCCTAGTCCTCGCTAAGCACGGCAGTGAACCCGTGTGAAGCATCCAGAGTAAATACTGGACTGTGGAGTCCTTAAAATCCACGGACTATGATGTCCTTAACCTCGACCGTAATGTCTTAAAACTAATGATAAACCACCATGATTCTAGACTGATTTTACCTTGGTTCAAGGGTACATCTCTTCACTCCTTTGATATTTGTCGTTGTAATCCCTCAACGTCTTCAAAGAGGTGACGGGTCCCGGTAACCACAGATTGGACTGTGGAGTCCTTAAACCCACGGACTATGATGTCCTTAACCTTGACCGGGATGTCTTAAAACTAACGTCGGACTGTGGAGTCCTTAAACCCACGGACTATGATGTCCTTAACCTTGACCGTGATGTCTTAAAACTAACCTTGGACTGTGGAGTCCTTAAACCCACGGACTATGATGTCCTTAACCTTGACCGGGATGTCTTAAAACTAATGTCGGACTGTGGAGTCCTTAAACCCACGGACTATGATGTCCTTAATCTTGACCGTGATGTCTTAATACTAACCTTGGACTATGGAGTCCTTAAATCCAGGGACTATGATGTCCTTAACCTTGACCGGGATGTCTTAAAACTAACGTCGGACTGTGGAGTCTTTAAACCCACGGACTATGATGTCCTTAACCTTGACCGTGATGTCTTAAAACTAACCTTGGACTGTGGAGTCCTTAAATCCATGGACTATGATGTCCTTAACCTTGACCGTGATGTCTTAAAACTAACAATGGACTGTGGAGTCCTTAAACCCATGGACTATGATGTCCTTAACCTTAACCGCGATGTCTTCAAACTACGGTACCCTGGAAAACATCCCAAAGCAACCCCTGATCCATGAAATACGGATACGGGCGACTGCACCCAGCACTTGCGGGTCCCCACGACCGGTAAGGAAGAAAACTTTCTTGTGAGATCCTTACGACTCTCAAGGGAAAACCCTTGATCTGGATTTAAAATCCGGTGGTGATTTTTGTGAAAGTCCTTCGGTCGTTCAAGATGATTACCTGAGGAAAAGGAATCAGTCAACAGAGTTAAACTCTGGAAAATTTTTGGAACAGAGAACTAAACTCTGGAAAGGAGAATTAATTCTCCGAAAGAAAAGTATGCAAGGAGGAAGATGAGCAAACTAAAAAGACATGGGCATTTATAGGATGGGATGGAAAATGTTTCATCTACCCTACGCCTAAGGCAGATCCAACGGTCACAAAAGTGACAGTGTTGCACTCACGTGCAGACACGTGAGAGCAACGTTGTGGAGGTATTTGTTCCCTGATTAAAAATCAGGAAAAGATTCTGGAGAGGCATCACGTGCTCACACGTGACCAGTGGTCACGTGTTGGCACGTGATGGTTAAGCAGCGGCACAAAGCACATTTGTTCCCTGATTAAAAAATCAGGAAGAAGCTTCAGAAGAGGCATCACGTGCTCACACGTGACCAGTGGTCACGTGTTGGCACGTGATGGTTAAGCAGCGGCAAGAGAACAAAGCACAGAAGATGAGAAGCCCATGCCAAGGGTCACGTGCTCACACATGACCAACGGTCACGTGGCCACACGTGACCGGCTTTAAAAGCCTTATTCTTTAACAGAATTAAATTCTGAGGAAAGATCCTTCAAATCTTTCTAAAATGAAGAAGAATTATTTGAAACTGTTGGATCAAGAATCTGAAGGTGATTAAATATCACCGACTTATGGAAAAATCTTGGACTTGGAAAGATTTCCCCCTAAATCTAACCGAAATAACAAAGAGATATCTTTGGATTTAAAATCCAATGGTGAATAAAATTCACCTAATAATCTAAAAGCCCAGATTAATGATGAAGATAAATCAAATCTCTCAATGAACAAATCAAATCTTTCAATGAGAGATTTACCAAACAGATTGATTCTTTTCCTTCTTCTATAAATAGGAGCCCAAAGAAAAGAGAAAAAGGAGATAGGGAGAGAGATATAGAGCCTTGGAATCTTGAAAATTCAGAAGGAAGAATTTGATTCTCAGCAAAAGAAAAACCCTAGGTAAGAAAAGAAAGGCTTCAAAAGAGAATTTAATTCTCAAAAGAGTTTAACTCTTATAAAAAGAAAAGAACTTAGTTCTTTCTCTGGTTGAGGATCTATAAAGTGCACATCTCCCTACGAATTGAGAATTTAATTCTCATTGGGTTGAGATCCTGCCATGCAGATCTAAAACATAGAGGAGGAATTGAGTTTTGAGAATATAATTCTCACAGAATGATAGGAATTTAATTCCTTTAAGATAAAATTAGGGTTTAACCCTAGGAATTTAATTCCTTCAGAATGGACAGAACTAGGGTTTAACCCTAATTGAGAACTTAATTTTCTCAAACTCACAGGAATTTAATTCCCTTAAAAATGAAATTAGGGTTTCACCCTATGCCAGAATTTAATTCTTTACATGTATGGAGAATTTAATTCCTGCAGAAAAGAAATTAGGGTTTAACCCTATCTAAGAATATAATTCTTCAGAAGAAAATAAGAATTTAATTCTTCTAAAGTTTATTGCTAGGGTTTGACCCTATGAAGAATTTAATTCTTAAAAGATGAACAGATTTTTAAAACACGCAAAGAACCAGAGTCACGTGCTACCACGTGACCCCTGTAATGATCCACAGAAAAGAACTTTGAGGCAATGCCTCACGTGCCCCATGTGACCCCTGAAGCACATAAGAAAAATGCAAAAGAAAAGAAGCTCTAGGACGCCCTCACGTGTCACCACGTGGCCCCTATTGAGAATTCTAATAGACCAGAGCATGAGCCCCCATCACGTGCCCACATGTGATGGCTGTCAGAATAAAAAGTGTTAAACACTTATCTGTTTAACAAAATGAGGAGGATCTGGCCCCACCTTTTGGATGCCATCACGTGCTCCCACATGATCTCCTCTCTGCTAATGTTTAACACCAAACTGATAACTTGGTTGCCAGTGTTTAACACTGTTATTTATTAGTGTTTAACACTGATTCGAGAATCACAATTTCTAGTGTTTAACACTAATCTGATAATCTTATCTTCAGTGTTCAACACTGTTGGTTTTTAGTGTTTAACACTACCTTTAGCCCAATTGGCTAAGTTTCAGAGGCAAAGCCTCTCCTTCAATGGACCAACAGAGGGTCAATATTTCAAACATGATTGGACTTAGCCCAAGAAGGCCATAAGTCCTCAATTCAAACTTAACTGGGCTAATGGGCTCATAATATAATTAATTGGTCTGGGTTCCAAATTGGACTACAGATCACTTAATCTATCTTGGTTCAAGGGTACATCTTTTCACTCCTTTGATACTTGTCGTTGTAATTCCTCAACGTCTTCAAAGAGGTGACGGGTCCCGATAACCACATACATTTCACGGACTGTGGGGTCCTTAAACTCATGGACTATGAGGTCCTTAACCTTGACCGTAATGTCTTAAAACTAACGCCGGACTGTGGAGTCCTTAAATCCTCGGACTATGATGTCCTTAACCTTGACCGGGAAGTCTTAAAACTAACAACGGACTATGAGGTCCTTAACCTTGACCGTGATGTCTTAAAACTAACGTCAGATTGTGGAGTCCTTAAATCCACGGACTATGATGTCCTTAACCTTGACCGCAACGTCTTAAAACTAACATTGGACCGCAATGTCCTTAAACTACCTATTGACTGTAATGTCTTAAAACTAACGCCGGACTGTGGAGTCCTTAAATCCATGGACTATGATGTCCTTAACCTTGACCGCAACGTCTTAAAACTAACATTAGACCGCAATGTCCTTAAACTACCTATTGACCGTAATGTCACTAAACTAAACAACAGGGCTCCCTTAATTGCTCTCTTGTTGGATCTAAACGATCCCGTTAAGTTGATCTTAGTCTGAAAACTAGACTAACGTATCCTTAACAAATGTTTAAGTTGATCTTAGTCTCAAATGAGGCTAACGTATCCTTAAACACAGCCCCCAAACCCAAATCTAAGAAAGATACGGATTTGGACTAGTCCATGCCCTACGGGCGACGACATAACTCAGTCTCCGTATACAATCCACAGGCAACCAAACACAAAACAAACAAACACGACACGAAGTGATCATCTGGAGAAGGAGAAAATTGTTACCGCAATGTGGTAGCGTAATTAACTGCAGGGGCTTGTGCCTGCAAGGAAGAGCGTCCCCACAATCAAAAACCTCTCAAGTGAGGGAGAATCTGACGAAGTCTGCTACATCGGACGCATCCGTTTAAACCTTCGATACATGGTGTCATAAATCAACTTGGCATCTTCGGAGAGGTAGACGGATAGCACCAATTAGCATCTGCCCCGAATTTCAGGCAAGACGTCCCTGCGTCGTGCCGTCTTTCGGAGGGGAACAATCACAACTGTCAAATTTAACCGATGTCGAAAGTTCTAAGTTCGTGTTTTGTTTTCAAATCTGGTTATTGGCCAGTAAAGTCGACACTAAGGTCTGTAGGCAGCCACTACCCAACACCAATTCCAAACAAGCCCTAATTCCTCTCTAGAAATTTCCAACATCACAAATCCATCACTAAACAATTTACAATCTAAACTAGAATGCTAGGAAAACATGAAACTAAACTAAGTGATGGGATTATATCTCACATAGGACACTCAAGAAAACCCTAGCTTCTCAATATTATCAAAATCCCACTTTGCTCGGTCTATTGTGTAGAGGATGAAGAGGTGATCATTTTTTGTGAAAGGGGTTTAGGGTTTTGAGGAAGGATTTGAGATGGTTTCGTGGGATTGAGGTAGAGGGAGATGAGGTTGGAGGAAGATGAAGAAAACAAAAGGGGAAGGGGAAATGAGGCAACCCCTCTCTCTCCCCACACTTATTCTCACTCCCTTTTCTCTCTCATAGCATGCTCACCCCTCATCATTGTGTCCCCCCTCTCTCCCCCCTCAATGATCCCTCAATTCTTTTCTCACCACAATAAAACCATAACATAAAACAACACAAATGAATATGTAACCAAATGAAACATGTCATGGTGTACTAACCATGAAAACTGTAGAAATACGGATTTGGCTTAATCGCGATTAGCAGTGTACTAATCGGGTTTTTATCCAAACTGCATATAATAAATTTTAAAAATGCCAAATCCTTTAAATATATTTTTAAATGCGTAAATCATTTTAATTTCCATTTATTTCACAATTATTGGTATATATTTTACCCTTTTTCGAAAACCCCAATTTCGCAAATCGGGCGATTTTCAGGAAAAATATTATTTTAATATTAAATTCCAAAAATAATATTTTATATTTTTCTAAAACGTTACACTCTTCCCCCCGTAAATAAATTCGGTCCCCGAATTTAAATTTAAACCCCTAAAATCTAAAATATTTCAATAATCAACTCAAATCAACGGGGCTCCGAAATCATTAAAGATGCAGAAATACTACAGCGCATCGCGTGCACCTGAAAACGAATACAAGGCTCAAATCGAACTCCGTCAAGCGTCACGCAAATCATTGGATTTGCACGCATATCCTCGGAG
The DNA here is from genome assembly GCA_030015575.1 of Agapanthus africanus. Taxonomy (NCBI): domain Eukaryota; kingdom Viridiplantae; phylum Streptophyta; class Magnoliopsida; order Asparagales; family Amaryllidaceae; genus Agapanthus; species Agapanthus africanus. The sequence continues at coordinate 612,157,753 of CM057344.1, forward strand.
TTACAATAGAGATACAGATCTGAAATCCAATACACACTAGTCAAATACTATAATACGTGTATAATACGCATCCTTGAAAAACTCCAAAATCTGAATAAAATACATGCAAAATCTTTTCTGAATCGCCGCGTGATGCGTAACTCATGGCATAAGTGACGGGCGCTCATTTGTAAAATAATAAATATATTTTCGTATATGTTTTGCTCAGGTATATGTCCCGTCCATTTTAAAATATCCCAAAAAGGTTTTCTTTTATAGACGTTCGTGTCGCTCACGGACACGTAGAAAATAGCGAGACTATAGCTCCTTTTGAAAATCTCTTGGTAAGCTTTTAATGCATGCTAAGTACTCAGGTACTGTCCTCAGATCAATTATGTTTGGCTACTACATAACATAGTGCCCATCATAAAAACAAAGTGCTCAAAAGCAAAATCAGCCTCAAAAGGCGTGTCCAAAAATCACGTGTGTCTGGTGCGCACGGAAATCAAATCCAAATACAGGTGCTACGGTATGCACAAAAGCCAAAACTAAGTGCAACGGGTATGCACGAAAGCATCTGTCCAGTGCAACGGGTGTGCACGACAACAACATCTGGTGCATCAAATGCACAGAATACCATCAATAACTCAAACGCGTAAAAAGCAACACCGAGTGCACCAAGGTGTATAAATAAAAAATGTGTGCAACTATGTGCACAAAATCCGTATCAATGCACTGCGAGCATATGTGAGCTATACCGAGTGCAAAAAGCACATCATCCGTATGAAATCCACGAAATCATAAACACATGCTACGAAGGTACAAAATCGATATCCAATGCAATGGATATGCACAAATCGCAAATCAACACGACGGTGTATAAAATATATATCAAGTGCGATAACCATGCGCAACATGTAAATACCCAGCAGGTGCAGCCATGGTGCACGAAAACAATATCATAAAGCTCGATCATCAAAACTCAAATCTAAGCGATATAAGCGTGATACTCGGATCACAACCGCAAATTGCAACAAATGACATTGAGGTACACCTCCTACAATGTCGAAAAATAAATCGGTGCGCCTAAATACGGTAGAACAAGAATATCCGCTTACCTCCTGCTCACTGTTTGGCGTCCTCAGTCTCCGGGTCCTTATCTTCTCTGTGGATTCACCAATCTCTCGATCCATCGGCTCATCGGCCCGGTCAGGTGTGCTAACGGGAACGATTCCGCTCTAGCACTTCTCTGGTCATCTCTCGGCCAATCATCACGACCACTCGTAAAGCAGCACGTTATTGGCGTCGACCTCTGGCCCTCTGAATACACGTGACACAACTGATCCTGGGTGAAAATCTCATAGCAGCAGTGTCCTGGAAGGAACCTGCTCAGGGTCACTTCCAATCTCACCTATGCCAAACTATACGGAGGCTGGTACTCTTGCATAATCTTTTCTCGCTCTCCGGGCATCTGCGTTTTTAGCACAACATTTCCTCGAGAATTGTCTGCATCCCAACGCCTCTATAAGCATATCAGATCTCTGATCTCGAGGGGAGTAATAACAGCTCGCCAGCATCTCGCGCGAACCTCTGGTTTCACGTGTCCGTATCATCGTCCACTTTGACGCCACGTCATGCTATCTGCGCACTGCAATGGTCCTCGGCTACAGTCAATCCGGAGTCTCTCACACGGACTCGAAATTACGAACTTAGTATCTTCATCACTCTGTAGAAGATATCTGGCCGAACACGTCCTTGGAAACTCATCCCAACCATCGGAGGAATACTCAATACTCGTCCGTTCTCAATCAACTCACAACGCATCTGGGTGAGGTCCTCTATCCGAAACTGGTCAGCTTACTGGTCTCCTATCATATGATATCCGGACGACGTCAAATTTTTCGATCGAGTCATCGAAGTCCCAAAATTTCCCGAAGGCTCAATACCTGAGCATAGTCTAAAAATATCCGATACATACCACAGTACCTCTGGACCAGCCGTAGAAAGGCAAACCCAATCTTCACTGATGGCACCGCTAAACTGCCGCAAACCCTAAAGTTCAAAAGCAGTTCCATGGTCATCATGTCGAGTTAGGGTTTCATTCTTCTAGATGGTCTACAGAATCACTTGCATGTTCCTCCGAACACTTTAAACTTGGGAAAATGGGTTTCTGACACTCGCTCGAACTCTTTAGCTTCGCCTAGCCGACATGTGAATACCCTTCGTCTCTCAACTCGAGGTAGTCTAGCTATCATCTGTCGCATTTCTACCTGTAATCTCCAGCGATCTCAGCTCGTAAGCCATGGAAGCGACATCCTATCAATCTCAGCAACAGCTGGGTCATATGTCTGCACGGTAGACGACATCACAACCTCTGAGGTAGGCTGCACATCAACAGTCCTCTCACAACTGGCAGCTCTAACAATGGCCCGATCATCCGGTGTAAAACCAAACACTCGCCTCACCCGAGAGGTCACAACATAAATACTAACTCGAGACGTTCCCGTATCACCAGAAACCACGATGGTCAATCCTCGTACCAGACGAGCTCGCCCTGACCGCATCACTAGCAGCAGCTCAATCTGCGCTCACACCATGGAGACAGAAACCTCAATCGAGTATCGAAGAAAGCAGATCAACGACATGAAAGGAAACGACAGATCCAGAATGGATACATGAGCATAAGAAGGAACGGCATCAATGAGAGTATGATCATGGAAACAAATAGAATCGAGGATCTCAAAATATGTACATCCTAAGATTTCTTAAGTGGAGTATCGTATCGTAAATATGCCGCGGAACATACATACGGTACGTCACTCTACTCAAGCTATCTACTCCATCAATCAGGGTCAGCCTATAAAATGAAAGTTCTGTTAGTTATATGTATGCCCTAGAGACCATTACTATACATAGGATGTATATTGTAGTGGATGCTGGGACATATATAGGGAGGACTTTCTTACTCGACATGATAGTAAGCTATCTGGTTGCTCTTTACCTTAACGTGTACACTGATTGTCTCTCTGTTACATGTTGGTAAAGCCCTTAGGATGTGTACTTGACTACCTGGACTATGATGCGGATCATACTAGTGGGGACATGGTAGTCCATAAGTACATCCTTCAAGGTCCCTAGTCGTGGGTGTATCAAGACGGGGCATCGATATACCAGAGTAGACTAGCGTATACCTTCTCGACCCATATAGATGGGCGATGGATGATCCCATATCAATTGGTGTTTGACATCAGAGATGATATACGGGTGCTCAGTGGAGACTGGGTACACTGGACGGACTTGCCGAGAACTCCCAGATGGTATTATACCTTACGTCAGATGGCAGTTCTCTGGTGACACTAGTACAGGTTAATCTGTAGACCCGAGATCGTCATAGAGTCTTATGTGATTCCCACTGTGCTTTAATTTCCACTTTACCACGTCCAAGAAGGCATACAAAACGGTGGTTTTTGGGTACAGTCCCGAATCACATGGAGGCAATGAGCGATAGGAGGGGATTCGTCTCTCCCGGTATAGGGAGTTGATGTTGCGCTGTGTTCGATTGGTTTTCATATCAGATTTTTGCATTTTCATACCGCCCAATTTTTATCACATTGCATATCCGTAGATACTCTTGAGCCGTGTTTGCTAGTCAATTGCAGGATACAGGTTCTCGGTTCCAAAACGATGAAATTCATGGAAAACACGAAAAAATCCGGGTTCTTCCGACCACAGATAAAACACGGTCTCCGTCCCTCATCCGTATGTTACCAGATACCAGTAGAAAGACAAAATGTCAAATCTATGCACAAGGCTCAATGGTAGCACAAGATCCAAGAGATCTACGCGGAGCTCGAGGCAATCATGACAAAATCTTGACAAAAAGTCCACCTTTCCCTCAACAGAAATTCTGGAAAAATTGTGGAGCCAAGATGAGAAACCACATATACCAGATTGAAGATCACATCAAACCAGGGTCCCACCAAAAAGACCCAGACCCAAGTCATCTAAACGGCCGCGGAAGCGCGGCCAAAGGGGGGTCTTGGCCGCGCTTCCGCGGCCATCTTGGCGCCAATTGTGCAGTATTTTTTGGGACACTTTAGTCTTTTCATATGGGCCCGTATTGTTGCCATAGGTTTCCATTTTCCAGCCTATAAATAGCCCAGAAGTTTGAGAAGGAAAGGGTCCAAATTTTTGTATTCTCATTTTGCCTAGTTTTAGTGTTGTTCTTCTTCCTCTTCTCACCTCTTCTCCATTAAACTTGTAGTGAGCTTTTGAGTGAAGAGTGATGAATAAAGAAGACCATTTTTATTATCATGCTTGTCTCTTTCTTTATTTGTTGTAATGTGTTGTAATTTTAATTGTTAAGTAGTTGTTGTTACTTGCTTGATTGTTTCTTTCTTCTCTCTTTTTCTTTATCCTTACATACGACAATGATACTTACGCTCGATCCTCGCCAAGGTGAGGTCGCAAACAGTTAGTCGTATTCTTCTAATCTCCTTCTTTCTATCTTCCTCTTTTGTTTTGTTTCGTTTTTCCTATCATGAAGGGTGAGTAGTTTTTTACTTGTTAGGGTAGGTTAAGGGAAGTTTGAGAGAAGGAAATCTCTCTCACTCTTTCCTTGCCCAACAACTTAAATCGACTCCCGTTAATTGAACCACAATCCGCTCCTTACGGCACCCTATCCTACATGATAGCGGTGATTCCGTAGTGAAACCGGTTGTGGTTGGATTAACCGGAGGTTATGGCTAAGAGCCAAGAACGGACGGACAAGCACCAAAAGGAAGACTTATGCGTTGGAAAGCCTAGCTTATACTCGCAAAGTCCTTCCTAGTCGTGCTAATCCCCGTTGTTGCCGATTACCGTAACACCGATATTAAGAGGGGCAACGAAAGATGTGGAGACTCCTAACTCAAACTAACCTAATCCTAACCCTAACATGCTCTCTTTAAATATCAACTCAACACTTAGTTAATCACAAACAAAATCTGAACAACCGGACTTAACTCGTCGAAAAACACATAGAAAAAGATTCCCATCTCCCTGCGGACGACCCGTACTCAACCGGCTAGCTACGTGCGAAACCGTCTTGATTGCGGTATTTAAACTTAAACTTGAACACGCACTTATCCTAACAATCAAATGGCGCCGTTGCCGGGGAGACAGTAGTTTATTTCCTTGTGTAATTTCGGGTTAATTTGTGAATATAAAAACAACCAAAAACAAAAAAAATATACTTTGTAAAAATCATCTTGTTATTTTTTGATTAGCTTTTGTGCGAGTGTGCAGGAAAATACAAGGTTCGAGTTCAGAGGCCAAGACGTTGAAAATACGGAGTTCAAGTACAGTGCCAAAGACGTGGGAAGATAGACCCACATTTCGAGGCTACATCGCGACGGACAAAAACGAAGCATCCGGTCTACTGTACAAATCTGGAGCTGTTTCAGTGAGCAAATCCAAATTCAGGACATCCAGACAACCAGAGGAGACACACACCAGCATCTCCACAAAATTTCAAAGCCCAAGCCTACCATCTTGCCGCGGAACCGCGGCCTTAGCACCTGTTTGGCCGCGGAACCACGGCCATTTAGTGGCTTCAGGGGTGCATTTTCTTTCTGGTGAGTCTCTCTCTTCTCTCCACTCCTCTGAACTCCACTGAACTGTGTTTTCTGCAGCCTTCTTTGCGCAAATTCTTCTCCCCCTTCCAATAAACTGTTCTTGTGCAGGATTCTTTACGCCGCAAAATAAAAAAATTGTTTGCAGTTGATTTGTTACTGTTTTGCATTCTTTAATACAGACTTAAAGGGCTTGAAACCAATCCAGATTGGGTGGGGATTTCATCACCCTTCCCAGGACCCCGAAAATCACTAAAGCATATGCATTGTCCATTGTAAATTAAAAAAATACTAGACTTCAGCCCTAAGGACTTCGCGCTCATTAGGAGAAGATAAACCTTGTTTAGAACCTCGCTTAACCGTACATTGTTTACGGGGTGTCTAGGAAAGTGTTAAAGGCGCAACCGCCGAAAGAGAAAGGGTTATTTAATTAAGGAATTTCGCGAAAGCGTTGGACAACCTCTCCTTATCTCTGCACTTACCTGGCCTCGTGATCAGTGTATTTTTAAGCCCGTTTCTCGACATTGTTTAACTTCGACAATCAAGTTCAGGAGCAGGTCTAGTAGACCTAGGTTACCCTAGATCTAGGTGTGATTGTGCATATCTTGTTTGTGATTGCTTAAGCCGTATTTCCGTACATATTTCTGTAAATCTCTTTCTAAAAACAAAAAAAGAAAAAAAAGAAAAAAATCAAAAACTTTTATAAAAACTTGCCATTTTGTCGCCAAATCCATTTTCACCCACCACCCATCGCCTTTCTCCATTGACGTTTTCTTACCCTCACCTTCTTCGCTTTGACTATACTAAACTCGTTTAGTGTATGTCCGCTTGGACTCGGGACACTAGCGCCCATCTAGTCCGCGTTACGTTAGTCGCTACTGTTAGTTGTATGTATGCCCTAGAGGCCAGTATTGTACAGATTATGTATATTATATTGGATGCTTGGACATATATAGAGATGACTTTCTTGCTCGACATGATAGTATGCTATCTGGTTGCTATTTATCTTAACATGTACACTAGTCTCTTTATACTGTCTTATAGTTACATGTTGGTAAAGCCCTTAGGATTTGTACTTGACTACCTGGACTATGATACAGATCATACTAGTGGGGACATGGTAGTCCATAAGTACATCCTTCAAGGTCCCTAGTCGTGGGTGTATCGAGACGGGGCATCGATATACCAGAGTAGACTAGTGTATACGCTTCTCGACCCATGTGATGGGCGATGGATGATCCCATATCCATTGGTGTTTGACATCAGAGATGGTATACGGGTGCTCAGTGGAGACTGGGTACACTGGACGGACTCGCCGAGAACTCCCAGATGGTATTATACCTCACGTCAGATGGCAGTTCTCAGGTGACACTTGTACAGGTTAGTCTGTAGACCCGAGATCGTCATAGAGTCTTGTGTGATTCCCACTGTGCTTTGATCTCCACCTTACCACGTCCATGAGGGCGTGCAAAACGGTGGTCTTTGGGTACAGTCCCGAGTCACATGGAGGCAATGAGCGATAGGAGGGGTTTCGTCTCTCCCGGTATTGGGAGTTGATGTTGCGCAGTGCTCGATTGGCCGTAACAGGGAAGTCCCTGGCCAGGGCTGATCAGAGATTTGCTGGAAAGTGTTACCAGTAGTTTCTCGACCCGTTACGAGCCTCACATCGGCACGACTTATCGGGTTATTGGGGTCTGACGTATACCACCCCTAGACTTGATATGCGACGTATCAGACGAAGAGACTTGACTGTATGGTAAGTGTTACTGGTCGGATTCGCAGGAGTGTGAGCGGGCTAGCTCGTCGATCTTCTGATCGCTCAATACCCGGGTGGCCGTTACGTTTAGCAGACCGCTTGCGGCTTGTGGGTGCTTGATATGATCATCATCTGCTACCGGCGTATTGATGAGTCTTTAGAGTCCTACACAGAGGTTTCCTGGTTCAAGCGAAACGAAATAGGAGCGCATATGAGATATGTGCAGGACCGAGAATAATGCGTGTATGTGATACCGCATTTCATTCTCGCGATATATGTTTCGAATGGTTTTATTCGATATGACCTAGTTATCGAATCATTGATTCGATAAATCGATGCATTGAATACTAGTCGGTTATGTACGACATGACCGGATCATTGAATCAAATGTTGATTTAATGATTTAATGTATAATTATATATTTGATATATTACTTTGCATTAAATAGTATTGGTTCACTTTAAACGGATTTTTCTCACTTGGATTGCACGTTGTATATGTGATATACTTTTGTGTACCTTTTTGTATCATGTTTGATGATACTTGATCATATGGTTAAGTGAATAGAATTAAACCATGGTTATTATGATAATTAGGGTTTTGCATATTTATTTATTCATTTTTTTGATTATTCATTTATTTGGATAAGTTTAATTTAGTATGGTGGCTTTCTTTGTCTTTTAGTTGAAGCTTCATGAAGTTTTGACTTCTTGACCTTTCATGTCATCATGCTTAACCCTAACCCATCTATTAACCATGGTCTATTCTCTACTCTTAACCATTGTTGGAATTATGATAAGTATTGCCTTTTCTTTTATTTTAAAAAAAAAGACTTATCATTATTCTAGCTCATCTTCTCCTTCTTCTTCAAGTGAGCAACCTTCATGCCATCAATGGCAACTTATGATCTAGTGAGCAAAATCCAAATCTAAAGAGAACCCATCTCCTATTTCTTCACCCTCTACCTCTAGCCAAGTTGTAGAGTGTGTTTTCTTCACAAATTTCATCACTTTGTGAAGTCGGAGCTTAAACTTGCGATGCCTCGACGTAGATCGTCTTTGACACGAAGCCGGCGACCTAGCTCACCCGTTTCTCCGATGAAGCCGACGTTTGAGCCCGGAGTTCGACTAGGACAGCGAGGAGACATCGTTGCGGAGCTGTGGAGGTGGACATCCGGATCTACAAAGGTTGTATTTCCGTTTAAACTATAGTTAAGTGTTAACTAGCTTTTCTTTTTCGCCTAAACATCTAGTTAAAGATCCGTAGTCTAGGGTTTCTCGGCACTAAAAATTTTAATTTGGCATGTTCGATGCCTTGTGAGAACCCACTAGGGTGCCTAGGAACCTTTCACTGGTATCAGAGCCTAGCTAGAGCCTTAGGCGAAGTCCCGACGACGTTTGAAGTCCGAACGAACACGAAACCCAAATACTTTAGAGCTCTCTGGACATTTTCATAAATCTGGGAATTTTTGATATTAAAAATGTCTAAAAAATTCAGCATAGAATTCTAAGCATTACTGTGTAAAACGATTCCATTTACTGTTCATTGTGCCGTGGAAGCGCGGCAGAAGCATGCTTTCTGCCGCCCTTCCGCGGCCACATGGTGACGTCATCCCATTTTTTTTGCACAGTAATACCTGAAAAATTCTGGTGAGTTTTCTGGATATTTTTAAATTTATTTAAGGGTTGAGTGCTCTGGAGTTATATTGGGAATCGATGAATTCGATCGGAATATCAAATTATTGTCTAAGTGTTTTTCCAGATAACTGTAGAATATGTTAAAGAGTTCGACCGGATATAAATACCCAGGTTTTCCCCTGCCAAAATATCCAAGTGTTGGATTTTCTGTGGTTAAAAGACGTTCCAAGTAGTGCAAGTAACGCGATGGTCCCTCTAGAAGACACAAACCTTAACTCGATTATGTGACCGTCTTGAACTGCCCTTTGAACCTTCGGGTTTGGGGCAGTACGGCATGCCACATGTGAGGCGTTGGCTTGACCCTTCTACGGCTGGACCGTCGGTACTGAGGTATGAAGTGAATGTCTTTGAACCTATTTCATGTGTTGATCGGTGTCGGGAAAACTTGGGTGTTCGAATGTTCGATCGGAAAGTTTAATATATTCTATTTATCCGGAATTGGATACAATAATTGGAATTCACTAAAGGTTATGAGATAACTGGATGGATGTTATAAATCTAGCGGTTTAGTTTCATTGGATATCGAAAAGAGTTTTCGATGATGGGACTAAAATGCGGGGTTTATAACTGTTAGGCATGTGATGTCTAAAGAGATTGCGGATTCCAATTGTTGTAGTTTTACACTTTCTTTTCTGTGACCGTAAGTGTAGTATGTTCATATCGCCGGTTTCGTTGCTATACGTCAACGACAATTGGGGTATGCATACTTACTTACGTTAATGACCTGTGATGTTATGTGTTGCTGGATATGTTATATTGGATCGTCGTGTTTGAATAGCCGGGGGTTTTTATGTGAGATGAGTGTTTTTCATTTTCATTCATGTAAAAAACTTGTATGTAATATTCTTTTATTCGGGGCACTTCCAGGATGCGGGAGTTGTCACCCTTTGTATATTATTTACTTTTCTGCACTAGGATAGACCCAAGGAGGGGAGCACAAGTAACCGGGTTCTGGGGTCCAGTGGGAGACCAACTCGAGGAGTCGAGTCCGGGTCTCCTAACCCTAGAATTGGCAGGGTTGCTTGCCGCTCTCGTAGGGGTCTAGGGGTGTGGGATTAGCTACTCATCACGACCGTGGAATCCGTGTTTTATACTGGCTCGTATTGAAAACACGGACGTCCTAGTATATCCAATATTTCATATGTTTATTCTGCTGCGTTATCTGTGATGTGATTCTGTGATGGATATAGTATATAGTATATACGATATATTATATAGACGTTACTTATGTTTTACACCCGAGCTAGCCCTGCCCTGCTCTGTCGTTAGTTACCTAACCTAACGGTGCACGAGGGGACATCGAGGCGAATGCGGATGGCATAAGTGTACGTCATATCTATCTGTGATGATTAGGTATTTAAATGATGTGACTTCATTAATGTGATTAATGAAAGATAAGAAACCTAAGATGTTGTAGAATCAGATTTTAAAATAAAACAGGTAGCTACAGTTCTTGCTTTGCACAGCGGTATATATGATATACCCCGCACTTTATTCGATGAGGAAAGGACCGAGATCCCTTCACCGGGAGTGACTCCTTTAGCAATAACTGGCAGATGCTACACACTCGGTTTGCTTTTGACTGCTTTTGCGTTTTTGCTTTGCACAGCGATATATATGATATATCCCGCACCTCATTCGACGAGGAAAGGACCGAGATCCCTTCACCGGGAGTGACTCCTTTAGCAAAACTAGAAAAGCCTCAAAATCACTCCATTTCAAAACATCATTTGATTCTACAACGATATCAAGTTCATTACGCTCATGGTTTTTATGAAAAACCTGCGTAGCCCTCCGTCATTTCAGATAAGTATTAGTTAGTATTCGTGCTGCGGTAGTTTGGCCTCCGTCAAGGCGCAGTGTACGGTAGCTAACTAGTGCTTATCTGCTAGCATATGATGCGATTGGATTAGGGTATTCGTACGGCGTTGTTTAGCCTCCGTCAAGGGTCGTGCGGGTGGGTTTAATTCAATCAGGAAATGATGGGTTGAACTTGACTAGCGGACTATGGGTTGTTTGGCCTCCGTCAAGGTCATAGGACGCTAGAGGCAAAATATTATCGGGAATTTCAAGTGTTGAAATTTGCAATGAGATTGCATACCTTCTATGAGATAGTTGGATCCCGATACCCACTGCGAGTAAGAGTTACTCCTGGGAGAGTTTTACACATTACAATTAGCCGATCAAGTAGGTGTCTAGAAAGGTGTTAACGAGGTTACGCCTCTGGGAAAACGAGGTTTACATTAATTAGGTTCGTGCGAAAGCACGGGGGACCTCCCTCAAAGTACCGACACTGGCCTGGCTGAAAGATTGGCGAACTTGTAGTGTGTAATTAATCCCGGCTAGTCTTTCCTTTTAGGGTTTGGAGGAAGATTTGATAAAAAGCAGTGGGAGCCATCCTGATTAGATAAGAAAATAACCAATCTGATCTTGCACGAGCTTACGCTAAAGTGTTTTCTTCTCTCTCTCTCCAGGTAGCGACCATTTCATGCCTTAATAAAGATAATAATATGGATGTATTGACCGAACCCGCATGTTATACTGTGCTGGGGAACGTTGGTTCCGTTCTTTCCTATAAGAGTTATAGGACTGAACAGGATATAGAGGAATACCAGGATTCCCATGCCACCCGAATGAAGAAAGTACATGATGATGCATTTTCTTCGGGTGTGTTCGTCACTGAGAACTGTTTCTCCATTTGCTCTACGTCCTGGGTATTGGATACCGGGTCAGGATCCCATATATGTAATCAGTTACATGGGCTTAGGAAAGGTAAAGAACTTGGAGAAGGTGATAAAGACATTAGAGTTGGAAATGGTGCAATTGTTGCAGCTAAGACTGTCGGGGAATATCACCTTGTATTACCAACTGGTAATACATTGGTTCTGAACGAATGCTATTACATGCCGAACCTGATATGCAACATTATATCGGTTTCTTTATTAAGCAAAGAAGGATATAATTTTGTATTACAGGACAATGTTATGAACATTTTCCGTAACCAAAAGTTGGTTGGATCAGGCACGTTGTGCAATGGCATTTATGTTCTAAATCAATCAACAGTTCTGAGCATAACAAACACACACAAGAGGAAGAGTTCTGAACTGAACGAATCCTTCTTGTGGCATTGTAGACTGGGTCACATCAATGCGACACGACTGGCTAAGTTGCATAAGGATGGATATTTAAATCCGTTTGAATTTTCATCCTATGACACTTGCCAGTCATGTCTCAAAGGCAAGATGACCAAGACTCCGTTTACGGGACACGGAGAAAGAGTTACCGAACTCTTAGGACTGATACATAGTGATGTATGCGGTCCCATGTCTACACATGCCAGGGATGGTTCTTCGTACTTCATTACATTCACTGACGATCTCTCTAGATTCGGATATGTGTTTCTGATGAAACACAAATCAGAAGCTTTTGAGAAATTTAGAGAATATAAACAAGAAGTCGAGAACCAAACCGGAAAAAGTATTAAAATCCTTCGATCAGATCGGGGAGGTGAATACTTGAGCAATGAATTCCGGGACTTCCTAAAAGAGAATGGGATTCTCTCTCAGCTGACTCCTCCATATACACCACAGCACAACGGTGTATCGGAGCGGAGAAATCGTACCCTATTAGATATGGTGCGCTCTATGATGAGTACAGCTGAGTTACCTATTTCCTTCTGGGGATATGCACTGAAGACTGCTGCATACCTACTGAATAGAGTTCCGACCAAATCAGTGCCTACCACTCCATATGAGATATGGAATGGCAAGAGACCATGTCTTAATTTTATTCAGATATGGGGTTGTCCGGCCTATGTTAAAACACAAAATCCGGACAAGCTCGAGGCAAGGTCTGTTCTATGTAAGTTTGTTGGATATCCCAAACATTCGCGAGGGTATATCTTCTACCACCCCGAGGAACAAAAGGTGTTTGTTTCTCGACATGCCACTTTCTTAGAAAAAGGTTTTCTTATGAAACAGATGAGTGGCATTGAGGTAGAACTGGAAGAGGTTCCAGCGACACAGACTACAACAGAAGATTTGGTTGAAAGAGGATTCCGTAGTTCCCGATGAACCCCAGCCTCTCCGCCGATCTAGTAGGATTCCTCGCCAACCTGAGAGATACTACGGTTTTCTCATTGATGGTGGCAGTGAGGATTGCATCATGAAGGATGATGACCCAACTAGCTTCGAGCAGGCCATCACGAGTGGGGACTCAGTGAAATGGCTGGATGCTATGCGGTCCGAGATGGATTCCATGTACACCAACAAAGTATGGACTTTGGAAGTTGCTCCTGAAGGGGTAAAACACATTGGGAGCAAGTGGATCTTTAAGAAGAAACTTGGTGTAGATGGGAAAGTGGAGACTTTCAAAGCTAGACTTGAAGCAAAGGGTTTTCGTCAAAGACCAGGTGTGGACTATGACGAGACCTTTTCTCCAGTGGCTATGCTTAAATCCATCCGAATCATGCTTGCAATTGCTGCCTTTCATGACTACGAAATCTGGCAAATGGATGTTAAGACCGCCTTTCTAAATGGTGATTTAGAAGAGTGCGTGTACATGACTCAGCCAGAGGGCTTCGTAGACAGTGGGAGCAGCGGGAAGGTGTGCAAGCTGCTTAAATCCATTTATGGATTAAAGCAAGCATCGCGGAGTTGGAACATCTGCTTTGACGTCGTTATCAAAGAGTTTGATTTCGTCAAAAATCCAGATGAACCTTGTATCTACAAGAAGGTGGCAGAGAGAAAGGTTGTCTTCCTCGTATTGTACGTGGACGACATACTCTTGATAGGAAATGATATTCCTATGCTGCAATCGGTCAAGCTCTTCTTATCACAAAGATTCTCAATGAAAGATCTTGGTGATGCCTCCTGCATATTGGGGATCAGGATCTATAGAGATAGATCCAAACGGATTTTGGGATTGTCCCAATCCAGGTACATTGACACCATACTAAAGAGGTTTAGTATGGAAGAGTCCAAGCGTGGGAACATGCCCACGATCTCTGGAGTCACTCTCTCCAAAGAGATGTCTCCCAAGACTGATTTGGAGAGAGCTCGCATGCAAGGGATACCCTATGCTTCGGCAGTAGGCTCGATCATGTATGCGATGCTATGTACCAGACCCGATGTAGCATACTCACTAAGTGTAGTAAGCAGGTATCAAGCTGATCCTGGAGAGAGTCACTGGACAGCTGTGAAGAGCATTCTCAAGTACTTGCGAAGGACTAGAGAAATGTTCTTGGTGTATGGTAACGAAGAACTCCAAGTGGAGTCCTTTACCGATTCCAGCTTCCAGAGTGATAAGGATCGCAGTCGGGTTTTGTCTTTACCCTTTACGGAGGGGCGGTTAGCTGGAAGAGTTCCAAGCAGGAAACCGTGGCAGACTCGACGATGGAGGCTGAATACATCGCTGCCAACGATGCTGCTAAAGAAGCTGTTTGGATCAAGAAGTTCATTACTGAACTTGGTGTGATTCCATCCATTGAGCGTCCAATACCTTTGTATTGTGATAACAATGGAGCGGTGGCTTTGGCCAAGGAACCCAGGTCCCATCAGCGGTCCAGGCATATTCTGAGGCGGTATCACCTGATCCGGGAGATAGTTGATCGCCGGGAGATCGAGGTCAGGAGAGTTGACACGAAGAACAACACGGCGGATCCACTCACGAAGGCCATTCCCCAGATACAGTTTGAGAGACTCTTCGGGATGCTCGGTATGAGATACTACAGCAGCTGGCCCTAGTGCAAGTGGGAGATTGTTAGTTGTATGTATGCCCTAGAGGCCAGTATTGTACAGATTATGTATATTATATTGGATGCTTGGACATATATAGAGATGACTTTCTTGCTCGACATGATAGTATGCTATCTGGTTGCCATTTATCTTAACATGTACACTAGTCTCTTTATACTGTCTTATAGTTACATGTTGGTAAAGCCCTTAGGATTTGTACTTGACTACCTAGACTATGATACAGATCATACTAGTGGGGACATGGTAGTCCATAAGTACATCCTTCAAGGTCCCTAGTCGTGGGTGTATCGAGACGGGGCATCGATATACCAGAGTAGACTAGCGTATACGCTTCTCGACCCATGTGATGGGCGATGGATGATCCCATATCCATTGGTGTTTGACATCAGAGATGGTATACGGGTGCTCAGTGGAGACTGGGTACACTGGACGGACTCGCCGAGAACTCCCAGATGGTATTATACCTCACGTCAGATGGCAGTTCTCAGGTGACACTTGTACAGGTTAGTCTGTAGACCCGAGATCGTCATAGAGTCTTGTGTGATTCCCACTGTGCTTTGATCTCCACCTTACCACGTCCATGAGGGCGTGCAAAACGGTGGTCTTTGGGTACAGTCCCGAGTCACATGGAGGCAATGAGCGATAGGAGGGGTTTCGTCTCTCCCGGTATTGGGAGTTGATGTTGCGCAGTGCTCGATTGGCCGTAACAGGGAAGTCCCTGGCCAGGGCTGATCAGAGATTTGCTGGTAAGTGTTACCAGTAGTTTCTCGACCCGTTATGAGCCTCACATCGGCACGACTTATCGGGTTATTGGGGTCTGACGTATACCACCCCTAGACTTGATATGCGACGTATCAGACGAAGAGACTTGACTGTATGGTAAGTGTTACTGGTCGGATTCACAGGAGTGTGAGCGGGCTAGCTCGTCGATCTTCTGATCGCTCAATACCCGGGTGGCCGTTACGTTTAGCAGACCGCTTGCGGCTTGTGGGTGCTTGATATGATCATCATCTGCTACCGGCGTATTGACGAGTCTTTAGAGTCCTACACAGAGGTTTCCTGGTTCAAGCGAAACGAAATAGGAGCGCATATGAGATATGTGCAGGACCGAGAATAATGCGTGTATGTGATACCGCAT
The DNA here is from genome assembly GCA_030015575.1 of Agapanthus africanus. Lineage (NCBI taxonomy): Eukaryota > Viridiplantae > Streptophyta > Magnoliopsida > Asparagales > Amaryllidaceae > Agapanthus > Agapanthus africanus. The sequence goes on from CM057344.1 coordinate 612,173,691, forward strand.
TTCATTCTCGCGATATATGTTTCGAATGGTTTTATTCGATATGACCTAGTTATCGAATCATTGATTCGATAAATCGATGCATTGAATACTAGTCGGTTATGTACGACATGACCGGATCATTGAATCAAATGTTGATTTAATGATTTAATGTATAATTATATATTTGATATATTACTTTGCATTAAATAGTATTGGTTCATTTTAAACGGATTTTTCTCACTTGGATTGCACGTTGTATATGTGATATACTTTTGTGTACCTTTTTGTATCATGTTTGATGATACTTGATCATATGGTTAAGTGAATAGAATTAAACCTTGGTTATTATGATAATTAGGGTTTTGCATATTTATTTATTCATTTTTTTGATTATTCATTTATTTGGATAAGTTTAATTTAGTATGGTGGCTTTCTTTGTCTTTTAGTTGAAGCTTCATGAAGTTTTGACTTCTTGACCTTTCATGTCATCATGCTTAACCCTAACCCATCTATTAACCATGGTCTATTCTCTACTCTTAACCATTGTTGGAATTATGATAAGTATTGCCTTTTCTTTTATTTTAAAAAAAAGACTTATCATTATTCTAGCTCATCTTCTCCTTCTTCTTCAAGTGAGCAACCTTCATGCCATCAATGGCAACTTATGATCTAGTGAGCAAAATCCAAATCTAAAGAGAACCCATCTCCTATTTCTTCACCCTCTACCTCTAGCCAAGCTGTAGAGTGTGTTTTCTTCACAAATTTCATCACTTTGTGAAGTCGGAGCTTGAACTTGCGATGCCTCGACGTAGATCGTCTTTGACACGAAGCCGGCGACCTAGCTCACCCGTTTCTCCGACGAAGCCGACGTTTGAGCCCGGAGTTCGACTAGGACAGCGAGGAGACATCGTTGCGGAGCCGTGGAGGTGGACATCCGGATCTACAAAGGTTGTATTTCCGTTTAAACTATAGTTAAGTGTTAACTAGCTTTTCTTTTTCGCCTAAACATCTAGTTAAAGATCCGTAGTCTAGGGTTTCTCGGCACTAAAAATTTTAATTTGGCATGTTCGATGCCTTGTGAGAACCCACTAGGGTGCCTAGGAACCTTTCAGCTACCGACTACGCGATCGACTCCGAAGTCGATACTCCGTCCACTCCTCTTTCACCCCTTCCTTTGCCGGCCAACTCCGACGTTGACCGGAATTCTGTTCGTACATCTTCACCTTCATCTTCACCTTCACCAACCTCTTCTTCCGCGATGTCGGGATTTAATCGGAACATCTCTTTGACCACCCCTGGATTGGCTCCATCTCCTACGGAGACCAATCTCCCACCACCTCCGCCTGTTGTAGCGCCGCAGCGAATTGCGCTCCAGGATCGTTTCTACCCCACCCGTTCTGCACTTCCCACCTGCCTTTCTCTTCCTCCGGCCAATGGGGACAACTTTGAAATTAAGCCCCATTTCATCAACATGCTTCCACGTTTTCATGGGCTTGAATCTGAAGATGCCTATATCTTCATCAACAAATTTCAAAATGTCTGTGCCATGATGAAAACAACCCAGCTGTCGGACGATGCTATACGTCTACGGGTCATTCCGTTCACTTTATGCGATCTCGCTGAAAAATGGCTATATAGCACCGCTTCCCACTCAATCACCAGCTGGGACGAGTTTGTTAAAGCGTTTCTGAAAAAATTCTATCCAAATTATAAGACCGCAAGAATTCGAAATGAGATCAACCAATTCTCCCAGCTTCCTTCTGAACCCTTCTGGAAGTGCTTTGACCGGTACAAAGACCTTCTTGTTCAGTGTCCTCACCACGGTATAGAGAAATGGCAACTCTGCCAAACCTTATACGAGGGACTGAACCCAGCAACGAAGCAGTTGCTGGAAACCATCTGTCAGGGCCACTTCCTATCCAAATCTGACGAGGAAGCGTGGCAGTTCTTTGACGATCTTGCGGAGCAAACGCTACAGTGGGAGAGCACCAGACCGACTTCTTCTTCTTCTACCTCCACTTCTACCGGTCAGTCTAGGGTAGGAATCCACCAACTCGATGTCTCTATTGCGATGAAAGCTGAAATGGCTGCAATAACACGAAAGCTTGAAGCAATAGAGAGCAAATTTTCTGCTCCTGCCCCCACACCTGTTCTCCCCCTTCGTACCATCTGCGCTTGTTGTTCTGATCCTTCCCACTTGACCGAAGAGTGTCCTTACAACCCACCCTCGTAAGGACAGGATCAGGTTAATGCTTCCTTCCAGCAAAGACCGAGGAATGATCCATACTCTTCCACCTATAATCCCGGTTGGAGGAACCATCCCAATTTCGCCTGGAATCAGAATCAGAATCAATTCCAGGGCAACAATTTCCAAAGGGCCCCTCCACCGCAACAACAAGCGCAGCAACAAACTCAACACCAATATCAGCAGCCCTTCCAACCCCAGCCTTTCCAAAACCAGACGAACAACTTTGCACCGAACAACTCTTTTCCACCAAACAATTTTGTTCCGTCAAACACTGATAAGGTTTCCTCGCTCGAGGGAAGTCTGGAGGCGTTTGTTAAACAATCGACTCAATCCACCGCCAACATCCAGTCTTCGATTCAATCTTTAGTGCAACACACTGCCGCACACGGGCAAAGCATCAAGACCATCGAGGCCCAGATTGCACAGCTGAACGCGGCCTTAAGCGAGCGAGAGAAGGGGAAGCTCCCGTCCCAGCCACTTCCAAATCCCGGTCACCCACATAATGCACATGTTGCTCTTGAACAACAAAACCATAATGTGAGTGCCGTGACTACACTGAGATCGGGAAGGATGCTGCAAAACAACATTGGCAAGCGAATCAACGATGATGCCCCGGCCGCTTCTTCTTCTTCTCCTTCTTCTTCTTCGTCTTCCGAGCCTATTCTCCGTTCTTCACAAGGCTCTCCCTCTTCTTCTTCTGCACTGAACGGACCCACTTCTCACTCCACGAAAACACCTATTCTGGGATCCGTTCCAACTCCAAAATCTCCTCCTCCAGCATTAGACTCAACCAATTTTCAAAATGTTCCATTTCCAAACCGGTTGAGGTATAACAAACAAAATCCACAAATGGAGAAGATTTTGGAGTTATTCAAGCAAGTTAACATTAACATTCCTCTTTTAGATGCTGTCCAACAAGTCCCATCTTACGCAAAAATCTTAAAGGACTTGTGCACGAAAAAGAGGAAGTCTCAGGTACCCAAGAAAGTTTTCTTGGCTAGTGCTGTGAGTGATGCCCTTACCCAATCTTTACCACAAAAACGGAAGGACCCTGGCTGTCCTACGATTTCAATTACTATTGGGGATAAGAACATCAACCGCGCACTATTAGATCTTGGTGCCAGTGTTAACTTGCTTCCGTATTCAGTATACGAGCAATTAGGCGTCGGAGAGCTGAAACCCACACACTGCACTCTCCAGATGGCCGACCGATCGATCACCCATCCTAGGGGTGAGCTAGAGGATGTGTTAATAAAAGTCGGGGACTTCATATTCCCCGTTGACTTCATTGTCTTAGATACACAGCCTGTAGCTAACCCCCGGAATCAAATTCCGGTGATACTCGGTCGCCCATTTCTCGCAACCTCAAATGCTGTGATCAATTGTCGCAACGGTTCAATGAACCTCTCTTTTGGAAATATGACGATTGAACTCAACATTTTTAGGTTGGGGAATTAGCCCGCCGAACCTAATGCTCATATACTGGATGTCTGCTCGATCCAGGAGATCACACCAGAAGAGTGTGAATTCGAGGAGTTTCTGTTTGAACACGATAATCTTGACGCCACTAGTGCGTTTCTCTTCGAACCTGCTGCTGCTTCTGCGCCCGACAACGAATACGAGTGTTTCACGTTCTTGAACGATCTTAGCCGCGCACAACCCGAGTTTGAATCCTTCGACTTTCCGGATGAGTTGCCTGAACCATCCGACTCGGTTGCCTACACTCGTTTTGAACCTTTGCTGGAGTCCTTTGAGTTCGAGACCTTTGCACCAGTCTTGCCTTCCATCATTTCACCTCCAACGCTCAAACTCAAGCCTTTGCCGTCTCACCTTAAGTACGCCTACTTAGGTGAGAACGAGACCCTTCCTGTCATCATCTCGGCTTCTCTAGCTCCCGAGCAAGAGAAAGCCCTTCTCGCGGTCTTGCACAGCAACAGGCAAGCTTTTGGCTGGTCCATGGCGGACATTAAGGGGATTAGTCCCCTCATCGTTGAGCATCACATTCATCTGATGGATGATGCCAAACCAGCCCGGGATCCACAAAGACGTCTTAATCCAGTCATGAAGGAGGCTGTGAAGAAGGAGATCGTCAAATGTCTAGATAGTGGTATCATTTACCCTATCTCTGATAGCCAGTGGGTTAGCCCCATTCATGTTGTCCCCAAGAAGTCGGGCATCACGGTCATAACCAACGAGGCGAATGAGTTAATCCCTACTCGCACCCAAACTGGGTGGCGAGTTTGCATTGATTACAGAAAACTCAACGCCGCAACGCGGAAAGACTACTTTCCGCTACTTTTCATTGATCAGATGCTCGAACGATTGGCCGGACACGAGTACTACTGCTTTTATGATGGCTACTCCGGCTATAATCAAATTCCCATCGCCGAAAAAGACCAGGACAAGACCACTTTCACTTGTCCTTTCGGCATGTTTGCATATCGACGCATGCCCTTTGGGTTATGCAATGCGCCCGCTACCTTCCAGCGGTGTATGATGGGAATTTTCTCTGACATGGTGGAAAAATTTCTGGAGATTTTCATGGATGACTTCTCCATCTTCGGCGACTCCTTTGACGAGTGTTTGCTGCATCTTGACGCTGTCCTTACCCGATGTAAGGACAAGAATCTCACTTTGAACTGGGAGAAATGCCACTTCATGGTGCGTGAAGGTATTGTCTTAGGACATATCATCTCGCAAAATGGCATAGAGGTTGACAAAGCAAAGATTGAGGTCATTTCCAATCTGCCTCCTCCCCGATGCGTCAGAGATATCCGAGCCTTCCTTGGCCATGCCGGTTTCTATAGACGGTTTATCAAGGACTTTAGCAAGATTGCTAGGCCCTTGACGCTTTTGCTGGCCAAGGACACGCCTTTCGACTTTAACTCGAGCTGTGTGACTGCATTCGAGTCACTGAAACGCTCACTCACTTCTGCTCCCGTTCTTTCTTCACCTGACTGGACGCACCCATTCGAGATTATGTGTGATGCATCCGACTTTGCCATCGGTGCTGTCCTTGGACAGCACATCAACAAGATGCCGCACGTAATCTATTACGCGAGCCGAACCCTGAACGACGCCCAACTCAACTATACAACAACTGAGAAGGAATTCTTAGCTGTTGTATTTGCTCTAGAAAAGTTCAGGCCCTACCTCATCGGCTCTCCAGTCATTGTCTACACGGACCATTCAGCTCTGCGCCATCTTTTTGCGAAGAAAGATGCCAAGTCTCGGTTAATACGTTGGATCCTCTTGCTTCAGGAGTTTGACCTTGTCATTAGGACAAACGAGGATGTGAAAACGTAGTTGCCGACCATCTCTCACGACTTCCTTCTTCGCCTTCGCTTCCAATTCCGATCAACGACGTTTTCCCGGATGAACAGCTCTTGACAGTATCGTGCGAACCCTGGTAAGCAGATATTGTGAACTATTTGGCCACGGGATTACTACCGACCGAATGGTCAAGTCAGGACAGACTTTGCTTCTTATCCCAAGTAAAACACTTTTACTGGGACGAACCTTACTTGTTCAAGTACTGTCCCGACCAGATTATTCGTCGGTGTGTCCCTGATGAGGAATTCAAGAGTGTGCTGTCATTTTGCCACGATCAAGCATGTGGCGGGCATTTTGGGCCCAGAAAGACAGCTGAGAAGATCTTGCAATGTGGTTTCTATTGGCCACAACTTTTCAAAGACGCTCACGATTATTGCAAGACTTGCTCCCGGTGCCAACACATGGGCCGGATATCCCGGAGAAATGAGATGCCGCTCCAACCGATCTTGGTTGTGGAGATTTTCGATGTTTGGGGGATAGACTTCATGGGGCCGTTTCCCAGCTCTTTTGGGAACTTGTACATCCTTCTAGCTGTTGATTACGTCTCTAAATGGGTCGAGGCTGTGCCTAGCCGGACTAACGACAACAAGGTTGTCGTTAGGTTCCTTAAAGAAAACATTTTCTCCCGGTTTGGGCACCCCCGAGCGATCATTAGCGACAATGGAAGTCATTTCTGCAATAAAACTTTCGAAGCCTTGATGCGGAAATACTCCATAAATCATAAGCTCTCTACGCCCTACCACCCCCAAACCTGCGGGCAGGCCGAAGTTTCAAATCGGCAAATCAAGCAGATACTGGAGAAGACGGTTTCCAAGAACCGTAAGGATTGGTCTCTGAAACTCACTGATGCCCTTTGGGCATTTAGAACCGCTTATAAGACCGACCTTGGCATGTCTCCCTATCGGCTTGTGTACGGAAAAGCCTGCCACCTCCCTGTCGAAATCGAGCATCGCACATTTTGGGCGATAAAGGAGCTGAATCTGTCTCTTGAGGACGCGGGCAGCCATCGGAAGCTGCAGTTGAACGAACTAAACGAGCTTAGGGATGAGGCTTACGACAACGCGGTTGTCGTTAAGAATCGAACGAAGGTGTTTCACGATAAACACCTTTTGCGCAAAACCTTCGTACCTGGTCAGCAGGTACTGCTTTACGACACCCGACTTCATTTCCATCCTGGAAAGCTCAGATCTCGCTGGAAAGGGCCGTATTTTGTGCGGAATGTGTATCCGCAGGGCGCTGTGGATTTGGAGAATCCAAAGGACGGTTCACTTTTCAAAGTAAACGGACACCGATGCAAACCGTACCTTAGCGCCGAACCAACAGAGGAGCTCCTGTTCTTACAGGAGCCGGTTTATCCTGCATGATCTTCCTCTGCCTACCTCCAAACTTCGGTTATCCAGCCTAGAACAGTAGACACTGTTCCAAATAAGTTTGGGGGTATATACAAACCATTTTGTATATATTTGTGTATATTCTTTTCTTTTCTTTAAAAACAAAAACAAATAAAAATTTGTGTATCACTAACCGACAATTTTGAACCTTCAAACTGGTCTCTTCATGCAACGACAGTGAGGACACTGTCCAGTTTAAGTTTGGGGGTACGCTCGGTACGCATTTCTTATCTTCGCATTCATATGTATATTTTGCATCTGCACATTAATATCCATAAAATCCATAAAAATTTGAAAATTTTCTAAAAAAAATATAAAAACTTTTTTGTCAAGTTAGCTTGTGGAAGAACTCTGATTCAACATTCGACGGTTTTTGTTTGACAAAATAGGAATAACTAGATCTTATGTTTGGATTTTGAAAACCTGAAAGATAACTCTCCTTTGAAGTTAACTATAGCTGATATACGTCTTTACATCACACTACACGTGTCGTAAGATTTCGGGAATTAGATGACAAGTCTTTCATGTTTAAACTTTTAAACAGATAAATGATTTTCTGAGGATCAAATAGGTTTGTTCTGAAATATGTAATATCAAGAATAGTTTATGAAGTAAAGCGAATATGAAGGAATATTATTGATGCCGTAATGGGAGCTAAGTCTGAAAAATAACCCATCGGAAACTTGATTGGAATGATTACACACCAAACCCACTAAACACGTCTTTTATCCAAAAAAAAAAATAATTGAACTGCCGGTTATATCTCTGTTCGTATTAAATCATCTGATTTTCACGCCAAACTGTCTTTTGTTTTTGGACCTAGGTAACTTGAGTAATTAAGTCCGCTGGGGTGTTTCTACACCTAATGCCCTAAAACCAACTGGTTTGGGTGCATTGGCCCAAAGCTCGCTAAGAAGCCTAGAAAGTCCAGTTTTAAAACAAAAGTCAAGCAAGTGTTCTCTCTGAGTTAAAATTCCTAACGGTTCTTTGTGTGAGAATAATCTTCATAAAAGACAGGCTTTTATAAAAATTTTAGCGAAGATATGAAGGTTTTATTCTATGATAAAAACTATTGCACGTTCACAGAGGTGTGTATGAAATGAAAACAGGAAAAAGGTGGAGTGAAAAATACGACTTAGTTTCCTGTCAAGGAAGATAGAAATTCTGAAGTTGAAACCTTACTGGAAAACGAAACTTGAAAAATGCTTAACTCGTTATAAAACTTATGTGATCCTTTTAAAATTATTATCAGGGCTTTATTGTGCGACATGATGACTTTAATCGATCCTTCTGGAACTTAACGACACTATTTGCACTGCACGTAAAGACATATAAAATCTGTAGTTAAATATGAAGCGGGTGTGAAAAATAAAGGTTCGATAATCTAGACTTAGGATTATAGAATTGTTATTTTCTAAAACAAAACTTTAGGGTTTGAAACTTAGTCATTTTTACAAACCAACTTGACCGGATTTTGTGGGTAGTATCCGCTGAAAACCCTCAGGAGACAACACTCCTCCTACTAGGGACACCTAGAGGTTTAACGGCTTGTTGCACATGCTCAGTGCAATCGCGTTCCCTGCGAAAGTGAGGTTAGGAAATTTTTTGTGAATAAATGGACTTTGCTCGGGACGAGCAAATGATAAGTTTGGGGGTATTTGTTCATATCAGATTTTTGCATTTTCATACCGTCCAATTTTTATCACATTGCATATCCGTAGATACTCTTGAGCCGTGTTTGCTAGTCAATTGCAGGATACAGGTTCTCGGTTCCAAAACGATGAAATTCATGGAAAACACGAAAAAATCCGGGTTCTTGCCGACCACAGATAAAACACGGTCTCCGTCCCTCATCCGTATGTTACCAGATACCAGTAGGAAGACAAAATGTCAAATCTATGCACAAGGCTCAATGGTAGCACAAGATCCAAGAGATCTACGCGGAGCTCGAGGCAATCATGACAAAATCTTGACAAAAAGTCCACCTTTCCCTCAACAGAAATTCTGGAAAAATCGTGGAGCCACGATGAGAAACCACATATACCAGATTGAAGATCCCATCAAACCAGGGTCCCACCAAAAAGACCCAGACCCAAGTCATCTAAACGGCCGCGGAAGCGCGGCCAAAGGGGGGTCTTGGCCGCGCTTCCGCGGCCATCTTGGCGCCAATTGTGCAGTATTTTGGGGGACACTTTAGTCTTTTCATATGGGCCCGTATTGTTGCCATAGGTTTCCATTTTCCAGCCTATAAATAGCCCAGAAGTTTGAGAAGGAAAGGGTCCAAATTTTTGTATTCTCATTTTGCCTAGTTTTAGTGTTGTTCTTCTTCCTCTTCTCACCTCTTCTCCATTAAACTTGTAGTGAGCTTTTGAGTGAAGAGTGATGAATAAAGAAGACCATTTTTATTATCATACTTGTCTCTTTCTTTACTTGTTGTAATGTGTTGTAATTTTAATTGTTAAGTAGTTGTTGTTACTTGCTTGATTGTTTCTTTCTTCTCTCTTTTTCTTTATCCTTACATACGACAATGATACTTACGCTCGATCCTCGCCAAGGTGAGGTCGCAAACAGTTAGTCGTATTCTTCTAATCTCCTTCTTTCTATCTTCCTCTTTTGTTTTGTTTCATTTTTCCTATCATGAAGGGTGAGTAGTTTTTTACTTGTTAGGGTAGGATAAGGGAAGTTTGAGAGAAGGAAATCTCTCTCACTCTTTCCTTGCCCAACAACTTAAATCGACTCCCGTTAATTGAACCACAATCCGCTCCTTACGGCACCCTATCCTACATGATAGCGGTGATTCCGTAGTGAGACCGGTTGTGGTTGGATTAACCGGAGGTTATGGCTAAGAGCCAAGAACGGACGGACAAGCACCAAAAGGAAGACTTATGCGTTGGAAAGCCTAGCTTATACTCGCAAAGTCCTTCCTAGTCGTGCTAATCCCCGTTGTTGCCGATTACCGTAACACCGATATTAAGAGGGGCAACGAAAGATGTGCAGACTCCTAACTCAAACTAACCTAATCCTAACCCTAACATGCTCTCTTTAAATATCAACTCAACACTTAGTTAATCACAAACAAAATCTGAACAACCGGACTTAACTCGTCGAAAAACACATAGAAAAAGATTCCCATCTCCCTGCGGACGACCCGTACTCAACCGGCTAGCTACGTGCGAAACCGTCTTGATTGCGGTATTTAAACTTAAACTTGAACACGCACTTATCCTAACAATCAATTGGCTATAACCGGAAATCCCTGGCCAGGGTTGCTGAGATTTACTGGTAAGTGTTACCAGTAGTTTCTCGAACTGTTATAGACCTCAGATCGACACGACTTATCGAGCTACTGGGGTCTGACGTTTACCACCCCTAGGCGAGATATGCGACATATCAGACGAACAGACCGAACTGTACGGTAAGTGTTACTGGTTGGATTCACAGGAGTGTGAGCTGGCTTGCTCATCGATCTTCTGATCGCTCAATACCCGGATGGCCGTTACGTTTGGTAGACCGCTTGCGGCTTGTGGGTATTTGATATGATCATCACCTGCTGCCGGCGTATTGACGAGTCTTTAGAGTCCTACACAGAGGTTTCCTGGCTCAAGCGAAACGAAATAGGAGCGCATATGAGATATGTGCGGGACTGAGAATAATGCGTGTATGTGATACCGTATTCTATTCTCGCGATGAATGTATCGATTGGTTGTATGCGATATAACCTAGTTATCGAATCAAGGATTGATTCGATAAGTCGATACATTTGATATTAGGCGGTCATTTGCGATATGACCGGATCGTTAATCAAGTGTTGATTTAATGATTTAATGTATAATTATATATCTGATATATTACTTTTCATTAACTAGTATTTGTTCACTTAAGATTGATTATCTCACTTGAATGTGCACATTGTATATATGATATATGTTTGTGCACTAGTTTGTATCATGTTTGATGATACATGTAAACTTGGGTTTATGTTGATTAAACCATGTTTAAGTAAATGGTTAGATTTTTATTTATTTATTTATTTATTTATTCTTTTGGAAAGATAAATGAAATGGTGGCTTGTTTTGTTCTTTTGTTGAAACTTCATGAAGGTTTGAAAGCTTGACCATTTTGTTTCTTTCCTTTAACCTAACCATTCAACTTAACCCTAGTTTATTCTCTACACTCACCCATGGTTACAAAATGATAATCATCACTTGATTTTGTTTTAATTTATTATTCTTTTTCATTCTTCTTCTTCTTCTTCTTCAAGATGAAGAAAGCAAAGCTTTCTACAAAAATGTCAAGTGATGATTCCAACTGAGAAATCCAAATCCAAAGTGAATCCACTTCCTATTTCTTCATCCTCTACCACTTACCAAGTAGTATAGGGTGTTTTCTTCACAAGTTTCATGACTTGGTGAAGTTGGAGCTCGAGTTAGAGTCACCTCGACATAGATCATCTTCGGCAACGAAGTCATCGACCTAGCCCGATCATTTCTTCGATGAAACCACCGCGAGAGTCCGGGATCCGATGATCGTAGCGGAGGGACATCATCACGGAGCTAAAGAAGTGGAGGACCGGATCTATAAAGGTTGTATTTCGATTCACTTTAGAGTAAAGTTGTTTACTTGCATTGTTTTCGCCTTTACCTCTGGTCAACGATCGCATTAGGGTTTCTCGGCACAAGAAAAATTTTGATTTTGCCATGGTTGATCTGTTGTGAGACCTCATTAGTGTGCCTAAGAACCCTACAGTGGTATCAGAGCCTAGCTAGAGCCTTATGCGATGTGTAGACGATGTTAGAAACCCGAACGAACCCGAAACCCTAATCCGAAACCCTTCTCTGTACATTTTTTGAAATCGGGGATTTTTGGGAATTAAAAATATGCAGAAAAATCAGCAGGCTTTTTCTTGGATTACTATGAAGCACATGCGCATTATTCTTCTAAAGCGCGGCGGAACCGCGGCATGATCATGGCTCGTGCGGCGGTTCCGCGGCCATATAGTCAGATTGGTTTCTGGAATTTGCACAGTAATTCCTATCTTTTTGTGTTGTATTTTCTGGGTATTTTTAACTTCTACTCAAGAGTTGAGTTTTCTGGGTTGTATTAGGGACTCGGTGTTTCGATCGGAAAGTTTAACTTCGTCTGTGTTTTTCCGGATAATTTTAGAAAATCTTGAAAAGTTTGACCGGATACAAATACCCAATTTTTCCCCTGTTGGGAAATTTCCAAGTGTTGGATCTTTCCGTAGTTTAATGACGTTCTAAGTAGTGCAAGTAACGCGATGGTCCCTCTAGAAGACAACAAACCTTAACTCGATTATGTGACCGTCTTGAACTGCCCTTTGAACCTTAGGGTTTGGGGCAGTACGGCGTGCCACATGTGAGGCGTTGGCTTGACCCTTCTACGACTGGACCGTTGGTACTGAGGCATGAAGTGAATGTTTTTAAACTTATATCATGTGTTGATCTGTTTCGGGAAAACTTGGGTGTTTAAATGTTCGATCGGAAAGTTTAACATTTTCTATTTATCTGGAATAGGATACAATAATAAGGAATTCATTTGGTTAGGCATGTGATGTCCAAAGAGTTTGCGGATTCCAACTGTTGTAGTTTTACACTTTCTTTTCTGTGACCGTAAGTGTAATATGTGATATCGCCGGTTTCGTTGCTATATGCCAATGACAATTGGGATACGCATGTTTACTTACATTGATGACATGTGATGTTATGTGTTGCTGGATATGTTATATTGGATCGTCGTGTTTGAATAGCCGGGTTTTTTTTTATGTGAGATGAGTGTTTTTCATTTTCATTCATGTAAAAACTTGTATGTAATATTCTTTTATTGGGGCACTTCCAGGTTGCGGAAGATGTCACCATTGTATATTATTTACTTTTCCGCACTAGGATAGACCCAAGGAGGAGGGCACAAGTAACCGGGTTCTGGGGTCCAGTGGGAGACCAACTCGAGGAGTCGAGTCCGGGTCTCCTAACTCTAGAATTGGTAGGGTTGCTTGCCGCTCTCGTAGGGGTCTTGGGGTGTGGGTTTGGCTATTCATCGCGACCGTGGAATCCGTATTTTATATTGGCTCGTATTAAAAACACGGACGTCCTAGTATATCCAATATTTCATATGATTCTTCTGCTGCGATATCTGTGATGTGATCATTTGATGTTCTGTGATAAATATTGTATATAGTATATATGATGTATTATATAGGCGTTACTTATGTTTTACACCCGCGCTAGCCCTGCCCCGCTCTGTCGTTAGTTACCTAACCTAACGGTGCACGAGGGGACATCGAAGCGAATGCGGATGGCATAAGTGTACGTCGTATTTATCTGTGATGTTTAGGTGTTTAAATGATGGGACTTCATTAATGTGATTAATGAAAGAAAAGAAACCTAAGATATTGTGGAATCGAATTTCAAAAATAAAACAGGTAGCTACAGTTCTTGCTTTGCATCGCGGTGTTCCTTATAGAACATCCTGCACCTTATTCGATGAGGAAAGGGCCGAGATCCCTTCACCTGGAGTGACCCCTTTAGCAATAACTGGCAGATGCTACACACTCGGTTTGTCTTTTGATTGCTTCTATAGTTTCTGTTTTGCACAGTGATATATATGATATATCCCGCACCTCATTCGACGAGGAAAGGGCCGACGATCCCTTCACCGGAAGTGACCCCTTTAGCAAAACTAGAAAAGCCTCAAAAACACTCCATTTCAAAATTCATTCGATTCTACAACGATATCAAGTTCATTACGCAATAGGTTTTCAGAAAAACCTGTCGTAGCCCTCCGTCATTTCAGATAAGTACTAGTTAGTATTCGTGCTGTGGTAGTTTGGCATGCGTCAAGGCGTAGTGTACGGTAGCTAACTAGTGCTTATCTGCTAGTATATGATGCGATTGGATTAGGGTATTCGTATGGCGTTATTTGGCATGCGTCAAGGGTCGTGCGGGTGGGTTTAATTCAATCAAGAAATGTACGGGTTGAACTTGACTAGCGGACTATGGGTTGTTTGACATGCGTCAAGGTCATAGCACGCTAGGGGCAAAATATTATCGGGAATTTCAAGTGTTGAAATTTGCAATGAGATTGCATACCTTCTATGAGATAGTTGGATCCCGATACCCGCTGCGAGTAATTGTTACTCCTGGGAGAGTTTTATACATTACAATTAGCCGATCAAGTAGGTGTCTAGAAAGGTGTCAACGGGGTTACGCCTCTGGGAAAACGAGGTTTACATTAATTAGGTTCGTGCGAAACCATGGGGGACCTCCCTCAAAGTACCAACACTGGCCTGGCTGAAAGATTGGCGAACTTGTAGCGAGTAATTAATCCCCGCTAGTCTTTCCTTTTAGGGTTTGAAGGAAGATTTGATAAAAACAGTGGGAGCCATCCTGATTAGATAAAATAATAACCAATCTGATCTTGCAAGAGCGCACGTAGAGTGTTTTCTTCTCTCTCTCTCCAGGTAGCGACCATATCACGCCTTAATCAAGATAATAAAACGGATATATTGACCGAACCCGCTTGTTATACTGAGCTGGGAACGTTGGTCCCGCTCCAACTTATAAATGTTATAAGACAGAGCAGGAAATTGGGGAATACCAGATTTCCCGTACCGCCCAAACGAAGAAAGTGCATATGATGCATCATCTTCGGGTGTGTTCGTTATAAAGAACTGTTTCTCAGTATCCTATACGTCCTGGGTATTTGATACCGGATCAGGATCCCGCATATGTAATTTGTTACATAGGGCTACAGAAAGGTAGAGAACTGAGAACGGGTGATAAGTTTCATGAGGGAGAAAACGGGGCAAGTGTTGCAGCCAAGTCTGTTAGTCACTGTCACCCTGTATTCCAAATACATTGATTCTGAATGGATGTTATTAGATACCGAACCTGATATACAAAATCATATCAGTCTTTTTATAAGTAAAGAAATGATAAAATTTTGTATTGTTGGATAATGTTTTGAACATTTCCTATATCAAAAGTTGATCGGTTCAGGCACGTTATCTAAAAGCATTGACGTTCTAAATCAAACTACGGTTCCTAGTATACGGAACACACACAAGAGGAAGAGTTCAGAAATGAACGGATCCTTCTTGAGGTATTGTAGACTAGGTCATATCAATGCGACCCGACTAGCTAAGTTGCACATAGATGCATATTTAAATCTGTTTGAATTTACATCTTGTGAAAACTTGCCAGTCATGTCACAAAGATAAGATGACCATAGCTATGTTTACTGGAAACAGAGAAAGAGTTAGTGTACTCTTGGGATGATACATGTTGATGTATGAAGGTCCCCTGTCTACAAATGCCAAGACCGGTTCTTTGTACTTCATTAAATTCTCTGATAATCTCTCGAGATTCAGACATATGTTCCTGTTGAAACACAAGTCCGAACCTTTTGAGATATTCACAGAATATAAGTTAGAAGTAGAGAACCAATACGGGTATAAGTATTATGTCCTTTGATGTGATCGAGGAGGAGAATACTTGAGCACGGAAATCCTGGACTATTCTAAAGGAGAATGAGACTCTCTCTCAGTATTATTCCTCCGTATACACCACAGCACGTCGGTGTATCGGGGCGGAGCAATCACACCCTATATGATAAGGTGTGCTCTATGATGAGTACTACTGAGTTTCCTATTTCCTTTTGGGAGTTATGCACTTGAGAAGTTGCATACCTATTGAATAGGGTTCCGATCAGATCAGTTGCCTACCACTCCATATAAGATATGGTATGGGAAGAGCCTATCTCTTAAGTAAGTTAAGATTTGGGGTTGTCCGGCCTATGTCTAAAAGCAAAATCCGGACAAGCTCGAGGCAAGATCTGTTATGTAGAACTGGAAATGTTCCAGCTATACAAACTGCGGCTGATGATTTGAAAGAACCAAAGGATTCAATAGTTACCAACGAACCTCAGCCTCTCCGCCGATCTAGTAGGGTTCCTCACCCACCTGAGAGATACTTCGGTTTCTCTATGACAGTGGGAGCGAGGATGGCATCATGAGATGATGACCCAACTGGTTTCGAGCTGGCCATCAGGAGTGGGACTCTGTAAGAATGGCTGGATGCTTAGTGATCTGAGATGGAATCCTTATACACCAACAAAGTATGGATTTTGGCTGCTATATCTGAAGGGTTATATCCCCATCAGGAGCAAGTATATCTTGAGAAGATTACTTGGTGTAGATGGAAAAGGAGAGACTTTCAAAGCTAGACTTGTTAAAGGTTTGCATCATTGACCGGGTATGGATTATGTTGAAACCTTTTCTAAGGATCTATGCTTAAGTCCATCCAGATCCTACTTGTCACGGCTACATACCATGACTACGATATCTGGCGGTTGGGTGCCATGACTGCTTTTCTAAGTGAAGTTTTAGAAGAGTGCGTCTATAAGTACACAGCCAGAGGGCCTCGTAGACAGTGGGAGCAGTGGAAACGCGAGGAAGATGTTTTATGTGATAAAGCAGGCATCGCAGAGTTGGAACGTCTGTTTTGATGTGTTAGTCAAAGAGTTTGACATCATCAAAATGGTAGATGAACCTTGTATATACAAAAAGGTAGTATGGAGTATGGTAGTGATCCTCGTAGAGTACATGGATGACATACTCTTGGTAAGAAAGGATTTTCCTATGCTACGCTCAGTCAATCTCCGCTTATCACAAGGATTATCCATATAGGATCAAAGTAATACCTCCTAAATCCTGAGTTTTCATCTATGAGATAGATGTTATTGGGTGTTAGAATACTCACTAGATGTAGTGAGATGGTATCAATCGATCCTGGGGAGAATCACTGGAAGGGTTCCAGGGTGATAAAGACGACTGAATGTCAGTCACAGGCATTGTCATAAACCCTCAGTAAAGGGACGATATATTAGAAGAGTTCCAAGCTAGATACCGTGGCATACTAGACGATAAAGGCTGGATACATCACTACTTAAGATGCTACCAAAGAGGCTGTCTGGGTGTATATTTGTTCATAAGATGAACTTAGTTCCTCCCATTGTGTGACAATGGAGTTGTGGCTTATGCCAAGGAACGTCCGTCCCATCAGTGACCCAGACGTATTCTGAGGCAGCATCACCTGATCATGGAGATAGTTGATCTCCAGGGTGATCGAGGTTAGGAGAGCAGACTCAGAGGACAACACGGCGGATCCACTCACAAAGGCCTTTTCCCTGAGAGAGACTTTTATGGGATGGTTGAGTATGAGATACTACAACCACTGCTACAGATGGCCCTAGTGCAAGTGGGAGATTGTTAGTTATATGTATGCCCTAGAGGCCATTACTGTACATAGGATGTATATTGTAGTGGATGCTGGGATATATATAGGGAGGACTTTCTTGCTCGATATGATAGTATGCTATCTGGTTGCTCTTTACCTTAACGTGTACACTGATTGTCTCTCTGTTACATGTTGGTAAAGCCCTTAGGATGTGTATTTGACTACCTGGACTATGATGCGGATCATACTAGTGGGGACATGGTAGTCCATAAGTACATCCTTCAAGGTCCCTAGTCGTGGGTGTATCGAGACGGGGCATCGATATACCAGAGTAGACTAGCGTATACCTTCTCGACCCATACAGATGGGCGATGGATGATCCCATATCCATTGGTGTTTGACATCAGAGATGATATACGGGTGCTCAGTGGAGACTGGGTACACTGGACGGACTCGCCGAGAACTCCCAGATGGTATTATACCTTACGTCAGATGGCAGTTCTCTGGTGACACTAGTACAGGTTAGTCTGTAGACCCGAGATCGTCATAGAGTCTTGTGTGATTCCTACTGTGCTTTGATTTCCACCTTACCACATCCAAGAGGGCGTGCAAAACGGCAGTTTTTGGGTACAGTCCCGAATCACATGGAGGCAATGAGCGATAGGAGGGGATTCGTCTCTCCCGGTATAGGGAGTTGATGTTGCGCTGTGTTCGATTGACTATAACCGGAAATCCCTGGCCAGGGTTGCTGAAATTTACTGGTAAGTGTTACCAGTAGTTTCTCGAACTGTTATAGACCTCAGATCGACACGACTTATCGAGCTACTGGGGTCTGACGTTTACCACCCCTAGGCGAGATATGCGACATATCAGACGAACAGACCGGACTGTACGGTAAGTGTTACTGGTTGGATTCACAGGAGTGTGAGCGGGCTTGCTCGTCGATCTTCTGATCGCTCAATACCCGGATGGCCGTTACGTTTGGCAGACCGCTTGCGGCTTGTGGGTGTTTGATATGATCATCACCTGCTGCCGGCGTATTGACGAGTCTTTAGAGTCCTACACAGAGGTTTTCTGGCTCAAGCGAAACGAAATAGGAGTGCATATGAGATATGTGCGGGACCGAGAATAATGCGTGTATGTGATACCGTATTCTATTCTCGCGATGAATGTATCGATTGGTTGTATGCGATATAACCTAGTTATCGAATCAAGGATTGATTCGATAAGTCGATACATTTAATATTAGTCGGTCATATGCGATATGACCAGATCATTAAATCAAGTGTTGATTTAATGATTTAATGTATAATTATATATTTGATATATTACTTTGCATTAACTAGTATTTGTTCACTTAAGATTGATTATCTCACTTGAATATGCACATTGCATATATAATATATGTTTGTGCACTAGTTTGTATCATGTTTGATGATACATGTAAACTTGGGTTTGTGTTGATTAAACCATGTTTAAGTAAATGGTTAGGTTTTTATTTATTTATTTATTTATTTATTCTTTTGGAAAGATAAATGAAATGGTGGCTTGTTTTGTTCTTTTGTTGAAACTTCATGAAGGTTTGAAAGCTTGACCATTTTGTTTCTTTCCTTTAACCTAACCATTCAACTTAACCCTAGTTTATTATCTACACTCACCCATGGTTACAAAATGATAACCATCACTTAATTTTGTTTTAATTTATTATTCTTTTTCATTCTTCTTCTTCTTCTTCTTCTTCAAGATGAAGAAAGAAAAGCTTTCTACAAAAATGTCAAGTGATGATTCCAACTGAGAAATCCAAATCCAAAGTGAACCCACTTCCTATTTCTTCATCCTCTACCACTTGCCAAGTAGTATAGGGTGTTTTCTTCACAAGTTTCATGACTTTGTGAAGTTAGAGCTCGAGTTAGAGTCGCCTCGACGTAGATCATCTTCGGCATCGAAGTCGTCGACCTAGCCCGATCATTTCTTCGATGAAACCACCACGAGATTCCGGGATTCGATGATCGCAGCTGAGGGACATCATCACGGAGCCAAAGAAGTGGAGGACCAGATCTACAAAGGTTGTATTTCCATTCACTTTAGAGTAAAATTGTTTACTTGCATTGTTTTCGCCTTTACCTCTAGTCAACGATTGCATTAGGGTTTCTCGGCACAAGAAAAATTTTGATTTTGCCATGGTTGATCTGTTGTGAGACCTCATTACTGTGCCTAGGAACCCTACAAGTTCGGGTCTAAGACACCCTCCCCCCCCCGTTCAAGTCTAAGTTCCGTAAGGTCAAGCCTAGGTTCCGAAATACATACCCGCCCTAGACTCCGCATAGTCAAACATAGACTCAAACCAAGGTTAAACCTAGCGCTCTGATACCATATTTGTCACGACCCAAAATATTAGCTCGTGACCAGCACTTAAATCACGCAACGTCTAAAGGCGTAACGTAATTCAAGTAAGCTGAAACCCAGAAATCTAAACCTTTTTAAGAAAATAAAAGAGGTGAAGTTTTGAAATAAAGGTATAAGGAAATCAAGTTCTCTTAATGCATAGAAAAGGGACATAAAAATGCAAGTGAAAGTTTCTAGTTTGAAAACATGTTTCGTCTTTTAAAAATTTGGGCAGCACCTCCTTTGTATTTTTTGATCCAAAGCCACAAATACATAATGATAATAAGGGCATCCCCAAGCGGGAGCTAGCCCTTCGCCAAACGGCGGATCACAACCACGCAAAACATAAATATCAGTATACGACGCCCAACGGCAAAGTTCACCACAAAAGATAAAGAAATAAGCAAGACATCAAAATCACAAGTAGCGGAATACCCCTCGCTTTAAGTCTCGCAACCACAAGTCTCACCAAGTCTCATTACTTATACAAATACTAGTTTGATTGATCGAGTTGACTAGATACAATGTGAAAATAAATACAATAGTGGGTACGATACAAATGTCCCACCTATCAAGCAAATCGCCCAAAATTAGCTGTGTGCCAACAATGCCGCTACTGATCCATGAGGTCAACCTGCAAGAACTGTGGCACAACAGGGGTGAGTTGCCAACTCGTGAGTAGAAAAACATCAACAAGTAGAAATAGGATAAACAACGACTCCTAAGTCAACTGTATCATAAAGGCAATACTATGGTATCTAGGATGACCGTATCTGTATATGTGCCAACAATGTAATCAACACCTATGTATGCGGATATCCTCCAACCATATAATCAATGTCTGTATGCATGTGGGTCTCGTCCAACCATATCATCAGTGTATGTATGCATGTGGATCCCGTCCACGTGTCAACCAATGACACAACAACATCATGCATGTAAATATCATAAAAGAAGATGCATGAAAGTATGAGTATATAAATCAACGTGTGTCCCTCCCAACACATCAAAATCATAGAACCTGAGCGCCCAGCATCGACACTCGAAACATCATGAAACCCGTGTCCAGCATCGATACGTAAATCCTCATATCTCAGGCTCTGTCAGTCCGGATCGGCCCATATCATCTCTCGACTCCGGTAGCTATTCTCCGGATATCCACCGAGCCCAAATACTATCACCAGTAGGTAGTGCTCCCCTGCCGGGCTCATCGTCTACAACTCGAACTTCTTGCCCCGGGGTACCATACCGGGTCCACCATGTACCCGCAGACGGTTCCTCCACTCCTGGAATCGGGTCTTGAAAACAAATCTCAGAACCGAGAAAACTCATAGTGGACACACTGAAATATCATATCAAGAGAAACCGGGTTTTTTAAACAATACATATTTTCTTTTAAAATAACCACGGTTCTCAAATCCAGAAATCTCATGAAAACAGCATATCTCAATGCGTATAAGCGTAAAGCATGATGTATGCGACATATAACCGAAATGTAAGTATATTCGTATATCATGCAACATGGAACAGTAATATGCACATATCAAGGGAAAACCACTCTTTTAAATGAATCCCGTTTTAAAATATATCTCCCGGTTCCTAAATTCTCCAAGGTCCAATGCAACATCGTATAAAGGTGCATATGCAACTATAGCAAGTAAGTCATGCAAGGAGTCATACCATAATGCAGCAAATCCTACTATGTAGTGATATGACAATTATCGATGATGAAGTGTGTGAGCCGGCAAATCTGTGTACGTGTAACATACGCATCATCAATAATGGTGTAAGTGTACTAGCACAGGTATATGCAATGCAATGAGAAATAACATGAATGCAGCATAAGGTAAATCATATGCAAATGCTGACTGGTATACGTATCTAACATGATCGAGTCGGTGAATCTAACCATTGGCATCTAGCCTCACGACATCACGTACGGTATAATCCATTGTACAGCATCCTTTAGTCAAGGGTATGGATCAATCAGCAAGTCAAACTCATCACGTACGGAAAATCATCGTACGGCGGCATTAAAGCAGTAGGGATCCTACCAACCTATATGACAATGAGGGTACGGCCTAATGTCACATACGGCCCATCATTCATGATTCACAACATTTATATATATATATATATCTATATACCTATGTCCCAGGTCACATCCATAACCAACTCATATCAGAGGACCGGCGAAGGTATCAATCATCTCAAATGACTCGCATCCGTATACCGACATATCATCAGGTCCTCATATTACCTCGTATATTCTTTTCATCCCATGTATATCTCACATCAAGTCAATTTATATATACATCAAGTGTCATGTTATTCAAAATTCATACTTGTTCTAATGCAACTATATATCTATAAGTCATGATTCACATTCACTTTTCATATCCTTAAACCTTTCATCTCATATCTCAATATATTTATATATATTCAATCACTTATATTATCTTTAATTATCATTTTAACCATATCCCTAGTTTCCTAATCTAGATTTCTACGACTATATCCTATAGATCGGTTTCCATCAAATTGCGGGGGTGCTATACGCCATCCACACGACTTCCCCCGTAGATGTAAATCTACTCACCTTGCTCCTTGCTTGCCGAAGTCGATGACGACGTGCTCCGTCGCCTCGGAATCCACACGAAGGTACCTACAATAATACGCAATCGCAATCGCTATTAAAATTGAATCCGGAAAACCGATACGGCACACAGCGTGCTCCTAGGTTAGAACCCATGGCCTACGCATGCAAAACCAACAAATCATCCCTTGTTGATGTACAAACATCCAACAACTAAATACAATATCAAATACTAAAATCCAAATTTCAGAATACGGAAAACACGAAAACAGCAACATAGGAAAACCACTCCCAGATTTTCCACCAGGCAAAATTAGCCAATTTTGCATATGGGGTTGCTCTAGATATAGGATTACAATGCCACAGAGCAAATTTCACCAAGATCCACACTGCTCTGGCTGCAATTTGCGGCCAAAATGATTAAAATTGCGGCCATAAAATAGGGGAAGGGGCTTAGGTTTCTAGGGCTGATTCAAGGTTGCATGCACGTCTCATGGTCAAGAGAACTTCTTTTACAAAGGTCTCGAGTGATACCAGATTCCATAATACTATCACAACTGTCAAATTTAACCGATGTCGAAAGTTCTAAGTTCGTGTTTTGTTTTCAAATTCGGTTATTGGCCAGTAAAGTCAACACTAAGGTCTGTAGGCAGCCACTACCCAACACCAATTCCAAACAAGCCCTAATTCCTCTCTAGAAATTTCCAACATCACAAATCCATCACTAAAAAATTTCCAATCTAAACTAGAATGCTAGGAAAACTTGAAACTAAACTAAGTGATGGGATTTTACCTCATATAGGCCACTCAAGAAAACCCTAGCTTCTCAGTGTTATCAAAATCCCACTTTGCTCGGTCCATTGTGTAAAGGATGAAGAGGTGATCATTTTTTGTAAAAGGGGTTTAGGATTTTGAGGTAGGATTTGAGATGGTTTCATGGGATTGAGGTGGAGGGAGATGAGGTTGGAGGAAGATGAAGAAAACAAAAGGGGAAGGGGAAATGAGGCAGCCCCTCTCTCCCCCACACTCATTCTCACTCCCTTTTCTCTCTCATAGCATGCTTACCCCTCATCATTGTGTCCTCTCTCTCTCTCTCCTTAATCATCCCTCTCAATTCTTTTCTCACCATAATAAAACCATAACATAAAACAACACAAATAAACATGTAACCAAATGAAACATGTCATGGTGTACTAACCATGAAAACTGTAGAAACGCGGATTTGGCTTAATCGCGATTAGCAGTGCACTATTCAGGTTTTTATCCAAATTGCATATAATAAATTTTTAAAATGCCAAATTCTTTAAATATATTTTTAAATGCGTAAATCATTTTAATTTCCATTTATTTCACAATTATTGGTATATATTTATACCCTTTTTCGAAAACCCCAATTTCGCAAATCGGGCGGTTTTCGAGAAAAATATTATTTTAATATTAAATTCCAAAAATAATATTTTATATTTTTCTGAAATGTTACAGTTGACCTCGTCTTCCGAGCCGCTGCTGAAGACCAAAATAGGGATAGATGGTCCGGGTCTGTTGCATTGGGGCTGTCCCGAATAAACCATCTCTTCATCCTCCTCGGTATCACTCCCAAAGATCGGGATGGTCGCGGCAACTTTTTGTTTATCCTCCGGTTTATGACATCTTTCCGTGTCTTCAAAGTCTAGTAGGAAGTACTTTGCTTCTTCATATTTTCGGACTTCATTTACGGAGAATGGATTTAGTTCTCCCGTCATGGTGTACTCGAGGCCGTCTTTGAAGTACTTCATACACTGATGTTGTGTAGAAGGGATGATGTTGTACTCATGTAACCAAGGCCTGCCAAGCAAAGCGTTGTAGCAAGTCTTGGCATCAATGACATGAAATTTGATGTTAGTGACAAGCAGCCCGAAGCGTAGTGTCAGTATTATAGACCCGAGTGTTCGTGATGACCGCGAGTCAAAGCCGGAGATGGTAATTTGTCTCGGGCCAGGTGCTGAACGTTCATGAAAATCTCCTTCAACACTCTCACATTGAGAAGTTGACGAAGGACCCGTTGTCAACCAGGATCTTCCCGATCTTGATGTCGTGGCAGTACCCGGTTACATACAACGGACGGTTATGCTCGCACGTTCCGAGGAGGAGATCTTCATCGCCGAATGTGATGTCAGCTGTATGAACCTCTGCCAGCTCGTCCTTCATCTTTTCTTCCGCAAAGAAAGCTTGGAACTGATCAGGCTCTTGCAGTGCCTTGATTAGAGAATCCCGTGCCTCTTTAGATAGGAGGAGAGCATCCAGTATGCTCAGTTGTGAGGGTATCTTCCTCAGGTGTGCCAGGACATTGTAATCCACCTTGTTCTTCTTAGGCGGGTCCTTGGCTATGAGCTCTTCGACGAATCTATCATCGAGGGCAATCTCCTTAGAGACTTTTTCCTTCCCCTTGTCTCTCTTGCCCAAACCTTTGTTTGAGGGTCCGAGATTCTTTTCAGGCAATGTACGGTTACGCAGCTGAATGTTCTCACAGTTCTTCACCTCTTCTTCTTTTCCAGAGGTGGATTCCTTGAAGAGAGGGCCGAGGGTTATTTCTTCCTCAGAATCACTCCCGAATGTAAGAACTTGAGATTTTCCTTTTGTCGAAATGGTATCAACCATATGACAGTTACCAGCTGTTCCTTCACGCTCATCTGTCGTGGTTCTCCGCTCCCGATGGGCTTTGCGCTTCATCCGCTTGAAGTGTTGTCAGTGAGAAACATATTCCTGCCACTACTTCTTGAAGGCACTGCACTCTTCGGTGGGGTGTATAACCCTCCAATATTATAAGCAGTAGTTCGGGTGTACATCCGTTTCATCGAGGCACGTACTCCCGGGAGCATTTCCTTTGAAAGGTGGTAGCTTCATTCCCATTGACAGGGCTATGGCGAACCGTTTCCCCGACTTAAACCTGCTTTTGTCTGCCGCAGGTGTGCTTTGACCTGGTTGGAGTACTTTATGACTCTTCCTCGCCTCAGCTTCTTCATCCTGGCGCCAACGCTTGGCCTTTTCGTATATGGCCGTTTCACGTTCTCGGTCGGCTTTGCTCTTTTGAAGGGATTCGCTTAGCAGCCTGTCAATCAAGTCGTCTGACGACTCCATGGATTTTGACGCCCGTCCTGCCCCCGGTTCCTCTGCGTTGCTTTCCGACGCCAAGAGAGTTTCTTCGTCTTTTAACGATAAGTGAGAGACCATGTGGAAACTCGCTACATAATCCTCGGGTTCTTCTGACGAGCCGTTTCCTTCATCAATGTCACTGCCTCCATTTTCAAGAATATGCTTGAGGAAATCTTCAAGTGTGACTGGGGTTCGCGCCTTTTGGTTGTATTCCTCTAGTGCATCGATGTATTTTTGCAGATCCATACGATTGTCGTCGAGCTGCACGGGCTTCTTGTTCTTCTTCTTTTTCTTTGAAGACTTTGAAGGCCTGACCTGGGTGTTTTGCCCATCGCTACCAACTTTCGGTGTTGGGCGCAGTTTCAGCATCCCGTCAATGATCTCGGGCTCCAGCGGGCTTTTCCACCTGATCGCTAGGCATGCTTGAAGATCCTTTAGCATTCTTTTAGTTTTAGCCGAAAAGACAATTTCCCACGGAACTTCTTCTACAAATGAGCATGAAGTCCCCAGCGTGTCCACCTTTTTAGGAGCGTGCTGCAGTAGCTGGTTTACCTTCCAGTTTTAGGATAGTGCGAATTTGCCTTACTGGTATTGGTCCTCAACCTAGTTTTTGAGGACGTAACAATTTTCGATTGGGTGGCCCATTACTCTATGGTAGGGGCAGTAGTTGGGAGTGTTGACGTCACTAGGCTGGAGTGGGCGTTTCGGATCCGGCAGAGTGATGAGCCTGTTGCGCACCGCCAGTTCGAATAGTCTCCTCGTTTTATCCCTGGGAAACGAGTAAGGACGTCTCAACTTCTCTTCGAGAGATCGTGTGTAACACCCGAGCCCAATAATACTATTTATATTACTAGTTGAGGGTTATATATTGCTCATTCCAATTTTCCTGATTTTCTGGTGTTTATTGCTAAATTTTACCCGGTTAAGTCATTTTGGCACATAACAAATTTTAACTCCGAAAATGAAATTTAAGATGTCCATGTTAGCCTACTCGTCGCCACTAGTCGCGTGGTAGCGTCCGCGTGTCGAGATTCCATTCCGTTTGGCTAAACGGGCCAGTTTGGGCGACTACGCGCGCGTGCAAGTGTCCGACTTGGGGGCATGCATTTTAATCACTAAACACCTCTTTTCAAAATTTGGAATCCGCTTAAAATCTTATAATTTGAATTTGGAACATTTGGGCGCAACCCGGGCGCGATTTGGAAATGTTTCATTTCACGCCAAAAAGGGCCCGTTTCAATTTAATATCTAAAACTATAATTTATACGTATATATTCTTTAAACAGTTTAACCCCTTGAAATCTTTTTCAAATCTTTTAAATATTTTTTTTTCTAACTCCCACTCACACACCCTCGGCCAATCACGAGCTCACAATCGAGCTCGTGGGCCCCCTCCTTTCCATCTCTCTCTCTGCCTCTCTCCTATTTCTCTCTCTCTCTCTATCTCATCAATCTTCCTCTCTCTCTCTCTTCTTATATATTGTGAGTATCCCCCTGCATGCAGCCGCCTTCACGCAACCCATTCCTTCGCGAGAAACCCCTCTCAAACCCTAACCCTAGCCTACCGCGACCTCACCGCCGATCCCCCGCGACCTCGCCGTCGCCGCCCTCGCCACCACGAGACCCCCGCGCCTTCCTCCTCCCATTTCCCGACGATTCCCGCGCCTGCAACCCATTCCCGACCTCGCCTCCACCCTCGTAGACCTCGCCGTCGACGTCGCCTCTCACCGTCGACGCCTCCCACGACTCCCTTTCACCCTACTCGACCCGACCTCGTCGTCGTTCCCTCCTCCCCTCGCCGGAACAGCAAACCCGAGCCTTCATCCTTTGCCTACCCCGCTGCTCACCGGAGAACGCACCAGCGACCTCGCCGTCGTCACCAGGGCCGCCTACTTCTCCCCCTCGACCACCAGAGCCGACCCCCTCTCCTCCAGATCGCCGCAGCACCTTCCCCTGCACACCCGAGGCCCTTCACCCTTGCTGCAGCCGCCGCCGTCGCTTCGCCGGCGATCCAGTGCCGTCGAGCCATCGTGTTTGCACCCTGTTTCTTCTCGGTGAGTTTTCCTTGTGCTTCCTCTTGGTACAATCCCTCCGCTGGTCCGTATTTTGGATGCGTAGTTTATGTTTGCTAACTTTGTTGTTTCTGTTTGCTGCCGGATCCGACCGTGCGGTCTTGGCGAACCCGACGCTACAGCGAAGCCCCCTAGTCCGTGTGATCCCGTTGTTCGCTGTTGAGACCTGATCCGTGGCCCGTGCTAGCTTATCGTGCTTTTTGCCGACATCGCATCCGTATTCCAGTTCGCAGACCGTCGAGGCAAGTATCTGAATACTTGCTTGAACATGCTAGCGTGCGAGATCTAGTCTTGCCACGCAATTTAATTCACACTATTTAATCCCGTAACTTAATGATGGTAATGGATATCATATTATTGCAGTTATCTTAACCTGGAATCATTACAACAGTTCCTAGTAATTAATTAACCCACATCACTCCATGCTTTAACTAAATAAAATGACTGAATCATATCTGCTTGAACTGTTAAACTATTCTTGAGATAATTATTATACTTAGTATAATTTCATGTAGTTCCTTAATTTATAATTGTGAATATTGCTTTACCTTATGGCTTTTGCACCCTAAAGATGATTGAACCTGTTAATAAGAGAATACGAAACATCACTGTGTTTACCTAGATTAATATTGTTATTTACTGTTTCCTGCTACTGTTCATTATTGATTGCATACCTGTTGCGAGCACACACCTGATTGCATTACATATTGACCGATCTTGATACACATGACACATGTACTGATACACCGGACATGACACCCTGTGCATATCGACTCGACCTGTTGAAAGTAACCTGACCTGTTACCTGATTTCATGCCTAATGCCGACAAACCTGACCATTCCCGCTGTCTATCCAGACAGACCTACTCTTACTGGATCTTGCGTTGGCATTAGTCCTTGACAACTGAATACCTGACCTGACATACATAGCTTGGGGGTATGGGGAAATCAAAGGTGAAACCGACTTGTAACTCAACAGTTCGATACTTGTTCTGATCAGTCTTACGGGCTTGGCCAGCTCCGGAGTGTTGATGCTGACATCACTCATCTATCCTACTACCTTTTACTGCTTAGCGGCACGTCTCGGATTCAGCCCCGAGGATCATGACCGTGGTCCCGGGCATGCACGGGATACTATTGAGTTACATCGACGATTCATCAATTGGTTTCAAAGACTATAGAGTAGAAAACCTGATAGGACAGTTTAGTCACCACTGCACCTTACCCTGTTTATTACTTCTTATTACTGCTTTATTCCTGTTCATGCTTGCATTGTTTATTACCATGTTTATGCTATATACTTGATATCATGACGCGCTGACGTCTGGGTTTTGCATGGCCCAGATTCCGTACCTTTGTCGTCGACCGAGCAGGAGTACTTCAGCCAGCAGGTTGAACTGTGAGTTCTTTAGAGTTTAGTTTATTTATTGCTTTTCATTTCCAGATGTGAGCCCGCATTATGGGACATACTGTTTATTCATTGTATTGGATCATTGGCTTCCGCACTTATTGTTTATTGATTCTTGTTATCATGGATTTGGACATGTATATGATTAGCTTATTATCTTGTTCTTGATATCTTTACAACCGTAATGTGACTGTGGATGGATACTTCCTACCCACAGGTAGCATGGTTGGCTATGTCACGTGCCCAAATCTTGCGTACTCTGGGAAGCGGGGCGTGACATGGTTTTATGGTATCAGAGCCATAGGTTAATTGGGTTGATTCTTGTAGTTGGGTATTGCACCCGATACACGAATCAGAATACCCGTGATTAGGAAACATGTCCTGCCACTTTGACCATTTTACTATCCTTGAATCATTCTTCCGGATCATGTCGACGTGCAAACTTACTTTGCATTTGACAACTCAAAAACCTAATTTCTTGTTATCTCTAGGACTTAGGCGACTTGGGTGGAGTTAAGTAATTGCGGCTATGATACCGCGGCATAGCTACAGTGCAGTACTCTATTTAAGTATCTTGGAGTTCTAGCCTTGATCTATACTCAGAATCTATCATCATGCTAATGTTGGGTACTTTGATTTCCAGGATTCATGGCAGGTACGAATTTGAAGATGGACCAAAGAAGTGCGGTCTTAGCCGCCAGGCGTAGAGTGATAAGGGGATTGCTGGAGAGTCTAAAGGAACAGATCGAGCTGGAACCGGCTTTTGCACTGAACCAAACGTCGGTACGTAGAAGTATTCCAGTGAACAGGCGCAGCGTAGCACCGATGAAGAAAATGATTGTGGGTGATCGAAAGGGGAGCGTGATCTGTAGCCACTGCCATAAACCCGGACATGTGCGAAGGGAGTGTCGTTTGAGGCTGGGACTCTGTTTGAGATGTGGAGCGGCAGATCACACCGTTAATGCTTGTCCGTCGAAGCCTCCGCAGAGACCGTTCCAAAGGCAGAGACAGTCGAATCAAGGACCAAATCAGGCTCGAGCGTTCACATTGACAACGGAAGAAGCTAAGGCATCGGGAGAAGTGGTTCAGGTAATTTTACTCGCTCATGGTTTTCCCGCTTTGGCATTACTTAATTTCGGAGCATCCATTGTTTATGTCATCCAAGTTTATAACTACACACTCGATCACCTGCACGACCCTGTCTAGTTTCTGGGACATACACACTGGGAATGGGAAAATCATAGCTAGTAAGGGAATGTAGAGATTGTACTGTTGTTGTTTGTGGTCGGGAGCTCTTTGCAGATTTCTTGGTGATTGATACGGGCAGTTATGAAGTAGTCTTGGGAATGGATTTTCTTGCATTTTCCACGCCCACATTGGCTGTAGGGCAAGGAAGGTAATTTCCAGATTCCCGGACATCCTAAGTTTACTTTCATTGGAGAAAGCAATTATGTCGGGCCAGTCGAGTTTAGGGCTAGGCCGACGAACAATGTTCTTGCGGCTATGGTAGTGGAGAGTAATGAAGAGCCGGCAGTTGTCCGCGACTTTATGGATGTGTTTGAAGACATTTCGGGCTTACCACCGAAGCGAGATGTGGAGTTGCGTTTGACCTTACTCTGGTGCAGCGCCAGTATCAGAAGCTGATTATCCGATGGCACGGTGGAATTGGAAGGAGTAAGAAACAAGTGAGTGAATTACTCGAGAAGGGATGGATTCGAAGCAGCAACTCACCTTGGGGAGCTCCAATTCTCTTAATAAAGAAGAAGGATGGCACGAGAAGGATGTGCATTGATTACCGAGAATTGAACCGGGTGACTGTTAAGAATAAGTACCCGATCCCTCGCATTGGAGAATTCTTTGAGCAACTTAGTGACGTGAGGGTATTCTCGAAACTGGATTTGCGATCCGGATATCATTGGGTCCTACATATGTGGAGACAGGAGAAGCGTTATGCGAAGATGAGTAGTGCGAAGTCTGGCTGGAAGAAGTGAAATTTCTGGGACATGTTGTGTCGGGTGATGGAATCGCCGTTGATCCCGAAAGGATTACAGCAGTTCGGGATAGGCCTGTTCCAAAGAATGTTGCAGAGATAAGAAGTTTTCTTGGGCTCGCCGGTTACTACAGAAGATTTGTGGAGAACTTCACTCGTCTAGCTGAGCCGTTAACCAAGCTTACGCGTAAGGAAGTACCGTTTGTTTGGACGGATGGATGTGCATTGGCCTTCGAGACGTTGAAGCAGAAGTTGATAACCGCCCGATCCTGACCGTACCGGATAATTCGGGAGGACTGGTGATTCACAGCGACGCATCTGGAAAAGGATTGGGATGTGTTTTAATGCAGAACGGGAAAGTCGTCGCTTACGCATCGAGACAGCTGAAGACGCATGAGAAGAACTATCCGACTCACGACTTGGAGCTTGCAGCCGTGATCTTCACCCTTAAGATTTGGAGACACTACCTTCTGGGCGAGAGAGTTGAAGTCTTTACGGATCACAAGAGTTTGAATTATGTGTTCACTCAGAAGGAGTTGAACATAAGACAACGCAGATGGTTGGAGATGATGGCCGACTACGACCTTGATCTTAAGTACCATCAGGGAAAGGTTAATGTCGTGCCAGATGCACTAAGTCGGTTACCAACAATTCAGTTATTGACTGCACAGAGGGAGATCATTGAGGAGTTTCGGAGATTTGACTTGGAGGTTGTGCTACCGCGTGCTACAGGACAGTTGATGCAGTTGCAAGTACAATCGTCCTTAGTTGAGAAGATTAAAGCGGCGCAATCGCAGGATCCTAGACTGCAAAAGTTTCGAGAGCAGGTTGAAGCCGGACTACGAACCGATTCACTGATCCATGAAGACAGTTCGTTGAGATATGGTAGCCGTGTGTGTGTACCAAAAGGAGATGTGCGTGAAGAGCTTATGAAGGAGGCACACAGTTCAGCTTATTCTGTACATCCAGGATGGACAAAGATGTACCGAGATTTTCGACAGCATTTCTGGTGGGAAGGTATGAAACGGGAAATTGCTCGCTTCGTGGCTAAGTGCTTGGTGTGTCAGCAAGTCAAGGCTGAACATCAAAGGGTTGCTGGTTTGTTGCAACCGCTTCCGATTCCTCAATGGAAGTGGGAACATATAACCATGGATTTCGTGACGGCTTTACCGCGGAGTCCAAAAGGCAACAATGCTGTATGGGTGATTGTCGATCGGTTGACCAAAGCAGCTCACTTTATTCCTTTCCGGGTTGGTCAATCAACGGAGACTTTGGCAGAGCGATACATGCAGGAGATTGTCAGATTGCATGGAGTACCAGTAAGCATCGTGTCCGATCGGGACACTCGGTTCTTGTCGCACTTTTGGGGGAGATTACAAGAAAGTTTGGGGACTCGATTGAAGTTTAGCACAGCTTATCATCCCCAGACTGATGGACAAGCAGAGAGAACGATCCAGACCCTTGAAGATATGTTGAGGGCTTGCGTGATAGACTTCAAAGGTTCTTGGGAGGATCATCTACACCTGGTGGAGTTTTCGTACCACAATAGCTTCCAAGCGACAATTCAGATGGCTCCGTTTGAAGCACGGTATGGTCGTAAGTGTCGTTCACCGGTTTGTTGGGATGATGTGGGTGAACGAAGGTTACTAGGACCAGATTTGGTGGTACAGACAGTCGAGAAGGTGAATACAATCAGGAAGCATATGAAGACGGCTCAAGACAGACAGAAAAGTTGGGCCGACACGTCAAGAAGACCTCTAGAGTTCGCCGTGAGTGATTTGGTATTCCTGAAGATATCACCGACTAGAGGGGTGATTCGCTTTGGAAGTCGGGGAAAGCTTAGTCCCCGATTCGTTGGACCCTTCGAGATATTGGGGCGTGTTGGAGAGGTATCGTACCGGTTGGCGTTACCACCGTCATTAGCAGGAGTTCACGATGTGTTTCATGTGTCTCAACTACGGAGGTATGTTCGTGATGAGACTCATGTCTTGGATCATTCGGAGTTGACCGTTCGGGAGGACCTGACTTTTGAGGAGCGACCAGTCGAAATCAAGGATCGAAGAGAAAAGGTTCTTAAGAACACGGTTATCCCTCTTGTGCTAGTTTCTTGGGGTAATCGATCGTGTGGAGAATCTACTTGGGAGCGAGAAGACGAGATCCGGCAGAAATTCCCTCATCTTTTCCAGTAGTTAGTTATCTTGTATTCTTGGAATTTCGAGGACGAAATTCTTTTATAGTTGGGTATGATGTAACACCCGAGCCCAATAATACTATTTATATTACTAGTTGAGGGTTATATATTGCTCATTCCAATTTTCCTGATTTTCTGGTGTTTATTGCTAAATTTTACCCGGTTAAGTCATTTTGGCACATAACAAATTTTAACTCCGAAAATGAAATTTAAGATGTCCATGTTAGCCTACTCGTCGCCACTAGTCGCGTGGTAGCGTCCGCGTGTCGAGATTCCGTTCCGTTTGGCTAAACGGGCCAGTTTGGGCGACTACGCGCGCGTGCAAGTGTCCGACTTGGGGGCATGCATTTTAATCACTAAACACCTCTTTTCAAAATTTGGAACCCGCTTAAAATCTTATAATTTGAATTTGGAACATTTGGGCGCAACCCGGGCGCGATTTGGAAATGTTTCATTTCACGCCAAAAAGGGCCCGTTTCAATTTAATATCTAAAACTATAATTTATACGTATATATTCTTTAAACAGTTTAACCCCTTGAAATCTTTTTCAAATCTTTTAAATATTTTTTTTTCTAACTCCCACTCACACACCCTCGGCCAATCACGAGCTCACAATCGAGCTCGTGGGCCCCCTCCTTTCCATCTCTCTCTCTGCCTCTCTCCTCTTTCTCTCTCTCTCTCTATCTCATCAATCTTCCTCTCTCTCTCTTCTTATATATTGTGAGTATCCCCCTGCATGCAGCCGCCTTCACGCAACCCATTCCTTCGCGAGAAACCCCCCTCAAACCCTAACCCTAGCCTACCGCGACCTCACCGCCGATCCCCCGCGACCTCGCCGTCGCCGCCCTCGCCACCACGAGACCCCCGCGCCTTCCTCCTCCCGTTTCCCGACGATTCCCGCGCCTGCAACCCATTCCCGACCTCGCCTCCACCCTCGTAGACCTCGCCGTCGACGTCGCCTCTCACCGTCGACGCCTCCCACGACTCCCTTTCACCCTACTCGACCCGACCTCGTCGTCGTTCCCTCCTCCCCTCGCCGGAACAGCAAACCCGAGCCTTCATCCTTTGCTTACCCCGCTGCTCACCGGAGAACGCACCGGCGACCTCGCCGTCGTCACCAGGGCCGCCTACTTCTCCCCCTCGACCACCAGAGCCGACCCCCTCTCCTCCAGATCGCCGCAGCACCTTCCCCTGCACACCCGAGGCCCTTCACCCTTGCTGCAGCCGCCGCCGTCGCTTCGCCGGCGATCCAGTGCCGTCGAGCCATCGTGTTTTCACCCTGTTTCTTCTCGGTGAGTTTTCCTTGTGCTTCCTCTTGGTACAATCCCTCCGCTGGTCCGTATTTTGGATGCGTAGTTTATGTTTGCTAACTTTGTTGTTTCTGTTTGCTGCCGGATCCGACCGTGCGGTCTTGGCGAACCCGACGCTACAGCGAAGCCCCCTAGTCCGTGTGATCCCGTTGTTCGCTGTTGAGACCTGATCCGTGGCCCGTGCTAGCTTATCATGCTTTTTGCCGACATCGCATCCGTATTCCAGTTCGCAGACCGTCGAGGCAAGTATCTGAATACTTGCTTGAACATGCTAGCGTGCGAGATCTAGTCTTGCCACGCAATTTAATTCACACTATTTAATCCCGTAACTTAATGATGGTAATGGATATCATATTATTGCAGTTATCTTAACCTGGAATCGTTATAACAGTTCCTAGTAATTAATTAACCCACATCACTCCATGCTTTAACTAAATAAAATGACTGAATCATATCTGCTTGAACTGTTAAACTATTCTTGAGATAATTATTATACTTAGTATAATTTCATGTAGTTCCTTAATTTATAATTGTGAATATTACTTTACCTTGTGGCTTTTGCACCCTAAAGATGATTGAACCTGTTAATAAGAGAATACGAAACATCACTGTGTTTACCTAGATTAATATTGTTATTTACTGTTTCCTGCTACTGTTCATTATTGATTGCATACCTGTTGCGAGCACACACCTGATTGCATTACATATTGACCGATCTTGATACATATGACACATGTACTGATACACCGGACATGACACCCTGTGCATATCGACTCGACCTGTTGAAAGTAACCTGACCTGTTACCTGATTTCATGCCTAATGCCGACAAACCTGACCATTCCCGCTGTCTATCCAGACAGACCTACTCTTACTGGATCTTGCGTTGGCATTAGTCCTTGACAACTGAATACCTGACCTGACATACATAGCTTGGGGGTATGGGGAAATCAAAGGTGAAACCGACTTGTAACTCAACAGTTCGATACTTGTTCTGATCAGTCTTACGGGCTTGGCCAGCTCCGGAGTGTTGATGCTGACATCACTCATCTATCCTACTACCTTTTACTGCTTAGCGGCACGTCTCGGATTCAGCCCCGAGGATCATGACCGTGGTCCCGGGCATGCACGGGATACTATTGAGTTACATCGACGATTCATTAATTGGTTTCAAAGACTATAGAGTAGAAAACCTGATAGGACAGTTTAGTCACCACTGCACCTTACCCTGTTTATTACTTCTTATTACTGCTTTATTCCTGTTCATGCTTGCATTGTTTATTACCATGTTTATGCTATATACTTGATATCATGACGCGCTGACGTCTGGGTTTTGCATGGCCCAGATTCCGTACCTTTGTCGTCGACCGAGCAGGAGTACTTCAGCCAGCAGGCTGAACTGTGAGTTCTTTAGAGTTTAGTTTATTTATTGCTTTTCATTTCCAGATGTGAGCCCGCATTATGGGACATACTGTTTATTCATTGTATTGGATCATTAGCTTCCGCACTTATTGTTTATTGATTCTTGTTATCATGGATTTGGACATGTATTAGATTAGCTTATTATCTTGTTCTTGATATCTTTACAACCGTAATGTGACTGTGGATGGATACTTCCTACCCACAGGTAGCATGGTTGGCTATGTCACGTGCCCAAATCTTGCGTACTCTGGGAAGCGGGGCGTGACATCGTGGTTTTTTGCTTTGGCGAGCAACTGGTTTCGGGTCACTCGGTTGTTGTTTAGCATTGGCAACGAAGGTCGCTTTCCCTTTGCCCTTTTCATTCCGGGGATCCATTTTGGAAGAGGACGGCCTATGGCCCATCTGGTATATTTGGGTCGGCTTGTCGATCAAGGCCTGGAAGGTGGTCGGCTTGAAGAACATCATAAATTGGGATATAGTTGCCTGAGGATCAAGGGTCCCCACGAACATGCCCATGGCAGGAGCTTCTTCTATGCGTTGTTCGCATTTTGACCATAGGTCCCGCCATCGAATTGCATATTGAACCCAGGTCTTTCTTGGCTTCACCCTGGCATTGATTAATGCCGTGATTAGGGTGCGTTCACTTACGCTTACGAAACGCTGCATGAACAGTAGCTCCATTTCTGTAAATGTTTTGATGCAGTCATTTGGAAGCTCCGAGTACTGTTCAAATGCTGTCTCTGCCAAGCAGCCGACGAACTGGCGAAGTAGCAGTTTGCCGTCGCCTCCGGTATTGCCGCATAAAGCTCTGAACTGAGCGATGTGCTGATGGGATTGCCTATCCCCTTATACACGTGGAATTTAGGGATCGTATATCCCTGTGGGTACTTGATTTGATCTACCAGCCTGGATAAGGTCGCCCAGTTCTAACGACTTGGCCAGCCGCTTCACTCGCTTGATGAGCTCGTATTTGTTGAGCTATGTAGTCATCGAGGGCAGCCTTAGAAATTGTTTTCCTGGGCCGTTGAGCCATTCGGAGGAGGGTTTGACGTTTCCCCTCTGTCTTCTTCGATGATTATTGGAGGGTCTTCGGCTGGAGGTTCCGGCTGGATCATCATCTTAACCATGTCTTGGAACAGAAGCGCCATCTGTTTTATATAAGCGGCATGTTCTGCAGCCTTCTTATCCTTCCTTTCCAGCACCCTTCGCAAGATCTCGGTGTCAGTCTCTTGTTCCTGGCGCTGCTCAGACGTTGATTCCCAGCTTTCTTTCTGCCTGGTGAGTGCTGACATTTTCATCAGCATTTCTTGGAGCTTTTGTTGCTAGTCCTGAGCTTTTGTCAACGACTGAGTAAGTGGTCGATGACCCGTGGAAGAACGGCTTTCCTCTTTTCTGGAAGCCATGTACACCGTGTGTATGATCATGCCCCCAGACTTGGAGCGTTTAAATCCATCGCCCTTGGTATTTGTCGCCGGCGGTAGGAGATTCTTCGGCCTTCTCTTTTTGTGAGAAGTCAAAGTCGAAGGAGCTATTATAACAGGCGCCTGAGAAGCCCCTTGCTGCATGCTAGAGGGATGACTTCCCTCTTGTCGTACCTTCATTTTCTCCGGTCGACGAGAATAGTCCTTGTTGATCACAGAATCCTGAACTTTCTGCCAGACTCTATGGATTCGGGAGGACAGCCATTGAATGGGCTGTTCCGGCTTCGCATGTACCGTGTTTTCAACATGTGGAGGCGACTTCTTCAGTACAGCGGTTGGAGAGTTCTTTCGCTCCCTCCTGAACGGATCAAAACTTTTCCCAGTTGGAACAGCAGCATCAATTTCCACCATTGGAGCCGGTGGGGTAAGTCCAGAGGGAGATTTGCCCCCAGCTCTTCTCACCCGGCGTCAGTGGCGACGTTGAGTATGTCGTGCAGATGGGTTTGCCTCTATTATGGGAATGGCTTCGTCATGCCCCCTGCTCTGATGAAGGGCTACTGCTAGTGCCAGCCTATTGAAGACTGACATCCGTTGAGAGGGGACGGTCAATCTTTCGAAGGCCGACCTTTTGGTAAGGGGAGCAGTCTTGATGACTTCGCCGGAAGCAGGAGTTGCAACGTCCAGTCTTGCGAAGACCGATCCTTTAGTAGGAGAAGCCCCTTCGACGACTTTATCTGCCGGAACTGGAATGGCTATCCGCTTCGGGATAACCCCTTCAGGTATCGCGAGCCTCTTTGCAGGTCCACTAGAGCTTTGGCTCAGTCTGTCAAAGACCGAGGTGGCAGACTTGGACGGCCCGTTGAGAGGGGTCGTGGTGGTTACAAGTCGATCAAAGACCGACTTCTTCGGAGCTTCTTGTGATGGCACTGGGGCACTGAAGCTTGCTGGCGGGATCATGGTCCCAAAGAACAGTTCAGTGGTGGCCTGAGTCACCTGTTCCACTGGCATTGTAAATATGCAGGCTGCTTGGGGCCCGTAAGTCACTCATCCGGCGGGGACGAAGTGGGAGTTGCTGTTGCAGGTGTAGTTGGAGCCATCGATATTATCTTCTCTTCTGCATAGGAGCAAGACACCAAATCTTAATACCTCAAATCCAGGGGCAACCATATTAAACCATGATTCGTTCGCGAACACAACACACGAAGTGTAGAGTGGAAAGAGGAATAGGTCCCACCGGGCGTGCCAGAATCTGTTTGCCGCCGAAAACGGAGAAGGACCGGGATGGGTCGTCTTGCCTGAATTTAGGGGCAGATGCTATTTGGATTTATCCATCCACCTCTCCGAAGATGCCAAGTTGATTTATGGCACCGTGTATCGGAGGTTTGGACAGATGCGACCGTTGTAGCAGACTTCATCAGATTCTCCCTCGTTTGCGAGGGGTTTTTGATTGTGGGGACGCTCTTCCCTGCAGGCGCAAGCCCCTCCAGTTAATTACATTACCGTATCGCGGTAACCACTTTCTCCTGCTCCAGAAGGTCACTTTGTGTCGTGTTTTTTTTTAATTTTTTGGTTGTCTGTGGATTGTATACGGAGACAAATTTATGTTGTCGCCCGTAGGGCGTGGATTAGTCCAAATCCGTATATACTTAGATTTGGGTTTAGTTTGATTTAAGGATCGTTAATCTTATTTGAGATTAAGATCAACTTAAATGTTTGTTGAGAATACATTAGTCTAATTTTAGACTGAGATCTACTCAACAGGATTTTGGTATCATTCAGACCCAACAAAAGAGCATTTGGGCTCTATTGCTTTAGTTTAAGGATGTTACGGTCCATAGCTTGTTTAAGGACGTTGCGGTCTGTTGTAGTTTAAGGACGTTGCGGTCCTTATTGGTTTAGGAGTGCACCAAAGAGTTGTTGGTTGTCAAGACTCGCCACCTCTCTGAAGACGTTGAAAAATTACGACGACATATATCATAGGTATAAGGAGATGTACC
Source organism: Agapanthus africanus (assembly GCA_030015575.1). NCBI lineage: Eukaryota > Viridiplantae > Streptophyta > Magnoliopsida > Asparagales > Amaryllidaceae > Agapanthus > Agapanthus africanus. The sequence continues at coordinate 612,212,818 of CM057344.1, forward strand.
CTTGAACCAATTTCCATATTGAAGAGAGATGTGAGATGAAGATCCGTCAGAAGGTCATTAGTCATGTTTTGGACTAAGACCAATTTGGAAAATGATGAGCCCATGAGCTCGGTTGATCTGAATTAGGAATTTGGTCAACTTGGGCTTAGCCCACTCAGTCTATGCCATTTCATTTGAATAAAGTGTTGAACACTTGCTTGGGCTTAGTCCCTTTTTCTATGCAAACAATGCTGAGCATTTATATGGGTTCTGACGCTCATACTTTACTTTCCCCTCTTTTTTAGAACGTTAAACACTCTTAACGGCGCCCACGTACGGAGCACGTGAGACGCTTGGCGCTGAGCGCCAAACATTGAGTGCTAAGCACTCTTTATTGGGCAGCGCCCACGTGAGGGACACGTGAGGCGCTCGTTGCTGAGCGCCAACCATTGAGTGCTAAGCACTCTTTATTGAGCAGCGCCCACGTGAGGCTCTCGGCGTTGAACGCCAACCATTGAGTGCTAAGCACTCTTTATTGAAAACGCCCACGTGAGGGACACATGAGGCGCTTGGCGCTAAGCGCCAACCATTGAGTGCTAAGCACTCTTTATTGAGCAGTGCCCACGTGAGGCACTCGGCGCTGGGTTTTCTTCGTATATTCTGTTCTGAAGAGTTCAATTCTCTGTTCTTTTCTGGATCTTTGATCCCCAAGAACAAGTTCATCCCTATGAAAATTAAATTCTCATTTGTGGGAGACTTGTCTCATAGATCTCAGATCCAGGAAATAACTAAGTTCTTTTATGAGGGTTAAACCCTTGGATATGCAGATGAGATACTCTGATCTCTATTATTTTTATTTACCTCGAAAAGAGGTGTTCTTCTTTCTTCCCTCTTAAAGCTTTCTTCTTGCTTGCGCTTTTTTAAAGTTTGAAGCTTATGGGGGGTTCCTCTGTACAAAATTTAAAGTCTTGGGTCCTTTAGATAGTAGAGGCTAGTCTATTGATTTAGTTAAAAAAATCTCTCGTTGAGAGATCCTGATTGATTTGGGGACTTTATCCACCATTGGATTTTTGATTCAAGGACTTCTGTTTTATAGAGGATATTTTTCTTGTTTTTAACAAGATTATGGAAATATTTTCCATATATGTTTTACTGGAGATATTTTTCTTGTTTTTAACAAGATTAGGGAAATATTTTCCCATACAGAATTTTTCTGTATATAGGTGATTTTTAATCACCATTGGATTTTTTAATCCAACGGTACTCTGTTTTACAGAGAGTAATTTTCTTATTTAGAAAGATTTGAGGTATTTACTCGACAGAATTTAATTCTGTATTTTGATGATTTATCATCTCCATTGGATCTTTGATCCAATACCTCTGTTTAACAGAAAGATTTTTGTTCTAGCGTCGGCGCCCTCGTGCGAGGCACGTGAGGCATTGTCTAAGAGTTTTTAACTCTTGGCATCGACGCTCTCGTGCAAGGCACGTGAGGCGCTGCTTCAAAGTTTTTAACTCTTGGCGCTGGCGCCCTCGTGCAAAGCACGTGAGGCGCTGCTTCAGAGTTTTTAACTCTTGGCGCTGCCTTTCAAATTTTGAACAGAGCTTTCCTCTTTTATTGAGGAAACACATCCCGCCTCCTCTCTTGATTCACAACTCATGATATTATAGAGATGAGGTTGAGCATGAAGGTGGAGGAATTCAAGAAACTCAAGAGAGGAGAGTGCAGCATGATGGTGAAAAGAAAACTCATCTCTCAAAAATAATGAGCCATCCATGGAAAGAAAAAATCTCATAGCATGGTTTTGTAAAACATTTCTTTTCAATTTAAAATCAGGCATATGCTTGAATAGTTTGCACAAATGAATTGTTAATTCATTTGTGCACACTATGCAAGCATGGTTCTCACCATACTCGTATCTCTTAATAATCCACCTCATTATCCATTTAAAATAAATGGTCAAATCCAAAATGAGGTGTCCACCTTCTAGAATGATATCCGTATAAACACGAATTACATTCTACTGTATATACATACATTTATTCGTACAGAAATATGAATACCCGAAGAGCTAGAATAACACAAAGAACATAATACTAGAATATACATATCAAAACACATATACGTAAATTATTAAATCAATACATGATTTAATAATCTAGCTCAAACCCGAGCCGGCTAGTATTATCAACCGTCCGATCGAAAGTTCTGGTACATAGTACAATCAATCGATCGAAACTATGCACGCATGCAATACAGCTACTGCATCATTTCGCCAGAACTAGGGAAACCCTTTGTGTGGGACTCTAAAGACTTGTCAATATGCTGGCAGTGGGTTTATGTTAGTGTGATATGCCCTAGAGGCCATTATTATATAGTACTAGTTTGTATATTGCATTTTGGAAGCTTGGGATATATATATACATAGATTTATAGCAGTCTTGCTCGACATGGTTGTATGCTACTTGGTTTGTATCTATCTTAATATGTGTATTTGTTTCTTTTGACGTATCGCTAATACATATTGATAAAGCCCTTAGGATCTTTGCTTGACTACCAGCGCTGTGATGATAATCACACTTATGGGGGTTGGGTAATCTACAAGCACATCCTTATACAGGTCCCTAGTCGTAGGATTATCGAGACAGGGTATCGATACTCCAGAGTAGACTAGTGTGTACGCTTCTCATCCCAGCTGGGGAGATGGTCTGTCCCACAGCCATCAGTACGCCGTACTGGAGATAGTATGCAGGTGCTCATTAGGTTATGAGTACACTGGGCAGGACTCGTCAGGAACTGTTGGTTGGTACTATACCTATCGTCAGTTAGCAGTTTCCAGATGACATGAGTACAGCTTAGTCCATTGACTTGACACTGTCACTTCGCCTCGAGTGTGTTCCCACTGTTCTTAGATTACTACCCTACCACGGCTCTATTGAGTCGTGCAAATAGGTAGTAGTTGGGTGCAGTCCCGAAGCACTTGGAGGCAGTGACGGTTAGACAGGATTTGTCTCTCCCGGTATTGGGGGTTGATATCGCGCCGTGTCTAGGAGAGCCATTACACAAAGTCCCTGGCCAGGGCAAGCGAGATTTACTAATAGTGTTTCCAGTAGTTTCTCAAGGTGTTCTGGGCTACACTCCGACACGACTTGTACCGCTATTAGGGGTCTGACGTTTACCGCCCCCTAGGCCCGACATGCGATACTTTTAGACGAACAGACCGGACTGTACGGAGATTGTCACATTCAGGCTCAGTAGGAGTTCGGATGGGTTCACCTCATCGGTCTTCTTATCGACATCTACCTGGGGACCGTTACGTACAGCTAGTACCGCTTGCGGCCTGTGGTTAAACCCACTGCCAGCATAGTATCGAGTCTTTAAAGTTCCACACAGAGGGTTGTTCACCTTTGGGCGAAACGAAGTAGAGGTCGTATGGTTTTACGACAGGGTTCGTTCACATACGCACACTTGTGCACGTTTCGTGTTCGGGCAGTTGATACTAGTGGGTTTTGGTTTAAACCAGATCCTAGTATTTGTTTTGGGATTGGTCTAGTCTTATTGTATTCGTGTTTCTATGGAACACGGATGCGGGTATGTATGTACAGTTGACAGAGGCGGATAGAGAGACACCTCATTAGGGTTTTGACCATTGACTTGATCAGAATCATAATGAGAAGGAGGAAAATGATTAATAGTTTTAATTAAGGATGATTGTATCATGGCTAGAGTTGGTTTGACCATTTGACTTGTTGACTCATATTGACTTAGATATTTTCTTTTGTTTTGTTAAGTATGAGATATTTTTTTGAAACATGCTTAGCATTAATTATGAAATGACAATGGTCAAATCAATTCACCATCACAATTTTCTTAATTATTATTATTATCATCATATAATTCTCATATGAGAGCTTTATTCTCTCATTCTCTCATTACCTTTCTCTCTCATGGTTTGCTCTCCCTCTTCCTCTCTCAAAAGGCTTAAGTATTTCATGTGTTGAAAATCAAAGCTTTGAGACTAAACCACCAAAATACTTCTCTACTCACTCTAGGGTTTTTAGTGTAGCAAGCCAAGCACTCTAGTTACTTCATTGTTAAGGTAGGAGCTCAAGGTAGAGGCCTTCGGGTGGATCGTTCTTTGACCTAGAGAAGATAACGAGGAGGAGCCATCTACACCACTCCAAGGAGCTCGCAACAAGGAGGACCACAACAAGAAGAGAAGGAGTTCAAGAACTAGGTATAACCATCTAACCTAGTAGTTAAAACTCCGTATTAGTTTTTTAGTTTTCGTTTAGCAAAGATCCTTCATGGTTTGTCTATGTTTCCTTTGAGAAAAAATTCGATTTTTACCTATTCGGCCTCCCCGTTAAGCACCGGGGTGGGTAACATAGATTTACAGTGGTATCAGAGCCTAGCTAAACAACAACTAACATGTTAGCAAAGTTTTTAGAACTTCGATCCCGGACAAATTGCAAAATACATCAAAAATTCATGTTTTCTGCCGATTTTCAAAACAGGTCTAAAAATATTTTCAGAGACCTGAAAAATACGTGCAGCCTTTTTTAGGGACACCCAAGAAAAACGAGCTCGTGACTCGGTCAGACTGCCGCGGAAGCGTGGCGAAACCATGCGTTTCGCCGCGGATCCGCGGCCGAGTCGACTCGGAGTCAACTCGTTTTTCTTGCAGATCGTCCAGCTTGATGTTCTGTGATTTTTCAAATACTTTGTTTCTGCCCAGATTCCTTTGAGTACAGTATTTGGGGTAGTTTCAAATTTGAAATATCGATCGAAATTCTATAAACTTTAGCTAATCGGATTATATCTATTATGTGTTATATGTGCTGAACGTCTGCTAATCGCTATACGTCGATTAGTGGGGGTTGCACATATCTGTATCTGTGATATTGGTTTGTGTATATGAACTTGTTGGATTGTCGTGGATGAATAGCCGGGATGTGAGATGAGTGTTTTTCATTTTTCATTCGATGTAAATTGTAAATTGATGTAATATTGTTTTATGGTCGCACATCCGGGTTGAGGTTGTAGCCACCATTGTATATTATTTCTTTTACTGTTTTTGCTCCTAGGATAAACCCAAGGTGGGGTGCACAAACTACCGGGTACTTTGAAGTGCTGAGTGGCCTACTCACGTTGTTGAGGGAGGCTGCTTCACTTCGGGTATTTGGCGGATAGTTTGCCGCACCCGTAGGGGTCTAGGGTGGGGTTTGGCTATTCATCGCGACCGTGTAATCCGTCTTTCTTTGCAGGCTCGAACGAAACGCGGATTCCTACCATATCCAATGTGTTCATCTGTGATCTGGAATGACTATCATTGCGTCTGACGAATGTATATATATCTATATATGATATATAGTAGGCGTTGCTTATGTTTTGCATCCGCGCTAATCCAGCCCCCGCTCTGTCGTTAGTTAAGTAACCTAACGGGTGATGACGAGGCCCAGTGGCGAATGTGGATGGCATAAAAGCACGTCATATTTTCGTTGTTTTCTGCAATGGTAGGATTAATTGATGGGACGCATTATATTAATGCAAAGAAAACAAACCAAAGTTGAATCGTCGGAACAATTTCAAAACCACTCGGTTTTTTCAAAACAGCAAAACTTTTAAAATGTGGAGCTTAAACCACTCCTTTTAAAAGCTATCAGGTTCCTTCGATTATATCAAGCTCACTACGTTCACGGTTTCGCCAAAACCATTCGTAGCCCTCCGTCATTTCAGTTAAATATAGTATTCAAGCTATGTATTTTGACCTTCGCCCAGGCATAGTGATTGATAGCTGCCGAATATTTATCTGTTGCATAGATAGATGCGTTGGTTTGGGACAGTCGTACTGCTATTTTGGCCTTCGTCAAGGGTATGTATGGGTGGGTTCAAATTAACCTGGATAATGACGGGTAGAACTTGACATGTGACTTATGATATGTTGGCCTTCGTCAAGGTCATAAGAGCATGGGGCAAAAATCCACATCGGGAGTTTCTAAAGAAACTGAAACTTGCTACTGTTGCATATCATTTGGAGTGTGATAATTTTGGTAGGATTCCTTCAACTTTATCACACAATGACATTTGGATCCCGATCCTACTGTGAGTATATGCTACTCCTCGGAAAAATTTTCTCACTTAACAATCAATGCTATAAACCAAGTAGGTGTCTCGAAAGGTGTTAGCGGGGCTACGCCCATAGGGAAAAGAGGTTATTTAATTAAGGAACTTCGCGAAAGCGTCGTAAAACCTCCCTCGAAGTACCGACACCGGCCTGGCTGAACGGTTAAGCAAGTATTGTACGGTGAGATCAATCCCGACTAATTCTTCTTTTATGGTTTGAGGAAGGATTCGAGAAACAGTGGGAGCCATCCTATTTAGACAAACTAAAAACCACTATAAACTTGCAAGAGCATCATGCTAAAGTGTTTCTTCTCTCTCTCCTAATTGCAGCAACCAAACATCATGACGAGCATTAAGTTACTATTAGATAAAAATATACTGACAGGGCCAAACTACAAAGATTGGTTCAGAAATGTCAACATGGCAATCACTTATGACAAGTTGGGGTATCTCCTTACCACTAAGGCCCCCGCCGTCCTAGGTCCAGAATCCAGTGTCGCGGATAGGGAAATCCGTAAGACCTGGGAGATTGACAGCGCGAAGGCCAAGTGCCTCGTGCTTGCCTCTATGGACAATAAACATCAGAGGAGCCACGAGAATATAGATCTTGAATCCATATTTCTCCATACTAAGGAACTATATGGAGAGCAATCCCGTATCGCAAGATACGAGACCTCGAAGAAGCTATTTTCAGCGAGGTTGGCCGTCGGATCATCTGTAGGGGAACACGTTCTTAAGATGATTGGCTATATTGAGGAGCTCGTGGACCTCGAGACCACGTTAGAGAATGAGCTGTACACTGACTTGATTCTCCAGTCGCTTCCTTCCACCTACGCCCAGTTTATCCTGAATTTCAATATGCAAGGAAAAGAAGTTGAACTTCCGGAACTCCTCTACATGTTGAGGAGTGCAGAGGGCACCCTGCAGAAAGTCAGGGAAACACCCGCTTTGTTTGTTGGAGGAGCTTCCTCTTCTAGGTCAAAGGCGAAAGCTAAAGGAAAGAAGAAGAAGGCCCACCAAACCAAGGGGCGATGTTAGTAAGGTGGAAGCCAGGGGAAAAGAAAAGGTAGCAGGACAGATTGTGGGGAAGGAAGAATGCTTTTAGTGTCACAAGAAAGGACACAGGAAGAAAGATTGCAGGGCTTGGAGGGCCAAGAACCAGGACCCGAAGCAAGTTGTGGCTTCGGCTTCAGGTGTGTATGTAATTGAAAACTGTCTGTCAATCAACTCTACTTCCTAGGTATTGGATACCGGATCAGGATCTCATATCTATAATTCTTTGCAGGCACTGAGAAGCTGTAGGGTTTTGAAGGCGGGTGATATGACCCTCGGAGTTACAAACGGAGCAAGCATGAATGCTGAGTCCGTGGGGGACTATCACTTAGGATTGACAGATGGACATGATTTGGTTTTGCGCAACTGTTATTTTGTACCCAGTTCGACTTGTAATATCATATCTGTATCTTTAATGTCTAAAGAAGGTTATGATTTTGCATTTGTAAGCAATGTTGTAAACATTCACCTTAATCATGTTTTGATTGGGTCGGATACATTAAGAAACGGTATATACGTATTAAACCAACCGCAAATCTTCAATATCCAGAATACACACAAAAGAAAGTCTCCAGAATTAAATCATGCTTTCTTATGGCATTGTAGACTGGGTCACATCAATGAGACAAGGTTAACTAAGTTACATAAAGTAGGATATTTGGATCCATTCGAATATCATTCTTATGCAACTTGTTAATCATGTCTCAAAGGAAAGATGACAAAGACTCGGTTCACTGGACACGGAGTAAGAGCGAGCGAGCTCTTGGGACTCGTACACAGCGACGTGTGTGGTCCAATGTCTACCCATGCAAGAAGTGGTTTTTCATATTTCATTACTTTTACGGACGATTTCTCCAGGTATGGACATGTCTTCTTAATGAAATATAAATTCGAGGCCTTTGAGAAATTCCGGGAATATAAGAATGAAGTAGAAAACAAACCGGCAAAAGTATCAAGATACTAAGATCTGATCGAGCTGGTGAATACCTAAGCGCAGAGTTCCTGGATTATCTAAAAGAGAATGGAATTCTCTCTCAGCTTACTCCTCCATACACTCCACAACATAACGGTGTATCGGAGAGACGGAACCGAACCCTATTGGATATGGTACGTTCCATGATGAGTAACGCTGAGTTACCGCGATCATTCTGGGGTTATGCACGAGAATCAGCTGCATATCTTTTGAATAAGGTTCCTACCAAGACTGTGCCTACCACACCATATCAGATGTGGAGTGGAAAAAAACCCTACCTTCAATATCTGAAGATATGGGGATGTCCAGCTTCTGTCAAAAAGCAGCATGCGGACAAACTCGAGGCACGCTCAGTACTGTGTAAGTTTGTGGGATACCCAAAGAACTCCAGGGGGTATTTTTTCTATTACGCAGAGGAACAAAAGGTTTTTGTTTCTCGTCATGCCCACTTTCTGGAACATCAGTTCTTAGAAAAAGAAACAAGTGGGAGCGCAATAGAACTGGAAGAAATTCTAGAATCACAAGCTATTACTGAAAGCTTGGTGGAACAAGAAGTTTCAAAAGAACAGGACATTCCTGCACCGCTCCGCAGGAGTAGTAGGCTTTCTCATCCACCTGAGAGATACTACGGTTTTCTCATAGACGGGGATAGAGAGAATTGCATCATTGACAATGATGAGCCGACTAACTTCCAGCAAGCCATTCGGAGTACTGACTCTGTAAAATGGCTGGATGCAATGCGGACCGAGATGGAGTCCATGTACACCAACAAAGTATGGACTTTGGACGTTGCTCCAGAAGGGGTAAAACCCGTAGGCTGCAAATGGATCTTCAGAAAGAAGATTGGTGTAGATGGACAGGTTGAGATTTATAAGGCTAGATTTGTTGCAAAGGGTTTTCGTCAAAGACATGGTTTGGACTATGACGAAACCTTTTTCTCCAGTGGCTATGCTTAAATCCATTCGGATCCTTCTTTCCATTGCCGCCTTCCACGATTATGAGATTTGGCAAATGGACGTAAAAACCGCTTTTCTAAATGGAAATTTAGAGGAGTGTGTCTATATGGACCAGCCAGAAGGTTTCATTCAGAGTGGGAGCAGCGGGAAAGTGTGCAAGTTGCTTAAGTCCATTTATGAACTGAAGCAGGCATCGCGGAATTGGAACATCTGTTTTGATGAGACGGTCAAAGAATTTGACTTTATCAAAAATCCAGATGAACCATGCATTTATAGTAAGATTGTAGCACGAACTACTGTATTCCTCGTCTTGTACGTGGATGGCATTCTCTTGATAGGAAATGACATTCCTATGCTACAATCTGTCAAAGGGTTCTTGTCACACAAGTTCTCCATGAAAGACCTGGGTGATGCCTCTTACATTCTGGGGATCCAGATCTATCGTGATAGATTTAAGAGGATATTGGGACTTTCGCAGACCAGGTACATCGACACCATACTGAAAAGATTCAGTATGGAAGATTCAAAGCGCGGTAATTTATCGGCTTGTCACGGAATCACCCTCTCCAAAGAGATGTCTCCCAAGACTGATTTGGAAAGGAATCGCATGTCTATTATACCCTACGCTTCTACAGTAGGCTCTATAATGTATGCGATGTTGTGTACCGGACCAGATGTAGCTTATGCACTGAGTGTAGTAAGCCGGTATCAGTCAAACCCTGGGAAGAAGCACTGGATAGCGGTAAAGAACATTCTAAAATACCTGAGAAGGACTAGGGATATGTTCTTGGTTTACGGCGGAAAAGACCTCCAGATCGAGGCCTTTGCTGACTCCACCTTCCAAAGTGACAAGGATGACTCCAAATCTATGTCGGGTTATGTCTTTACCCTCAATAGAGGGGCGGTCTGTTGGAAGAGTTCCAAGCAGGAAACCGTTGCTGACTCGACGATGGAGGCGGAGTATATCGCAGCTTCTGATGCCGCAAAAGAAGCAGTCTGGATGAAGAAGTTCTTAACAGAACTTCAGGTGGTTCTGTCCATTGTTGCTCCAATACCTCTGTATTGTGACAACGATGGGGCTATAGTTTTAGCAAAGGAACCCATGTCCCATCAAAAGTCCAGACACATCTTGAGGCAGTATCATCTAATCAGGGAGATCGTGGATCGCCGGGAGATCGAGGTTCGGAGGGTTGCTACAAAGGATAATACTGCAGATCCATTCACAAAGGCCATTCCTCAGACGCTGTTCGAGAGGCTATTCGAGATGATAGGTCTGCGATATGCCAGCACATGGCCTTAGTGCAAGTGGGAGATTGTTAGTGTGATATGCCCTAGAGGCCATTATTGTATAGTACTAGTTTGTATATTATATTTTGGAAGCTTGGGATATATATATACACAGATTTATAACAGTCTTGCTCGACATGGTAGTATGCTACTTGGTTTGTATCTATCTTAATATGTGTATATGTTTCTTTTGACGTATCGCTAATACAAATTGATAAATCCCTTAGGATCTTTGCTTGACTACCAGCATTGTGATGGCAATCACACTTGTGGGGGTTGGGTAATCTACAAGCACATCCTTATACAGGTCCCTAGTCGTAGGATTATCAAGACAGGGCATCGATACTCAAGGGTAAACTAGTGTGTACGCTTCTCATCCCAACTGGGGAGATGGTCTGTCCCACGGCCATCAGTACGTCGTACTGGAGATAGTATGCAGGTGCTCATTAGGTTATGACTGCACTGGGCAGGACTCGTCGGGAACTGTTGGTTGGTACTATACCTATCGTCAGTTAGCAGTTTCCAGGTGACATGAGTACAGCTTAGTCCGTTGACTTGACACTGTCACTTCGCCTCGAGTGTGTTCCCACTGTTCTTAGATTACTACCCTACCACGGCTCTATTGAGTCGTGCAAACAGGTAGTGGTTGGGTGCAGTCCCAAAGTACTTGGAGGCAGTGACGGTTAGACAGGATTTGTCTCTCCCGGTATTGGGGGTTGATATCGCGCTGTGTCTAGGAGAGCCATTACACAAAGTCCCTGGCCAGGGAAAGCGAGATTTACTGATAGTGTTTCCAGTAGTTTCTCAGGGTGTTCTGGGCTACACTCCGACACGACTTGTACCGCTATTAGAGGTCTGATGTTTACCGCCCCCTAAGGCCCGACATGCGATACTCTTAGACGAACAGACCGGACTGTACGGAGATTGTCACATTCAGGCTCAGTAGGAGTTCGGATGGGTTCACCTCATCGGTCTTCTTATCGACATCTACCTGGGGACCATTACATACAGCCAGTACCGCTTGCGGCCTGTGGTTAAACCCACTGCCAGCGTAGTATCGAGTCTTTAGAGTCCCACACAGAGGGTTGTTCACCTTTGGGCGAAACGAAGTAGAGGTCGTATGGTTTTACGACATGGTTCGTTCATATACGCGCACTTGTGCACGTTTTATGTTCGGGCAGTTGATACTAGTGGGTTTTGATTTAAGCCAGATCCTAGTATTTGTTTTGGGATTGGTCTAGTCCCATTGTATTCGTGTTTTTATGGAACACGGATGCGGGTGTGTATGTACAGTTGACAGAGGCGGATAGGGAGACACCTTATTAGGGTTTGACCATTGACTTGATCAAAACCATAATGAGAAGGAGGAAAATGATTAATAGTTTTAATTAAGGATAATTGTATCATGATTAGAGTTGGTTTGACCATTTGACTTGTTGACTCATATTGACTTAGATATTTTCTTTTGTTTTGTTAAGCATGAGATATTGTTTTGAAGCATGCTTAGCATTAATTATGAAATGACAATGGTCAAATCAATTCACCATCACAATTTTCTTAATTATTATTATTATTATTATCATATAATTCTCATATGAGAGCTTTGTTCACTCATTCTCTCATTACCTTTCTCTCTCATGGTTTGCTCTCCCTCTTCCTCTCTCAAAAGGCTTAAGTGTTTCATGTGTTGAAAATCAAAGCTTTGAGACTAAACCACCAAAATACTTCTCTACTCACTCTAGGGTTCTTAGTGTAGCAAGCCAAGCACTCTAGTTACTTCATTGTTGAGGTAGGAGCTCAAGGTAGAGGCCTTCGGGTGGATCGTTCTTTGACCTAGAGAAGACAACGAGGAGGAGCCATCTACACCACTCCAAGGAGCTCGCAACAAGGAGGACCACAACAAGAAGAGAATGAGTTCAAGAACTAGGTATAACCATCTAACCTAGTAGTTAAAACTTCGTATTAGTTTGTTAGTTTTCGTTTAGCAAAGATCCTTCATGGTTTATCTATGTTTCCTTTGAGAAAAAATTCAATTTTTACCTATTCCGCCTCCCCGTTAAGCACCGGGGTGGGTAACATAGACTTACAGTTTAACTACAAGCACGTCAGCGACACTAGCTGTACGTAACGGCTATCCAGGTATTGAGCGAAAGGAAGGCCGACGAGCAAACTCATTCGAACCCCTGCTGAGCCTGTTAGTGGCAATCTTCGTACAGTCCGGTCTGTTCGTCTAAGAGTATCGCATATCGAGTCTAGGGGGTGGATAAAGTCAGACCACTAATAACGCGATATTTCATGTCGGTATGAAGCCCATCATCCACTGAGAAACTACTGATCCAAATCACTAATTCCCGTCTATCTTGGCCAAGGATTTCCTGTGATGGCCACCAGTGCACCGCGCGACATCAACCTCCAATACCGGGAAAAACGAATCCCCGACGATCCACTCACTGCCTCCATGTGGCTCGAGACTGTACCCAACTAAAACCTGTTTGCACGACTCCTTTGAGCCGTGGTAGGGTAGTAATCAAAGAACAGTGGGAACTCATATGAGACAAATGACGATCTCAGGTCGACAGACCAACCTGTACGCATGTCACCTGGGAACTGCTATCTGAAAATAGGTATAATACCAACTAGTATGTTCCCAGCGAGTCTATCCAGTATACCCATAACCCAATGAGCACATGTATGCTATCTTAGGTGGCTGACTGATACCAATGGCTTGTGAGACCGGCCACCGCCCCTTGTCGGAGTCTCGATAAGTATACACTAGTCTATTCGGAGTATCTATGCCCAGTCTCGATACTCTCGACTAAGGACATTTAAGGATGTACTTATAGACCACCCAGCTCCCACGTATATGATCGCCATCATTATGCTGGTAGTCAAGCAAAAATCCTATGGGCTCCATCAACATGTAATAGTGATCTATAATACCACATAATGCATGTACATGATGATAAAGACAAACCAGATAGCATACTATCATCTCAAGTAAGACTATTCTACCCGTATAGGTCCTCTCTCAATCATCACAATCGCGCGCCTGCGATTACAATAATTGACTTGAGGGCACTATAACCAACAATCTCCCACTTGCACTTAAGGCTAATTATTGCGGTGTCGCATACTCACAGCCCATGCGATACCGAACACCCAACTTCTCTACTAATCAGTCTCGCAAAGTCCGTTTGTGAAACTATTGTGTTCGAGAAATAGCCTCAGTGGTGGATCCGCTCCAATGTTTCTATTTTTATCTCTCTATATCTCAACTTTACGGAGAAAAACTATCTCCTGAAATGAGCAATACCTGTCTTAGAATTTGTCTGGATATCTGATGGGACCCGGTTCACAAATGAACTCCAAATCCAACAAACTCCAAACCCAAGATTCAACAATGTGGCCGCAATTTGCGGCCATATCCATTAAAATTGCAACTTGGAAAGGGAGATGGGGTCCTGGGTTTTTAGGGTAATCTTTGGGTGGCATGCACATCTCACTGTATTGGCAACTTATTTTTCAGAGCTCTCGAGTGATACCAGATTCTATATAATCATTACAATTCATCAAAAACCGATGTCGGGAAAAATCTAAGTTCGTATTTTGGAGTTTATAGTCTCAAGTTTGTCCAGAATTCATCACTAATAGTTTGTGGTCACTAACTAAACCTCAATTGCATCTCTACAACTCAAATCATCCACTAAAAATCATCATTGAATTTTCCAAGTTCACTAATCTAGCATATTGAACTCTAAACATGTGTGGGAGGTTAAGAAACTTGATAATATAAAGGAAAGTGAAGGCTTTATCTCTTGGAGCAACTGAAGAAAGTTCTTTGGTGGTCCAATGTGCTCAAAACCCTAATTTGAACTCACCATGGGGTGTAGGATGAGGTGGTGGTCATTTTTTGTGAAGGTGGTGTAGGATTTTTGATGAGGTTTTGGGGATGATTTGGTGGTGGTGGTGAGGTGGAGGAAGAGGAGAAGAAGGAAGAAGAAGAAGGAGATGAAGGAAATGAAAGAGTGAAGGAAGAAGAATGGTGGAGCCATACATATTTCTCTCTCTTTCTCTTTCTCACTCTCTCTCCTCAATAAATAACCCCCGCATCATGTCTCCCTCGCTCTCATCAAATATCTTTTCTCTTTTTCTTTTCAAAAAAACACAAATGGCCACAAATACAGGTGAAACCATGCAAGAATCAAAACACAATGTGTCATGACACATTAGCCATGATTAACAAAATGAATTTGGTCTAATGCGTGATTAGTAGCGCACTAATCAAGTTTAACATAACTTGCATATAAATAATTGCATAATTATTTACAAAATATCCAAATCCAATAAATGTCTTTATAATTATTAATCTCCAAATATTTTCCAAAAATAATATTTTAAATTTCTGAAATGTTACACATAAGAACAACAACCACCAACTGATTATGCAGCGATAACAATGGCGAAGAAGAAAATTTTGGTGGCAATGGTAGTGTCGTTGATAGTGTTTGATAATGACAATGACAGTGGTAAGCGTGCTAGTGAGAATGACATCGAGATGCCGACAACAATAATGATGATAATGCTAATGGTGGCAGCCATAACGATAATGACAAAAGTCGCAACGATGATGACATATTGTAAAGATGGAATGTTGCAGAAAACCATAACAGACATTGATAAACGAGATAATAGTGATAACAACTGTTAAATTTTAAAGGGGCAATTATATATTTTTACATATGAGTGTACACGGGCTTTTGATATAAGTGGGGTTTGACCCATATTATATCTTATACCCATGTAGCTGTTAATTTTTCCAATATAGGATCATGTTATCCACATATTTCAATACCTCCCTCACGTGCAACGTGATTTTTCCAATGTGGGATTATTTTATCCACATATTTCAACCCCCCTCACGTGCAACGTGGTGGATCGTACAACACGTGTACTCAGAGGCATGTTGACTACTCTCCCGCATATTTCAACACCCCCCTTACGTGCAACGTGGTGGATCGTACAACACGTGTACTCAGAGGCATGTAGACTGCTCTCTCGCATATTTCAACACCCCCCACACGTGCAACGTGGTGGATCGTACAACACGTGTACTCAGAGGCATGTATCCTTCTCTCTCTTAGAGGTGTTCGAGTGTTCGGCCTGGTTTTGATACCATATTAAATTTCGGGAGGGGGGGCATTATATATTTTTACATATGAGTGTACACGGGGGTTTGATATAAGTGAGTTTCATCAATAAGACCCAAACCTTGTTGAGATTTGGCCCATCTTATATCTTATACCCGTGTGCCTCTCATAGTTTTTCCAATGCGGTATTATGTTATCCGCATATTTCAACAACCGTAAAAATTGTCAATAACGGCAACAAGAGGTTGTAGTAACTAATATGAAATCAATAACGGTGATAGTTAATATGACAATGGTTAAGATTGTGGTGACATGATGACAGTGGTGGTTGCATTCCCCGTTTTAGATGTTGTTGGCGAGAATGACAACTGCAATAACAATTAAAAGACGATAACAATGACAATCATGGCGGTGTGCAAAGAACAACGGGAATACAATGATGATGCTGAATAAGAGAAAGAGGAAACAAAGGAAATAAAGATAGACACCATCTCAAGTAGATATTTCTAAAAATACCAGTTTATACCAGCTTGCCCGTCTATAAAAATCGGTTTTCACCATTTAAGGATAAATATAACGCTGATAAGAAACGAATATTACATAAATTTCATTTGTTGACTATTTGCAATGCAAGATGAAAGGGCATCATGTTGTAACAAAAAGGTTTCTACTTGAGAAGGCATCATGTTTGTTAAAACTAACATGGCAACACAAACAGCAATTTAACAAAGGCATTTATCTAAAATAATGTCATGAACTAAGAACTCCCCTGTTACATCCAAAAAACTTCACGGCAATCCCACTATTGATCAAATCAAATTCCAATCTCAATTTATTTATATAAAAAAAAGGTAATAGAATAAATAAAATGAAAAAAACATGCAAGTTAAGGAGATTTCAATTCGGACCATCTCTATAACTCAACAAATATAATCCCTTGATCCCTCACTTATAAATTTTGCTTCCTCAAGGTCCTCCCAATTCTCTCTACAAAAGGAGAGGGGAGAGAGAGATCCACACCTCTTCGAGGGGTTCATCCCTCTCTCCTTTCTTCATCAATCAAAATTCTCCTCTCTTCTCCAATTTCTCAATCTTCATCCATCAATTAAAAAAATTATTTAAAAAAATTGAAAACTGGAGAAACCCCAACCAATCAATCCTCTTCAGATCAATCACCATCGCCTTCTAACCCGCAAAAAAACCCTAACCAAATCTCGTCTCCGCCATCAAAGTCAGGGTTTTTAATTTGTCGACATGAACCGCAGAGTTCGGCGAAGGGGCGCCCAATCCAAAGGCAAGGAGAAGATCATCGTCACCCCTAGCTACCCAGAAACCTCCGACGACTATCCAATCTGCCGCGACGGCGACGGCGACGGCGGCGTCGAGCTCGCCGGAGCTTTTGTTGATTGGACGAGCTTGCCTGATGATACAGTGGTCCAGCTCTTCTCCTGCCTCAATTACCGAGACCGAGCTAGCCTGGCTTCCACTTGTAAAACCTGGCGAGTTCTTGGCTCATCTCCTTGCCTTTGGTCCTCTCTCGATCTAAGAGCCCATTCATGCGATATCGATACCGCTACGTCGCTGGCTTCGCGGTGCTCCGATCTTCGAAGCCTTCGGTTTCGTGGGACGGAGTCTGCAGCCGCGATATTTCAGCTCCATGCTCGAGGTCTTAAGGAGATAACTGGTGATTATTGTAGAGAGATATCTGATGCTACTCTTTCTGTGATTGCTGCGAGGCATGAATTCCTCGAAAGCCTTCAAATTGGCCCGGATGCGTGTGATAAAATTACAAGTGATGCTATTAAGCATGTTGCGATGTGCTGTACGAGGCTTAAGAGGTTGAGGTTATCGGGTATTCGAGAGATTGATGGGAAAGCGATCGGAGCATTGGCGAGGCATTGTGTTGTGCTGGAGGAGATCTCGTTCACGGATTGTTTGAGTGTTGACGAGACTGCATTTGGAGATGTTATGTCCCTTCGATTTTTATCTGTTGTGGGGTCTAGGAACATAAAATGGGCTTCAGCCGCACTTGCTTGGAGCAAGTTGCCAAATTTGTTGGCTGTTGATGTTTCGAGGACTGATGTGAGCCCGAGTGCTGTATCTAGGCTTCTCTCATTGTCAAAGAGTTTGAAGGTGATGTGTGCTCTCAATTGCTTAGCACTTGAGGTGGAAGGGAATCATAACCCGGCTACATTTAACAAAAAAGGGAAGCTTCTTATTGCGTTCTTCACTGATATCTTTAAAGGGATAGGGTCTTTGTTCTCGGGTTCTATGATCAAGGAAAAAGATGTTTTTGGGGAATGGAGGAGTTGGGCAAAGAAGGATAAGAATTCGAATGACATTATGAGCTGGCTAGAGTGGATTGTGTCACAATCGCTTCTCCGGATAGCGGAGACTAACCCGAACGGCATTGATGAGTTTTGGTTGAATCAGGGCGCAGCTCTTTTGCTGGGCTTGGTAAAGAGTTCTCAAGAGGATGTGCAAGAGAGGGCGGCAACTGGGCTTGCTACTTTTGTGGTTATCGATGATGAGAATGCCACAGTGGACCCAGCTAGGGCTGAAGCAGTGATGAAAAATAATGGGATACCTATGCTTTTGGAGCTTGCGAGGTCTCGTAGGGAGGGTGTACAGTCTGAAGCAGCAAAGGTAGAATCTGTGCTGGCAAGTTGCATTATTTGTAAGCATTGGATCTTCATTTTATTGGATAGTTTCAAATGTTGCTTTTGGAAATGCAGGCTATAGCAAATTTGTCAGTGAATTCGAAAGTTGCGAAAGCAGTTGCCGATGAAGGAGGCATTATAATTCTTGCGGATCTAGCAAGGTCTATGAATAAGCTAGTTGCTGAAGAGGCTGCAGGAGGGCTTTGGAATCTTTCTGTGGGAGAAGAGCATAAGGTTTTGAAATCTTAGAGTGCAAATATACGGCCTTTTAAATATACAATGATTTGACAATAGCAGTAATTGTTTGTTTAGGCCGCTATTGCTGAGGCTGGTGGAGTGAAGGCTCTGGTAGATCTTATTTTCAAATGGCCCTCTGGGACAGAAGGCGTACTTGTATGCACATTTAATAATAATTGATTTATTTAGGCTAGACTGCAAGTTTGTGAAATTTAGGTCATAATCATTTGGCTTAATGAAACAGGAGCGAGCTGCTGGTGCACTTGCAAATTTGGCTGCTGACGACAAATGCAGCATGGAGGTTGCTTTGGCAGGTGGTGTGCATGCTTTGGTGACGCTTGCTCGGTCGTGCAAGGTCGATGGAGTGCAAGAGCAGGTCTTAACAGTTTATCATTGTTACCGTTTTGTTTTAGCTCCTTTTTGTCTAGTTGAATGTATTATAATTTCACACTGATCCATGGAGATATATTAATACACCAACACTGGCTACTAGAAGCCGAACTTAAGAATTTCCATTATTTACCCACACTTTTGTCCTTTTTAATCAGTAATCTTTGTCAAGTTTATTGATCTTGCTTCAAAAAAAAAAGGTCATTGGCGGCATAATTTGGCTTGTTATTCTATATGCTATGTACTGTTTAATTATCTTTAGCAAATGATAGAACTGATAAAGGTACCAACACATCAACAAGCGATCATCATTACTTTTTTAACGACTCCTCTTATTCTCCCATGCATGCCACGGTGATGTTCTGCCAATCATTTGATAAATTAACATCATAGAGAAACACAAAATTCACAAAGCTAAGCACATGCCTTATTTTGATGCATTCATGTGGATTCAGTGAGTTGTGGAGATTTAATCTTCATATAAGCATCATCAAGTTCCAAGCCTTTCGCATGAAGCAGTGGTTGAAGTGGTGCCTGGTTAGAGCAAACTATGAACTTGATGCAACCTTTATATGCGTTTGGGGGATATTTGTAGCCAGCTCAACCAAGAAGGCTAGATGCTTCTCATGAATCGATTGTCACTTGCATTTAGAAAACACACATTAAAAGATCATACAATTGAAGCTTCAAAACACAAGCCCTACAAATATTCTCCTACATCAGATAGGAGTATAGATGAAGAGAAATTGGTAGCATTTTGGATGAGGAAATATTCACTCTTAGGAAAGTATTAGCAAAACAGCAAAATAGGTCTATCTGGTGTGGCTATGCTACAATCTTGTTTGATGGTGTTGGAATTGAGAAAAAATTAGGGGGTGTGAATGAGTTTTCCATAATAGTACAGCTATCTTGAAGTCTTAAATGTAATATGATGGAAACCCACTTACAAACTAAATTTTATATGGTAGTTTATTGACACGGCATTTTTGGTAGTTATCTAATGCAACTGAGCCAAGAAGTGTGAATCAATTGAGGTTCCTAAGAAGAAAAATAGTTTAAAAAATTGTCCTAGAGAAGTTTGGTATGGTCAGATAAATTAAAGCAAGTGACCGCAAATTTCAAAATCCAGATTCCTTAATTGTCATTGAAGGTGAGCAATTGAGCCATTAGAACTCCTGATATTTCTTGTCAATTGGTATGTTTTTGATAGAAGTAAATAACACTTCACTTTATTTTTGCATAAAATAAAGCTTAAAGGCATATCTTGAAAGGAGGTGTCGGCTGGGAGAAAGTAGCTGTTGGCAGGTTGAGGGAGATAATTGAAAGAAAAGAAGTTGCCAAGAAGAGGTGGAAGAGAATGGACAAAAGAGAAGGATTGCAACAAAGGCTGGAGTGGTGGCTTTTCATGGTTAAAGCTGCTTGGTATTGTTCCGCAGTTTGCTTGCTCTAGCACTTCCTGTTGACCTATGAGTCTCATTCTCTTTAGTTTTGATCATTTTACAAAAACCATATTTCAAAGATATTGTATGTTACTAACCATGTCAGATAAGTTAAAAGTGCTGCAACAATGGAATTACTCAAACAAGAGAACAATCAACACTTCAACTGGCATCAGTGACATCGAGCGACTCTGAAGACCAAATTGCAAGTTCAAAGGAAATATTGAAGAAGTCACACAACAGAGTATTCAAGACTTTTATTTTCTTTGAGTCAAGAATCGATCTCATTGGTTAGAATCTCTTTTCAAGTTCTAAATTTGTATATTAGATCTCTTTATATAAAGAGACATCTAAACTTTTTATTAGAGTTTTCAAAAACAAACCAAATCCTTTTTAAAATTATTTTAAACATTTGTGTCTGATATATCAGACATCATACGGCCATTAGGACGGTCCTTATGGACGTCCCCAGACGTCCATAGCAGTTATAATCCTTTTCAAAAATCTGTTTTTAGTTTGAATTTCAAACTTCCAACGGCTATAAACTGCCAATAATAGTTCTAAATTTCATTGACAATTATTCTAACTGTCCCAACTGCCCTTCATCGTTTTTCTATATAAAAGGTCTATTTTCAAAGAATTTTAACAACTTTATCACTCGTTCTTAAGTTTTTACTACTCTTTTAGAGAGAAGAGATCTTTCAGGGTTTTAGAATTTCCTAGTAATTAGAAACATAAGATCTCTAGTTGTCGAAGAAGTTTTGTTTGAACTTTTCTTAATCCATTTTTAAAACTTCTTCAATTATTCTTAAATTTTTAATATTCTTTTGATAGAAGAGATCTTTCAGGGGCTTAGAAGTTTCTAGTCATTAGAAAAGAAAGATTTCTAGTTTTAGAAGAAGTTTTGTTTTAAGTTTTTCCTAAGCTTTTGAAAAACTTCTTTGAATAATTCTTAAACGTTTTTAATCTCCAAAAACACAATCCATTATCTCCTTTGAATGGAAACTTGATTTATCTTTTAAGATCAATAGGATTGTATAGTTGGTTCTGTAAGATTTGTTAACAATCTTGTTTGTACGACCTAGTGAAGAAATGTTTCAGATCTTCACAACTTTAAAGGTTTTGGACTTGAGCCTTGATAAAAAGACCAGGTGTTCACCACATGTAAGTGTAAAAGGTTTCGGATTTGAGCATTTGGGAAAAAATCTAGGTATTCACCACCTGCAAGTGTAAAGGTTCTAAGATCTGAGCCTGATAAAAGATCTGGGTTTCTCCACTCATAAAGAGTCACTGGATAGTGAAGTTGAATCCCGAGCAAGAGCTCTCAGACGGGAATTAGCCACAGAGTTGGTGAACCCTAGTTAACAAACCTCCGTGTCATTTACTTTCTGTGCACTTTGTGTTGTGAAATTGTTTTTATTTTTATATTCTGATTTTCATTCCGCTGTAAATTTCTTAATTCCGCACAATTGCGTTGAGTTTGCCATACAACCTTATTTACCCCCTCGAAGGCTGTTTTCAATTGGTATCTGAGCAGGTTATTCTGTTTTCCAAAGATTAACCTCTTGAGTTTCTGATCTTATGGCAAACCACAAGAAAGGACAATCTACTAACCGTCCTTTGTTCAATGGTACCGGCTATCAATTCTGGAAAACTAAGATTAAAGTTTTCCTTCAGTGTATCGATCTAGAAATCTTAGACATCATTGAAAAGCCCTTTGTCATTCTTACTACAAATCCATTATCTAATACCGACAAGAGATCAATGACATTAAATGTCAAGGCAATGAATGCACTTCATTATTCTTTGAATTGGGAAGAATTCAGTAGAATCTCTATGTCAAACGGCAAATGAGATTTGTAATACTCTCTAGACTGCCCATGAAAGAACCAGTCAAGTTAAAAAGAGTAAGATCGACCGTCTCATGCACGAGTATGAGATGTTCCTGATGAGAGACGATGAGACTATCGACTCAATGTATTCCAGATTCAACGATGTCATTACAGAACTATTCAACTTAGAAAAGAAATTCGATGAGAACGAGAAGCGTTATTAGTTGCTAAGATCCTTTACGATCTCCTGGCAACCAAAGATCGCTGCCATCGAAAAAGCGAATGATATGACAACGTTGACAGTCTACTTCTTGACAGGCAAATTGAAGACGTATGAAATGCAACTGTGAGATCTAAAGCAAAAACAAAAAAGGGCACTTAAAGGAAAAATATCGCGTTAAAGGTATCAATTAGTAAGTCCAAGACTAAGAAAGTTTCTAGTGATGAGGAAAGCGATGGTGAGGAAATGACCAATATTACAAGACACTTCAGGAAGTATCTGAAGTCTAGAGAATTCTCTTCGAAGAAAGATACGTATAAATCTAATAATTTTTTTTAATTGTAATAAAACTTTTTGTTGTTTTGAATGCAACAAGGAAGACCATGTTAAGTTGGAGTGTCCTACGCTCAACAATAATAAATGGAAGTTAAAGAAAGAATCAGAAAAGCGTCTGTTTCAAGCTATTTGGGATGATACTGATTCCAGTGACTCAGAAGCAAAAAGTCGCTAATATATGCTTTATGGCACAAGAAAATGAGGTAATAGATGATGACTTTGATTTAGAATCTTTTAGTAAAGAAGATTTAATAGATTTCTGTCATTTTCTTAAGGATAATTACGATAGGATTAACACTAAGTATAAAACATTAGTCAAACCTATCCACTAAAAACAATTTAGAAATATCCACTTAAAATAATTTAAATGAAAATTAAAATCCATAACTTTAACCAACGATACGTTAATTAAAACTAATAATACGTTAAATTTTGAAATCTTTAACTTAAAAAGAAACGTAGATTTAAAAGATAAAATATTTTTAAAATTCTCTAAAAGTAAAGACAATTTAGATGTAATGTTAGGACAATTAATCAAACACTGTAAGAGAGGGTATTGGGTTTGATAAATATTCCCAATTAGTCCCTAAAACTAAACCACTTAGAAGTAAATACTATTATAAATATAGAAACAAATAAACTAATTCTACGCATAACTATTGTTGCACCCTAGGACATATATCTCAATATTGTATAATTAAAAGCAACTCAATTTACAAATATCATTCTTCTCCAAAGATCAACTCGAGTGGACTAAGAATGATATGGGTCCCAAAGGTCACACATTCTTCTTCCTGTTTTGTAGGACCTCCAAACACGTAGCAGTCGTTGGATCCTTGATAGCGGGAGCTCGAAGCACATGAACAAAAATATTCAAAACTTTAAAACGCTATCAAGAGAAGAAAGTGACAATGTCACTTTTGGAGATAATTAATAGGGTAATAATTAGAAAATATTTAAATAAAATCCCATATGAATTATTTTATGGCAAAACAGCTAACATAAAATATTTTAAAGTTTTGGTTGTAAATGCTATATACTAAATATTTTAGATAACTTAGGAAGTTCGATTCTAAATATGATGAAGGAATATTTATTAGTTATTTTACGACCAGCAAAACCTACCGCGTTTATGATGAAAGAACTTTAACCATTCGAGAAAGCATGCACGTTCAATCTGAAGAAACCAACTCTTGAAATCCCATAGATGATGACTCTATCTTGTCCAAAAGTTTAGATGATTCATCAATAGACAATGATTTTGAAACCAATCAAATGGAACAACACGAGCAAGTTATTGATATCGCTTTTCCAAAAGATTGGCAATTTAACAAAGATCACCCTAAGAACTTAATAATAGGAGATATAGATAAATGAGTAGTTACTAGGTCATTAACGTTTAACTTATGCATCAATTCATCCTTATCTTGGTTCTAATAATAGGAGATATAGATAAATGAGTAGTTACTAGGTCATTAACGTTTAACTTATGCATCAATTCATCCTTATCTTGGTTCTATAACCGAGGAACTTTAAAGAAGCTGAAAATGATGAGCATTGGATAGAAGCAATGTAAGATAAGTTAAACGAGGTTGAAAGAAATAAAGTTTGGAAACTAGTTCCAAAACCCATAAATAGACTAATAGTTGGTACTAAGTGGGTTTTTAGAAACAAGTTAGATGTGTTCGGGAATATTGTAAGGAATAAAGCACATTTAGTTGCTCAGGGTTATAATCAAGTCGAAAGAATTGATTATGGCGAAACTTACACACATGTTGCTAGACTCGAGGTTATTAAGATGTTATTAGCTTTCGCTTGTTTTAAGAACTTTAAAGTCTTTCAAATGGACGTCAAAAGTGCATTCTTGAACGGTAGAATAGAAAAAGTATACGTAGCACAACCACCAGGCTTTGAAAACCATAAACATTTTGAATATGTTTATAAATTAGAAAAAGCTTTGTACGGTCTCAAATAAGCTCCTAGAGCTTGGTATGAGAGATTAAGTACATTCTTAACAAAGATAGGATATATAAAAGGTGTTGTTGACAAGACCTTATTTATAAAAACTTATGGAAATGATATTATAGCAGTTCATATTTATGTTGATAGTATCATATTTGGTTCTACTAACGAGCAGCTCTGCCAAGAGTTCTCAGTCTATGTAGGATGAGTTTGAGATGAGTATGATGGGAGAATTAAATTTCTTCCTTAGACTTCAAATCAAACAAAGTCAAGAAGGATTATTCATCACTTAAGCCAAATACATTAGGGAACTTATCAATAAGTTGGGCTTAAAGGACGCAAAGACATATGAGACTCCAATGGCAACGACAACTAAACTCACCAAGGATGAACCTGGAAAGTCAGTAGATATACGATTCTACCAAGGTATGATTGGTAGTTTGTTGTATTTAACTGCATGTAGACCTGATATCATGTATAGCGTGTGTCTATGTGCTAGATTCTAAGCAGATCCCAGAGAGTCTCATTTAGTAGCGGTTAAGAGAATTTTTAGATATTTTAAGAACATTATCAATCAAGAATTATGGTATTCTAGGAATAACGTATTCAACTTAATAAGTTATTCGGATGCTAATTATGCTGGAAGTCAAACTGATAGAAAAAGTACTAGCGACATATGCCATTTTTTAGGAAACTGCCGTCTCTTGGAATTCCAAGAAACAAGCATCAATAACATTGTTTACTGCTGAAGCAGAATATATTGTCGCTGGTGCATACTGTGCTCAGAGTCATTGGAGAAACACGTTTTAGAAGACTATAAGGAAATGGTCTCTAAAATTCCAATACTCTGTGACAATACTAATACCGTCCAAATAACCAAAAACGCAGACCAACATTCAATAACCAAACATAAATGTTATATCATTTCGTACGAGATCACTATCATAAATGCGATATCATTCTTGAATATACACAAATTGAATCACAGTTGGCTGATATATTCACAAAACCTTTAGATAGAACTCGCTTTGTAGAAATAAGGGGTGAACTCAACATGCCAGTACTAGATACTTAACCCCTATATTTTTTTTTGAACAAAATCTTATAAAATAAAATACACCCTAAACTCTATAGGTTTATATACGTCCCTACTCCTGTGGACGTCTCGGTAGACGTCCCTGCAGACGTCTATAGATGTCTCTGTTTATAAAAATTGCACAGCAGTTTTGTGAACTTCTTTTTCGATTTTGAAATTTTAAATTTCAAATATTCCGAACGTTTTAAAAACCAATTTTAGTTTTTAAAACATTTTGTCAGCTGTTATCTTTCCTCTCTATAAATACAAGTGCATTTTTCATTTCAAAATTCACTTTCCATTCCCCTTCCTAAAAACCTACACATCCACACTTACGATGTCGAAGCGTACTATTTCCACTAAGAACACCCTAATTATCAAGAAAGGGTCCCTTTCCTACAAGAAACTTGATATTAAGGTTAAAGAAGAGCCCCTTTCTTCAATTCGACTAAGCACCGAATCCATTTATCTTGAGTTCTGCTGTTTACCCTTTCTTGCCCCCCTCGAGTTCATCCACTGAGGATTCTTCGAAAGACCCGTCATAAGCGCCTTTCGAAAAGCACCCATTTCATGCACATCAGGCGGAAGAAATTCTCACGGAAAATCCTCTGGCTATCGATCCACTTGATCAAGGACCACCCCAAACGGATCTAATAATAGTCGGTATCACTTTGACCCAACTGGACTTAGAACCAACGCTGATGATCCTTTCTATATTCATCCGCCGCATACTCAGCTTTTCATGTTCATTGCTCGATATGAAGTGAATGATGTTCATACCCAAATAATCGACCGGGTCAAAAGGGTTTTCGTTAAGGAAGGGAAACGAAGACGACGGAGTACTGGAAGCATCTTCCTATCCTCTAGAAATCTGTTAGTTATAGAAATCCGCCATAGATTGTTCTAGTATGCTTTGTATATTTTAATTATTGTATTTATATTATTATTTTAGTATGATTGTTTAATTATATATATATATACACACACACACACACACACACACACACTTTAGAATGATTTATATTATTACTTTAGTATGATTGTTACACACACACACACACACACACTATTCACTTGCTACCTCACATTTTTAAATTCCTCCTCCATGTTTTTAACTTTTTAATATTTCCAAAAAGGGGGAGAAATAATATGCATATATTTAGGGGGAGTATTTGAATATATATCTTTTTAAAATTATGTATATCTTAAATATTATTTATTAAGTTTTTTAAAATATCAAAAGGGGGGAAATTGTTGATCAATGGGTCTCATTCTTTTTAGTTTTGATTATTTTACAAAAACTATATTTCAAAGATATTATATGTTACTAACCATTCCAGATAAGTTAAAAGTGCTACAACGATGGAATTACTCAAGTAAGAGAACAATCAACACTTCAATTGGTATCGCAACAGTGACATCGAGCGACTCTGAAGACCAAATTGCAAGTTCAAAAGAAATATCAAAGAAGTCACACAACGGAGCATTCCGGACTTTTATTTTTTTTGAGTCTAGAGTCGATTTCATTGGTTAGAATCTCTTTTCAAGTTCTAAATTTTTATACTAGATCTCTTTACTTAAAGAGACATCCAAACATTTTATTAGAGTTTTCAAAAACAAATCAAATCCTTTTTAAAATTATTTTAAACATCTGTATTTGATATATCAGACGTCCCCGATGACGTCCCCCTAGACGTCCATAGCAGTTATAGTCTTTTTCAAAAATCTGTTTTTAGTTTAATTTCAAACTTCCAACGGCCATAAACTGACAATAACGGTCCTAAATTTCAAGGATAGTTATTCTAACCATCCAAACTGCCCTTCATTGTTTTTCTATATAAAGGATCCATTTTCAAAGAATTTTTAAGAACTTTTGACTTGTCGTTCTTACGTTTTCGAATTTTCATTCTTTAATCTTTTCGTGAAAACTCTGTCACTCTCTCATTTTTAAGTTTTTACTACTCTTTTAGAGAGATCTTTCAGGGCTTTAGAATTTCCTAGTCATTAGAAACGAAAGATCTCTGGTTATCGAAGAAGTTTTGTTTAAATTTTTCTTAATCCTTTTTAAAAACTTCTTCAATTGTTCTTAAATTTTTAATACCCTTTTGATAGAAGAGTCTTTCAGAGCCTTAGAAGTTTCTAGTCATTAGAAAAAAAGATCTCTGGTTTTCGAAGAAGTCATGTTTTAAGTTTTTCCTAATCTTTTGAAAAACTTCTTTGAATAGTTCTTAAGACGTTTTTAATCTCCAAAAACATAAGCTATTATTTTTATTTGAATCGAAACTTGATTTATCCTTTGAGATTAATAGGATTGTATAGTTGGTTCTGTAAGATTTGTTAAAAATCTTGTTTGTACGACCTAATCAAGAAAAGTCTAAGATCTTCATAACCGTAAGGGTTTCGGACTTGTGCCTTGGTAAAAAGTCTAGGTGTTCACCACTCGTAAGTGTAAGAGGTTTCGCACTTGAGCCTTTGGGAAAAGTCTAAGGTGTTCACCACCTGCAAGCGTAATGATTCTAAGATCTGAGCCTGGTAAAAGATCCGGGTTTCTCCACCCGTGAGGAGTCACTGGATAGTGAAGTTAAATTCTGAGCAGGAGTTCTCAGGCAGGGATTAGCTACAGAGTTGGTTAACCCTGGTTAACAAACCTCATTGTCATTTATTTTCTGTGCACTCTGTGTTGTGAAATTGTTTTTATTTTTATACTCTGATTTACATTCCGCTGCAAATTTCTTAATTCCGCATAATTGCGCTGAGTTTGCCATAAAGCCTTATTCACCTCCTCTGAGGCTGTTTTCACTCCCTCCATCTCACCATTTCCCACTCCTATACTAAGTTGAAACTAATCTCAATTCTCAACATGCAAAATATATTTTGTGTTTTTGTTTGTTCATCCAGAAAACAGATATCTTAATTCAATTATTTTATATATGTTTACATGAGTCGACAAATAATTAGATAAGGGTTTCCTTTTGGCTATTTACATTGTGCACATTTCAGGCTCATAGATGTTTTATTTTGATCATTATGTATTAGATACCTAGAGTTCAGAAAAAGCTGTTGTGAGACAAGTTTGCATGCAGTAATGTAGAGTCTGGCGAAACAAATAATTATCAGGGACCTGCCCTAAATAGAGACTAGTTAATCAAAATTTTCAATTCTATCTTTTCATCTTTTTCTGTATAGATAGTATTTCTTTTTATCTATTTAACCAGAGAAGAGTAAAGAATGAAAAGAGAACAGTGGTTCTTAGTATTTTTGATCATATGGTAAGATTCTAGAAGGTTTGTAGTACTAAAGACATTGATTACTGAGTTGATTGGACTAGCTGCTTTAAAGGGTTACTTTTTACTAAGGTCTTCTTGAAGCTTCTATTTTTGAGTTGTTAGATAAAAATGCCTGGACACTAAGTCATTTTAGGGTGGAAATTAAAGCATAGTGATCACTGAAACCGAGGCAAAAACATCGAGAAGACATTTATGAAAGAGAATAGGGAGATATCCTTGGGCAATTTTTTTGCAAGAATTCTAGGAATTGTAGTTGATCCTTGTCTAGAATGGCTGACAGAATACATCATATGCATGCTGGTCAGGTAACAGCTCTTGCTGTAATGCTCACACCTAACGGCTTCAGCGAACTTTTTCATATACAAGTTACCAGATCTCACCTTATTGGCAAACAATCTTCTCAGGGACCATTGCTTCTGTATGCTTGTAATCTAACCTACACCGTTGTTTGATCCTTCACTTTGGTTTTTTAGACTTCAATTTTTATATCAGTGGAGGATTGTAAGTAAAACGTCTTTTCATTGGTCAGCCTCAGAATAGCACAACATTCATCTCTAGGTTCTAGATATACCATCAAATGGGGAGCTCGTATCACTGGCAATAAGCGGATACTTTTGTTGTTGTTTTTGCTAAAACAAATTTGTCACCATTATCTGCTATTTGATTTGTTCTATTGAATCCTCGTTCCTTCATCACTGCACTTCCACTTGATACCTAATAAACGGCTCGTCTAGTCATGACCTATTTTCTTACCGATAATCTTGGTGATTTTTGTTATTATTGGTTACCATTTTCCTTGCTGTTGTTCTACTGAGAATTTCAGTTGGATTCATGTCACAATTTTCAATTAGACACAGATATGATTTGCTAGCTGAAGGTTCTTATGTTTCCTTCTCCGCGTGCCATTTTTCAACTGCAGGCTGCTCGTGCTTTAGCTAATTTAGCCGCTCATGGAGATAGCAACAGTAACAATGCTGCTGTTGGTCAAGAGGCAGGTGCGCTTGAAGCATTGGTGCAACTAACTTGTTCTCCTAATGAAGGTGTAAGGTACTTAATTTTTCATTCTAACTTTAATGGGATAATCATATATAGATATATAAGGAAAAATATTTTGATGGTTTTGTTGGTTCAGTCTTGAAACATTGAGTAAAAGAGTTGGCAGACTTGATCCACCTCGAGTCTACTTCTACTGAGACGCAAATTTATTATTTTACTCGATCTATTTCTTTTTATCGTTTTAATTATTTCTGACCGATTGTAGCCTTATCGAGTATAGGATGTTTAGTAACTGGTTTAGTCCTCTGTACATTTATATATTATCTCTTCTTTATATAATTGAATTGGAGTAAGGTGTAATCTAGGTTATCTGGGGTCTTGTGTGAGTGGACTGGTTGCTTAGTTTAGGTTTGAATAGACCAATTTTTCCATTGAGTTTATATTTTCATCTAAAGTTTAACCATGTGCTTAGTTTGGGAGGACATGATACATCAAAACTTAAATGTAAAAAGGTCCATTTGAAGGTGGTAGATCATATATGGGACAAGATTGCGTAGTTAGCATGCTGGGGATTCCTAATTGAATGTGGTCTATCTCCGATAGGGTTCTAATATGTGATTCTTTCAATTGCTATAGAGAAAGTAAAACAGAGGACCAATCTTTAATAAATCTCAGATTTTCTCCCCCAGAGCGTATGCTACTTCTGTTGTCTTCTGCTTTGATCTACCTTGATCCTTCATCGTGGTTTCTCCAAGCCTCTTTTCTTCCAAAAAATTTGGAGGTTGGCTATAATAACATGTAATTGAAATGCTGTACATGCAGCTGGTTGGATACCTCATATAAGTTGTTGATCAGTTGTTCTTTGGACAGATTGTATAATGTCCTTGCCAGGACCAATAATGAGTCAGGTCATGTTTATGTTCCTTTTTCATAGCTATTTACTCCAGTTTTTTTAATTTATTTTTAATATCTGTCATCGCTTGAAGTTTGGTAGTGATTTATCTTGCTGTTTATTGATTTTCATTTTCTACTTATTGTTAATCAATTTTCTTGAATCAAGTACCTGTATTGTTGACAACTGGCTTTATATATTTCAGGCGCTTAGTTACTTGAATCTTGAAAGTTAAAACTTTGTCTAGGTTGGTAATTACTGCATTTTGAACTGGAACTTGTGACTTAATTGCATCTGCGAGTTTCATTGTTACAATAGCCCTACATTAAGTAAGTGCATCAATATTAGAGCTTTTCGCTTAGTCTCCTGTAACACCAGGAATCCTATATATCCGTTGATCTTTGAGTTTCCTTATCATTTCCCATTGTGTCTTCATTTAATAGTTCTTCTCCTAATTTATTCCATATCTACAGAAAACATGATGTAGTGTCTTGTGTGTGTGACATTTGCCCATAGGCTTATACAAGAACGTGAGAATGAGGCACCCAAAGAAAGCCTCCATAATAAAGAAAGAGTTTCTTGTCAAATGTGAAGCATCCTAGATCTCCTGCTTCTGCACACATAGACGACTTCTATAAATCTTCACACACCTCCATGAGCATCAAGCTGGCGCAATAAGCTTCATTAATTCATATAGTAAAACCCTCGTCCTTTTCGTTGCAGCTTGAAAATCTCCTTTGCTACTGCACTTGGGGAGGTTCAAACCAAGGTATAAAATTTGACCGGTATCGGACAATCGCTTTTGGATCGAAATCAACAATCTTGGCCATTCTCGGATCTGGAATATCGGATTTTATATCGTTTGAGAATATAATTTTTAAGAATTAGGATTTTTTATATAAATAAGCTAAAGTAACTATAAGAAGATATGGAGTTGTCCGGTTTATGGTTAAAAACAGAATCCGGACAAACTCGAGGCACGTTTCGGTAATGTGTAGTTTGTGGTTATTCCAAGCATATATAAGGGTTTAACTTTTATCATTTTCGGGATTAAAGGTTGTTTTGTTCTCGACTAGACCCCTTTTTAGAATACAAATTTCTTGCAAAAGAAATTAGTGGAGTATGATAGAACTAGAAGAAATTCCAGAACCGTAAACGGTTACTGAAAATTTAGTAGAACCTAAGAATTCAATTTCCCCGACAAACCTTAGCCACTCTGCAGATTTAGTAGGTGATCTCAGCCACATAAGAGATGCTATTTTCTCGTAGACGGTGACAAGGAGCCTTACATCATGTGATGATGACCCAATTAATTATCAGCAGGCCATAGGGAGTAGTGACTTTCGACTGATGGCTGGATGCCGAGTTATCCAAGTTGGACTCCATGCACTGGAACAAAGGATGCACTTTGTTTGGTGCTCCTGAAGGGGTGAAATCCATCAGGAGCAAGTATATCTTCCATAAGAAGATCGGTGCAGATGGAAAGATAGTTGTCTAATAAGGCTAAACTTATAGTAAAAGATTTTCATCATATACCCGGCGTGGATTGTGATAAAACTTTTACTTCAGTGTCTGTGCTGAAGTTCATACGGATATAACTTGCCACTGCTGTTTTTCATGACTATGATATATGGCAGATGGAAGACTATAATGTCTTTCTAAATGAGAATTTAGAAGTGTACGTGTATATGATTCTGCTAGATGGTTATCGTAGTGGAGCAGCGAATAGTGTGCAAGTTGCTTAACTCCATTCATAAACTAAATTAGGCATAGCAGAGATGGATCATCTGTTTTGATGTTACGGTCAAAGTTTTTGACTTCATCAAAATGATAGATGAATCTGGAATTTGTAAGAAGGATGTAGGGAGTACTGCCATATCCCGCATATGGTATGTGGATGACACTCCTGATAGGGAGTGATCTTATACTACAATTCGGTTAAGCAATGGTAGTCACAAATGTTTCTCCATATAGGATTTGGGCAATACGTATCAATCAATTTGGGGATTAGATCTATAATGATAGATCTAGATGGGTTTGGGGATTGTCCCAATTCAGGTATTACGACACCATTCAAAAGGGGTTTAGAATGGGTGACTCCTGACGCTGTAGGTACCGGCACAAAATAGTCACTCTCTCTAAAGAGATGTCTTCTAGACCGACGAGGAGAGAGACTCACATCTATGGCAGTGACGTTAATCGTACGATGTCAAGTACCAGACCAGATATAGCTTATACATTTGTTGTAGTAAGTGGATATTAGTCAAATCCAGGAGAAACATAGGATAGCAGTGAAGAACATATGAGAATGTTCTTGGTGTATGGTAATGGCAGCCTCCATAAGGAGGTGATTACCGATTCCGCATTCCAAGGTGACATCGATGACAGAGTGTCTGTTACGAGTTATAAGTTTACCCTCTTCTAAAGAGTAGTTGTCACGTCCCGCTTCCTAAAATACGGAATATGGAGAGCAACGAAGGCCAGCCGTGCTATTTACGGTAAGAAAAGATCCTTCCATAGTCACATAAGGTTGTCTAGCTTAACCTATCAAAAATAAAATCCAATACCAAAAAAGGATAATACTGATAATCATGCTGCAACAAAACCACAAGGAATACTAAAAAAAATTGGTCCACTAGATAATTGATGCAAATAAATACCCAATACAATAGGTTAAAAAAACAAAATCTGAAAAGATATAAAAGTACTAATGTCCCACAAGGACGCATATGCTAAATACTAGCTGAAAGAAAATAAACTTACGGGTTATTGATTTTCGGCAAAATTCTGACAGCCACTATGATCCTGCTCAGCCTGAAAATCTGTCATCTGAGATAGCAAATCTCAGGGATGTCAGAACATCCCAGCAAGTACTCAACGTATAAAGTGTGCGTATGGTATAATAATATGAATATATGAATATAGTGAAGCCCGTGTGTGCAAGTAAAAACAGATATATATATATATATATTAATACTACTAAACAAACATGTAAAGAGGTCAAATTATAACCTAACTGGTCACAAAAGGTAAAACCATCCTATCGTAAGTTCGAGTGTGTGCGTCAACCTCTGCAGGAGTATTCCTAACCCAAGGTAGGACCCCAGGGGCTAGGAAACACGGGCACAACCATGGGATGAACATGCGACCAATATAGCCCGGTACGAGCTGTAATAACATGCGACCGATATAGCCCGGTACGAGCTGTAATAACATGCGACCGATATAGCCTGGTATGAGCTGCCGGCATGGGACTTCTGAGATCCTGTTGCACGAACGCACACTTAAACTATCCTAACACCCCGCGTATTCATATCTAATATGGTAATAACTAAATCACTAATTAAGAATGCCGAATAGACTGGAACTTATAATATCATATTAATTGTATAAAAAGGAAACTTGTAAACAGTATAGATTATGTCATGGCATGTAATTCAGCATTCTAATTAGAGATCTCGTTTTAATACGAGTAGTCTGAAACAATGAGTAGTCATGGCATGTCAAGTACAATAGTTATAACATGATAGTGTCCATAAACAAGAATAGCATGTTAAAGTTTCTAAGCATGCCGACAATAATAGTCTCAAGTAAAATGTTAAATATAGATGATATGATATGATAAAATCAAAAATGTAAACAAGACTCAACATAAATATGCAAGTATCTGTATTTAACATCCGAATTTATTTATTGGAAAGAAAAATAAATTGAAATATGATTTTAAAGGGTTAATATAATTAAATAGGAATGACAAATTATATATGCATAAAGCGGATATTGGTAATAGAATAATTACGAGATACTAGTAAGATAAAATAAATGACAGATTGACTAGTTATCATGTAAGTGCTAATAATAAGTTTTATAATCATGTGATAACAGAAAATATTAATACAAATTATAGTATCAAAATAATTTATATGTCTGGGACACATAGAGGACGGTGATATTATAAGGAGTGATAGTGTAGAAAGTTTAATTTATATATATTAAATATTAGGCCCAAAGCGTTTATTGATTAACAGTAATAATAGTATATTTTTATGTTTTAGATTAGAATATTAGTGTTGACATTTTGCATGCTAGTGTATACCAATATTGTTGCAACAAAAACATATAATTACTTATAAAACTTTTTATATATTAAACCACATTTACATGTTAATAATTATTTTATCGCGCTTGCACTTTTACAGTTGTTCACTTGATGAAAGGATTAATATGTATTCTAAATCCTACAGTTTTCATCATATGTACAAGTATTATAAGATATATTAATAAAGCGGCAAAATATTACCATTTTATTTAAACATTGTAAGTTAATAATTTATTTAGAAAATTGTCGATGTTGCATCGACTAAAAAATAAAGGAGTAAGAGTACTTGTCTCGGAGACGGATAAATATGACGACACGAAGCGCAACTCCAAGGTTTGATTGCTCGGCTAATTTTGAAGAAGAAAATATTGTGATGGGAAAGAGAGAAGGTTGATTTATATGAGAAGAAGAGAGATGATAATTAGGTTGTTTTTTTATAGGGAAGAAAGATGTTAAAGATTGAAGAGATTATAATTGGAGAGAAATATTCTGATGAGATGAGATTTGGATTTGATTTTATAAAAGAAAGATATGATGGGTTGTTAAAAACTTCTATAAGATATTAGAAAAGTTGTATATATACATATTAATTTGTATATAGTTAGGATAATAGAAAGTATATGTATATACATATATTAGTATATAGTGAAAATATATGTAGATATGTATATGGTTATGGGTTCGTGAAAATAAATATAATTAGTTATATATATAGGATTTTAAGATATAAAACAACTAAATTATATTTTCAGTTAAACTATCATAACAAAATATCTTCAATTATATATATATATATATATATATATATAAAGAGAGAGAAAGGTTTGTAGAAAAATAATTAAAGAGTAGATTTGAGAGAGAGAATCTGCTGAAAATGATTAGATTAGATTGGAGAGTGATTTTGTTAGGGAATATATAGAGAGAGCGGGGGTTTAGTGAAATATAGTTAGTGATATAGAAAAATATATATAGATAGAATAGAATATGGGGAGACTCGATTCTAGATTTTACCTTATCTTATGACTTGATCTTAGCAAACACCTGGTTTAGGAAAAGAGAGTCCCACCTTATCACTTTTAGGAGCGGATCAAGTGCTAGTCAAATAGACTTTTTTCTGACGAGAAAAATAGATAGAGGTTGTTGTATCGACTGTAAGATAGTGCCAGGTGAGAATGTAACCACTCAACATAGACTTTTAGTTCTAGATTTTCGATTTAGAAGAGGACCTAGGAAGATTAGACGTAAGGTAGAGCCTAGAATTAAATCGTGGCGATTGAAAGAAGGTAACCAAAAGGTTTTTATAGATCGTGTAGTCCAAAAAGCGGATTGGCAGTCGGAAGATGATTCAGACAGAACATGGAACAAAATTGCAAGTTGTATCAAGAAGGTAGCCAGAGATCTACTTGATGAGTCCAGAGGTGGTGCTCCACCATCAAATGACACATCATGGTGGAATGAAGAAGTAAAGACTGCTATTAAAATTAAAAGGGATTCTTATAAAGATTTGAAGCAAAGTAGAGATGTGGAGAGATATGAGAAATATAAAATGGCTAAAAAGAAAGTTAAGAAAGCTGTTTGGGAAGCTAAATCTAAAGTCTACAAGGAGGTGTACGAGAAATTAGATACTAAAGAGGCTAAAAATGATATATACCGGATTGCTCGGATGCGGGAAAGGAAGACTAGAGACTTAGGTGCGGTGAAGTGTGTCAAAAATGAAAATCAGAAGGTTTTAGTTCGAGATGAGGATATTAAGAAAAGATGGAGAGATTATTTTGACAAATTGTTCGATGAGAGCTTTACTAAGAATTTGGATGGACTTGTCATTCAATCTCAAGATATAATCCGTGATTTCATGCGTAAAATAAGACTACCTGAGGTTAAAGAAGTTTTGAACAGAATGAGTTTAAGATAAGCGGTTGGTCCTGACGGGATTCCTATCGAGATTTGGAGATGCTTAGGAGAAATACGCGTTAAATGGCTGATAGATTTGTTTAATAAGATTTGGCAGACAAAAAAGATGCCAAATGAATAGAGGAAAAGTTGCCTTGTATCTATCTACAAGAACAAGGGTGACATTCAAAGTTGCTCAAACTACCGTGGAATAAAACTTATGTGTCATACCATGAAACTTTGGGAGAGAGTTATTGAACACATGCTAAGCAAGAATATTAAGATAACAGAAAATCAGTTTGGGTTCATGCCTGGACGATCGACGCCAGAGGCTATTCATTTGCTTCGTCAACTTGTCGAGCGTTTTCGAGAGAGAAGAAGAGATTTGCATCTGATATTTATTGATTTAGAAAAAGCGTACGACAAAGTACCTAGAGAGGTATTATGGGGAACAATGATGAAGAAGGGGGTCCCCGTCAAGTATATTGACATAATCAAGGATATGTACGATGGAGTAGTGGCAAATGTCAGAACTTGCGGCGGCTTAACGAGTGATTTTCCGATTACAATTGGTTTACATCAAGGATCTGCATTAAGTCCATTCCTGTTTACCATCGTGATGGATGAGGTACCTTGGTGTATGCTATTCGCTGGTGATATTGTTCTAGTAAATGAGACGAAAGCAGGGGTTAATGCCAAATTGGAATTATGGAGGCAAACATTGGAATCTCGGGGATTCAGATTGAGCAGGTTCAAGACAGCGTATATGCATTGCAAATTTAGTAACCAGAGAAGTCAAAACCATATTAGTATAACATTGGAAGGGCAAGAGATATCACCGAGCGACCAGTTTAGATATCTAGGTTCGATCATCCAAAAGAATAGGGAGATCGATAGTGATGTTAATCAAAGGATCCAAGCTGGTTGGTTGAAATGGAGGAGTGCAATAGGGATTTTGTGTGATCGTAACTTGCCGTTAAAATTGAAAGGGAAGTTTTATCGGAGCGCTATTCGGCCTGCCTTATTATATGGTACAGAATGCTGGGCTCCTAAGAAGCATCATACACAGAAGATACATGTAGCGGGGATGCGCATGCTTCGTTGGATGTGCGATAACACTAGAAAAGATAATGTGCGAAATGAGAATATTCGTGCAAAAGTTGGTGTAGCACCTATGGAGGAGAAGATGCGGGAAAACCGGCTAAGATGGTTTGGTCATGTGCGACACTGACCTATGGAAGCACCGGTTCAACGAATAGATACTCTCGATATGGGCAATGGCAAAAGGGCAAAAGGGAGACTGAATTTAACATGGATGGAGGTGATACGAAACGATATGGTTGCCAAAGAACTCAATGAAAGGATATTGTTCGATAGGAGTGAGTGGAAGCGGAGGATTCATGTGCTGGACCCGGCGTGATTCTCATGTTGGTTTATGTAGCCTACCCCATATGCTTGGGATAAAAGGCTCAGTTGTTGTATGGGGAGAGAGAAATCTGTTGGAAAAGATATTCTTTTGGAAAGAGATAATTGATTGGAGAGAGAAAGAAAATAGTATTTGTTTTAAAAGAAGAGAGAGCTATCAGGTGAGAGATACATGGTGATTGAAGAGAGAAAATTGAGGAGTTAGTTTATGAAAAATATTTATATGGTTAAAAGATTTAACATGGACTCTCATTAATTGTCAAAACTAAATATTTTAAATAAATATTGTTAAACAAAATATCTTATAAATAAGATTTTAAAAGGGGTAAAATCTTTTATATATATTATTTAAAGAAATACCAAACAAAATATTTTTTGTTTAAACTATAATACTAAAATATAAATATGGTTATAAAATAGTGTTAGACAAATAAATATTTAAATACTAATAATATGTCTATTTAACAAACTTGAAAAATCATAATTATATGTATATATATTAATTAAAAGTATTAAACTCTAAGTTATAATAATAATAAAACAAAACCTAATATAAAGAAAGAAACGTACGATTGGACTAGAGTGTTACATCCTACCCACCTTGTAGGAAATTTCATCTTCGAAATTAGAAGAACGAAAATACAAGACCGTGAATTAATTATAAGGACCAATGAAAATAGATGGTATAAAAAATTAAGGATCAAAGAAACAAATGAGGGTATGAAGAGTCATGATCTTGGCTCGAAAAATCAGCGTGTCTAAGGGAATCAAATCAGTGGAAACAAATCTAGAGTAGAACTTTAAGTTACTCAAATAGAATGACGCATTGTAAGCATGCCGTAGTACATGGGTACAATAACGTAATTCTATCCCAGTCGTCCGAATCCTACATTCAGAGTCAACGGAATATGCAACATGACTCACTAAGAGCAATCTAGTCACAATTCTAATTTAAAAGTCGGTAGAACCAAATCTAACTTCAACGTCAGCCTGGTTCTGATACCAACAAAATCTTGTCATGTCCCGCTTCCCAAAATACGGAATACGGAGAGCAACGAAGGCAAGCCGTGCTACCTACGGTAATAAAAGATCTTTCTATAGTCGCATAAGGCCGTCTAGCTTTAACCTGTCAAAAATAAAATCCAATACCAAAAAGGGATAATACTGATAATCATGCTGCAACGAAACCACAAGAAATACCAAAAAAAATGGGTCCACTGGATAATTGATGCAAATAAATACCCAATACAATAGGTTCGAAAAGAAAACAAAATCTGAAAAGATACAAAAGTCCTAATGTTCCACAATGACACACATGCTAAATACTAGCTGAAAGGAAATAAACTTACGGGTTACTGATTTTCGGCAAAGTTTTGATAGCCACTGCGATCCTGCTCAGCCTGAAAATCTGTCTCTAAATCTAAGATGGCAAATCTCAGGGATGTCAGAACATCCCGGCAAGTACACAACGTATAAGGTGTGTGTATAGTATGATAACATGAATATATGAATGTAGTGAAGCCTGTGTGCGCAAGTAAACACACACACATATATACACACATTATTACTATGAAACAAACATGTAAAGAGGTCAAGTCATAACCTAACTGGTCACAAAAGGTAAATTATCCTATCGTAAGTTCGAGTGTGTGTGTCAACCTCTGCAGGAGTATTCCTAACCCAAGGGTAGGGCCTCGGGGGCTAGAAAACACGGGCCCAACTATGTAATGAACATGCGACCGATATAGCCCGGTACGAGCTGTAATAACATGCAACGGATATAGCCCGGTACGAGCTGTAATAGTATGCGACCGATATAGCCCGGTACGAGCTGTAATAGTATGCGACCAATATAGTCCGGTACGAGCAGCCGTCATGGGACTTCTGAGATCCTGTTGTACGAACACACAGTCAAACTAACCTAACACCCCGTGTATTCATATCTAATATGGTAATAACTAAATCACTAATTAAGAATGCTGAATAGATTGGAACTTATAATATCATATTAATTGTATAAAAAGGAAACTTGTAAACAGAATAGATTGTGTTATGGCATGTAATTCAACATTCTAATTAGAGATCTCGTTTTAATATGAGTAGTCTGGAACAATGAGTATCCATGGCATGTCAAGTGCATTAGTTATAATATGATAGTGTCCATAAACAATAATAGCATATTAAAGTTTCTCAAGCATGCTGACAATAATAGTCTCATGTAAAATGTTAAATATAGATGATATGATATGATAAAATCAAAAATGTAAATAAGACTCAACATAAATATGTAAGCATCTGTATTTAACATTCGGGTTTATTTATTGGAAATAATAATAAACCGAAATATGGTTTTAAAGGATTAATATGATTAAATAGGAATGACAAATCATATATGCATAAAGCGGATAGTGGTAGTTGAATAATTACGAGATAATAGCAAGCAAGATAAAATAAATGACAGATTGACTGAGTGACAGATTGACTAGTGATCATGTAAGTGCTAATAATAAGTTTTATAATCATGCGAGAATAGAAAATATTAATACAAATTATAATATCAAAGTAATTTATATGACTAGGGCACATAGAGGGCAGTGATTTTATAAGGAGTGATAGTCTAGAAAGTTCAATTTATATATATTAAATATTAAACCCAAAGCGTTTATTGATTAGCAGTAATAATGGTATATTTTTATGTTTTAGATTAGGATATAAGTGTTGACATTTTGCATGCTAGTGTATACCAATATTGTTGCAACAGAAACATATAATTACTTATAAAGCTTTTTATATATTAAACCACATTTACATGTTAATAATTATTTTATTGCGCTTGCACTTTTACAGTTGTTCACTTGATAAAAGGGTTAATGGGTATTTTAGATCCTAGAGTTTTCATCATATGTACAAGTTTTATAAGATATATTGATAAACCGGCAAAATATTACTATTTTATTTAAACATTGTAAGTTAATAATTTATTTAGAGAATTGTCGATGTCGCATTGACTAAAAAATAAAGGAGCAAGAGTACTTGCCCCGGAGACGGATAAACACGACGACACGAAGCGCAACTCTAAGATTTGATTGCTCGGCTAATTTTGAAGAAGAAGAAAATATTGTGATAGGAAAGAGAAATATGAGAAGAAGAGAGATGGTGATAATTAGGTTGTTTTTTATATGGAAGAGAGAGATGCTGTTAAAGATTAAAGAGAGATTATTATAATTGGAGAGAAATATTCTGATGATATAAGATTTGGGTTTGATTTTATAAAAGAGAGATATGATGGGTTGTTAAAAACTTCTATAAGATATTAGAAAAGTTGTATATATACATATTAGTTTGTATATAGTTAGGATAATAGAAAAGTTTATGTATATACATATATTAGTATATAGTGAAAATATACGTAGATATGCATATGGTTATGGGTTCGTGAAAATAAATATAATTAGTTATGTATATAGGATTTTAAGATATAAAACAACTAAAATATTTCTTTAGTTAAACTATCATAACAAAATATCTTCAATTATTTATAGAGGTTTGTAGAAAAATAATTAAAGAGTAGATTTGAGAGAGAATCTGCTGAGAGAGATTATATTAGATTGGAGAGAGGGGTTTTGTTAGGGAATATATATATATATATATAAAGAGCGGGAGTTTGATGAAATATAGTTAGTAATATAGAAAAATATATGTAGATAGAATAGAATATGGGGAGAGAAATCTGTCGGAAAAGATATTTGTTTGGAGAGAGATAATTGATTGGAGAGAAAGAAAATAGTATTTGTTTTAAAAAGAGAGAGCTATCAGGTGAGAGATACATGGTGATTGGAGAGAGAAAATTGAGTTGTTAGTTTAGGAAAAATATTTATATGGTTAAAAGATTTAACAGGGACTCTCGTTACCCGTCAAAACTAAATATTTTAAATAAATATTGTTAAACAAAATATCTTATAAATAAGATTTAAAAGGGGGTAAAATCTTGTATATATATATATTATTTAAAGAAATACCAAACAAAATATGTTTTGTTTAAACTATAATACTAAAATATAAATATGGTTACAAAATAGCGTTAAACAAATAAATATTTAAATACTAATAATATGTCTATTTAACAAACTTGAAAAACCATAATTATACGTAAATATCTTAATTAAAAGTATTAAACTCCAAGTTATAATAATAATAAAACAAAACCCAATATAAAGAAAAAGAAACGTATGATTGGACTAGGGTGTTACATCCTACCCACCTTATAAGAAATTTCGTCCTCGAAATTAGAAGAACGAAAATACAAGATCGCGAACTAATTACAAGGATCAAGGAAAATAGATGGGTATGAAGAATTAAGGATCAAGAAAACAAATGAGGGTATGAAGTCATGGTCTTGGCTCGAAAAATCAGCGTGTCCAAGAAAATCAAATCAGTGGAAACAAATTAAGAGTAGAATTCTAAGTTACAAAAACAGAATGACGCATTGTAATCATGCCGCGGTACATGGGTACAATAACATAATTTTATCTCAGTCGCCCGAATACTACATTCAGAGTCAATGGAATATGCAGCATGACACACTAAGGGCAACCCAGTCACAATTCTAACTTAAAAGTCAGTAGAACCAAATCTAACTTTAACGTCAGCCTGGCTCTGATACCAACAAAATCTTGTTACGTCCCGCTTTCCAAAATACGGAATACGGAGAGCAACGAAAGCCAACCGTGCTACCTACGGTAAAAAAAGATCTTTCCATGGTCATATAAGGTTGTTTAGCTTAACCTATCAAAAATAAAATTCAATACCAAAAAAGGATAATACTGATAATCATGCTGCAACGAAACCTCAAGGAATACTAAAAAATGGGTCCACTAGATAATTGATGCAAATAAATACCCAATACAATAGGTTCGAAAAGAAAACAAAATCTGAAAAGATACAAAAGTCCTAATGTCCCATAAGGACGCACATGCTAAATGCTAGCTGAAAGGAAATAAACCTACGGGTTACTGATTTTCGACAAAGTTCTGATGGCCACAGCGATCCTGCTTGGCCTGAAAATCTGTCTCTAAATCTGAGATAGCAAATTTCAGGGATGTCAGAACATCCCAGCAAGTACTCAACGTATAAGGTGTGTGTATGGTATGATAACATGAATATATGAATGCGGTAAAGTCCGTGTGTGCAAGTAAATATATATATATATATATATATACATTAATACTATGAAACAAACATGTAAAGAGGTCAAGTCATAACCTAACTGGTCACAAATAGTAAACTATCCTATCGTAAGTTTGAGTGTGTGCGTCAACCTAACCCAAGGGTAGGGTCCCAGGGGCTAGGAAACACGGGTCCAACTGTAGGATGAACATGCGACCGATATAGCCCGGTACGAGCTGTAATAACATGCGACCGATATAGCCCGGTACGAGCTGCCGGCATGGGACTCTTGAGATCCTACTGCACGAACGCACACTCAAACTAACCCAACACCCCGCTTATTCATATGTAATATGGTAATAACTAAATCACTAATTAAGAATGCTGAATAAACTGGAACTTATAATATCATGTTAATTGTATAAAAAGGAAACTTGTAA
Source organism: Agapanthus africanus (assembly GCA_030015575.1). Classification (NCBI taxonomy): domain Eukaryota; kingdom Viridiplantae; phylum Streptophyta; class Magnoliopsida; order Asparagales; family Amaryllidaceae; genus Agapanthus; species Agapanthus africanus. Next base: position 612,256,686 of record CM057344.1, read on the forward strand.
ACAGTATAGACTGTGTCATGTCATGTAATTCAGCATTCTAATTAGAGATCTCGTTTTAATATGAGTAGTCTGGAACAATAAGTAGTCATGGCATATCAAGTACAATAGTTATAACATGATAGTGTCCATAAACAAGAATAACATGCTAAAGTTTCTCAAGCATGCCGACAATTATAGTCTCAAGTAAAATATTAAATATAGACGATATGATATGATAAAGTTAAAAAATGTAAACAAGACTCAACATAAATATGCAAGTATCTGTATTTAATATCCGGGTTTATTTATTGGAAAGAATAATAAACTGAAATATGGTTTTAAAGGGTTAATATGATTAAATAGGAATGACAAATCACAGATGCATAAAGCGGATAGTGGTAATTAAATAATTACGAGATAATAGTAAGATAAAATAAATGACAGATTGATTGACAGATTGACTAGTCATCATGTAAGTGCTCATAATAAGTTTTATAATTATGTGATAACAGAAAACATTAATACAAATTATAGTATCAAAATAATTTATATGACTAGGACACATAGAGGGCAGTGATATTATAAGGAGTGATAGTTTAGAAAGTTCAATATATATATATATTAAATATTAAGCCCAAAGTGTTTATTGATTAACAGTAATAATGGTATATTTTTATATTTTAGATTAGGATATAAGTGTTGACATTTTGCATGCTAGTGTATACCAATATTGTTACAACAGAAACATATAATTACTTATAAAGCTTTTTATATATTAAACCATATTTATATGTTAATAATTATTTTATTGCGCTTGCACTTTTATAGTTCTCTTGATGAAAGAATTAATGGGTATTCTAGATCTTAGGGTTTTCATCATACGTACAAGTATTATAAGATATATTAATAAAGCGGCAAAATATTACCATTTTATTTAAACATTGTAAGTTAATAATTTATTTAGAGAATTATAGATGTTGCATCGACTAAAAAATAAAGGAGTAAGAGTACTTGCTTCGGAAACGGATAAACATGACTACACGAAGCGCAACTCTAAGGTTTGATTGCTCGGCTAATTTTGAAGAAGAAAATATTTTGATGGGAAAGAGAGAAGGTTGATTTATATGAGAAGAAGAGAGATAATGATAATTATGTTGTTTTTTTTATAGGGAAGAGAGATGCTATTAAAGATTGAAAAGAGATTATTATAATTGGAGAGAAATATTCTGATGAGATGAGATTTGGGTTTGATTTTATAAAAGAGAGTTATGATGGGTGGTTAAAAACTTCTATAAGATATTAGAAAAGTTGTATATATACATATTAGTTTGTATATAGTTAGGATAATAGAAAAGTATATATATAGGATTTTAAGATATAAAACAACTAAAATATATTTTCAGTTAAACTATCATAACAAAATATCTTCAATTATATATAGAGAGGTTTGTAGAAAAATAATTAAAGAGTAGATTTGAGAGAGAGAATCTGCTGAGAGAGATTAGATTAGATTGGAAAGAGGGATTTTGTTAGGGAATATATATAGAGAGAGAGCGAGAGTTTGGTGAAATATAGTTAGTGATATAAAAAATAATATGTAAATAGAATAGAATATGAGGAGGGAGAAATCTGTTGGAAAAGATATTTGTTTGGAGAGAATAATTGATTAGAGAGAAAGAAAATAGGATTTGTTTTAAAAGGAGAGAACTATCAGGTGAGAGATACATGGTGATTGGAGAGAGAAAATTGAGTTGTTAATTTAGGAAAAATATTTATATCGTTAAAAGATAAACATGGACTCTCATGACCTGTCAAAACTAAATATTGATAAACAAAATATCTTATAAATAAGATTTAGAAAGGGGTAAAATCTTGTATATATATTATTTAAAGAAATACCAAACAAAATATCTTTTGTTTAAACTATAATACTAAAATATAAATATGGTTACAAAATAGTATCAGACAAATAAATTTTTAAATACTAATAATATGTTTATTTAACAAACTTGAAAAACCATAATTATATGTATATATCTTAATTAAAAGTATTAAACTCCAAATTATAATAATAATAAAACAAAATCCAATATAAAGAAAAAGAAACGTACGATTGGACTAGCGTGTTACAGTAGTATATTGGGAAGGGTTTTAAGCGGGATACCGAGGTAGACTTAGCATTGGACGCTGATTATGATTCAGCAAAGGATATAGTATAAGAAGTTGCTGATAAAATTGTTCATTTATGAACTTGATCTCATCATCTATCCAGACAAATTCTAAGCAAGATATCGCTTGATTCAGGAGATAGTTGATCTCCGCGAGATTGAGATATAGAGAGATAAAAGAAATATTGTAGCGCATCCACTCACCGAGGCCGTTTCTCGAACACAGTTTGCAAAACTGTTAGTAGAGAAGTTGTGTATGCGATAGCACATGAGATGTGGGTATGCGATCCCGCGATAATTGACCTTAAGTGTAAGTGGGAGATTGTTGGATATGGTGCCTTCAAGGCAATTATTGTAGTTGCAGAAAGGCAGGTACTGTAATTGAAGGAAGACCTATTCGGATAGAATTGTCTTGCTCGAGATGATAGTATGCTATCTGATTTGTCTTTATTTTTCATGTGTATACGTTTTACTCGTTATTATGTATCGCTAATACATGATGATTAAGCTCATACGATATTTGCTTGACTACCAGGATTATGATAAGGATCATACTAGTGGGGCCTGAGTAGTACATAAGCACATTCTTAAATGTTCCCAGTTGTAGGAGTATCGAGGCTGAGCATCAGTACTCCAGTTTAGACTAGTGTATACGTTTCTTGACCCCGACCGGAGCGATGGTTGATCTCATAGCCATTGGTGTTTGACACCGAAGATTGTATACAAGTGCTCATTAGGTTATGAGTTACACTGGACGGGCTCACCGAGAATTTCTAGATTGTATTATACCTATTGTCAGATAGTAGTTCTTTGGTGACATGGATACATGGTAGTCCCTAAACCGGAGATTGTCATAGTGTCTTGTGTGTGTTCCTACTGTACTTTGATTACTATCCTACCATGGTTTTAAAGAGTCGTGCAAACAGGTTTTAGTTGGGTATAATCCCGAAGCACATGGAGATAGTGAGCGGTTGAAGGTATTCGTCTTTTCCGGTATAGAGAGTTGATATCGCGTTGTGCGTGATTGACCATAACAAGAAGTACTCGACGCCAAGGTTGTAGAGATAAATTGATAAGTGTTATCAGTTGTATCTCAGTTGGATATGTGTTTGACATCGGCACGATTTATCGAGTTATTGGGGGTATGACAGTTTCCACCTTCAGACCCGGTATGCGACCATCTCAGACAAAAAGACCGGACTTTACGGTGACTGTAACTGATAGGCTCTGCAGGGCACGAATAAGTTACTTGTCGATCTTACTTTCATTCAATACATGAGTAGTTGTTACGTGCAGCTAATACCGCTGACGTGCTTGTGGGTTAACCCGTGAAGGGATTAATCGGAAATTGTTTCATATCAATCGGATATGATCCTAACTTACTGCCAGCGTATTGTCGAGTCTTTAGAGTCCCACACATAGGGTTTTTCCAGCTCAGACGAAACGATGTAGAGTGTGTATGATGATACGTGCAGGAGTTCGATTAAATACGTATATATGATACACGTATGTTAATCGAACATTTGATAATACTAGCCAGTTTATTAGAAACCTGGATTATTAAATCAAATGTTGATTTAATGACTATATATATATATATATATAGAGAGAGGTGTTAATGGAGGGAAGTGGCCATAGGAGGGAATTTCCTCCTATGGCGTCAAAAAAGTACGCCCTCCCTTATTTTTTCCGGCAATCGGCATCCATCATCTTCATCGTTATCATCTAAGATGTGGGTACACCAAATTTCAGGGGATTCTACAACTTTTTCACCGTTGATTCAGTGGGTTCAAAATTAACGGTTTACCGACAACAGAACTTTTTACATTGCAAAATCAACGGTGAAAAAGTTGTAGAATTGCATGAAATTTGGTATACCCACATCTTAGATGATAACGATGAAGATGATGTGTGCCGATCGTCGGAAAAAATGAAGGAGGGTATACCTTTTCGACGCCATAGGATGAAATTCTCTCTTATGGCATCTTTCCTCCATTATTCTCATATATATATTAGCTAGTATTATGGTTCACTTTAAATATCTCTTTTAGTTTTGCATTTGGTGCAAATGGAAAATGAATGTGTTCACACATTTATTTTCATTTTCTTTTCTCATTGTATATTTCTTTAGAGAGGCTATGTAATGGTATGGGTGGGTGCACAATCACCCTAAACTTGATGACATATGGAGGAGAGGGATGAGAGGAATAAGTTATGAGATATCTTTTCATTTTCTAATTATGTTTGCTCATTTTGTCAAAAAAGCCTCTCTCTCTCTTCTCTTCTATTATCCTCCTCCATCAAGAGCTCTTAAGAAAATAAAAGAGAGATAAATATTGAGAGCTACATACATCTCTTGTTCTCATATCCTAGCAAGCTTTGAGGACAAGTTCTTCACAAAAGGAGGCACCTTGAAGTGAAGTGGAGCTTGAGTAGGGTTTCCCTCAAGTGGATCATCTTCGGTATGGTCGATCGACAAGCAAGTTTGATCCAGATCACTCGGAGCTTAGATGCGGTCTTCCACGATTAGACGGACACGCTACAAAAGTTGTAGCCCCTCTATTCTCCTCTATCTAGTTTTCTTGTTTGTGCAATTATAGTAAATGTTGATCTTGTATGGAAATTGGTGCTTGCTCTCCTGAAATTTTTTGTTATTTGCTTCCGCCGGGTCCACAAGTGTTGCAACCCAAGCACCGGTTTCCCTTTATGGGTAGACAAATTATTTATTAATTATTGATGCGTAAAGTCCTATGAATGGTGTCAAAATTAACCATTATAATCAAATAACCTGTAATAAACCCATTAAACCATTTATGAAAACCGCCAATAAACTTAATAACCATTAATGACCACTACTAAAACCCCACTAATATGACGGTAAACCCAATATTAATAGGTATTAGAGGGCCAGTCTCGGAGAACTGGCTGTCATTTTTATCTTTGGAGTTGGCCATCTTGGATCGGCATCGGCCGAGATTTCAAACCATCATTCAAACCAACAACCTTTAACTTGGAGTGGATGTAGTGTCACCATTAGAATTAAGTTCAGTTGTCATATGACATTGTCCTGTTGATGTCGTTTGCAATGTATTATCTTGTTTGCTTGCAGTAGATACAGGTTCGTTGAGAAATCTAGTGGTCTCCTTGTTAATAATTAGCTTTAACCTAGTTATCAAAAATAAAATAGAGTCCGTTCACTTTACTTCTACTGATGGGACAATGATAACCTTGATTACAAAGATGGAGCCCGTTCGCTTTACCTCCACTGATGGGACAATAATAACTGTGACTACAAAAATATGTTGGGTTGGCTTCACTATTTTTGATACCAGGACGTGGTTCTTTTATTGACTGTGTCAGCTTTAGTAGATATTTGGTTAGTCACGTTATAAGCTTGGTTATATTTTTGCAAGTCTATTCACTTGGTAAGCTGTAACGGCCTTTCAAGCTTAGCAAGAAACTCGCCATTCTACCCGCACAGGCTAGTAGTTGATTTGCCAACTTCATTTCTCTGTCTTTCTCCTAGTCCAGGTCAACAATTCGTTCAAAAGAACTCTTCAACTACCATATTGAACATTGTTTTCAATAGCACTTTACCTACCTTTGCTATACTTTGTAGCTAGCGCAGGAATTCTTCAGCTAAGGAAAAGCTTTGGATGCTTGGAGCGGTGCACTATAGGGTTGGAGCATATGCTTTTGTGCACGACACATATGGTACCGTGACAGAAATCTGTAGCGAAGCGTGCTATAGTGCCTTCGAACTCTTTCTAATGTTAAGTCACTTTTTAAGTTTAACTAGGCCGTGCAGATCCCACTTGACCAGCTAGATACCACAACCTTAGTCTTTATTCTTTCTAATTCATCGTATTCCATTTCTCCAACTAACCAAAGGCACAATGAGGCCGGCTACAACAATTACCCTCTCCCCTCACCCCCCCCCCCCCCAGACGCCCTCCCTCCAGTTCCCTTAAAGCAGAACCAATCAAGTGTCATGCTCTGCACTTCAAAGCAACAATCACTTTATTAGGTAATCGATAATTTCTATGTCAAGCGCGTATGAGCATGTGCATATCCATATTAGTCCTATAAAGCAATATAAAGAAGATGGACAGAGTTTTGAAGGATCGTGTAGTTTATATTTTTGTATATAGTATTTCTTAATTTTATAGTTTATTATTATTTTTTCCACTTCTCATCTTGAATTTATTTACCAAATGAAAATTCATATAATCTACAACTTTTGTTTTGTACCTTAAGATATGCCATGCTCATTGACCTAATTATTCACCATACACTGACATTTTTTGAACCATTTGCCTGAACCAAGGCCATTCTGCAAATTACTATAGTAGGGATAATATCACAGTATCAAATTGATGCAAATGTGTTCTATGTAGATTGCTACGGACTTTACTTGTGCTTAGTAACAACACTGATTTAGAACCAGGTGATAGAGTGCGGCAATATCTTTGTGGTGGGGGTTAGGGGTGAAACCAGGCCGAATTTGGCGGGTTTTTGACAAATTTTATACCCAATCCAAAAATCAAATTCTAAAACCAAAACACGCCCGAACCCGCAACTTCGGGTTTTGTACGAATTTGGCGAGCTTAGGTTTAGATGGGTGAGTCAGTTTTTGCAGTTTTTTTGGGGCTTTGCCATTATAAATTATAAAAAACCCGAAATATGACTTAATGTGTGTTTTAACAAATATATATGCATAAAATTCATTTGACAAAAGTATATAAATTATGCGATAGAATTATAGATTACACGTAAAAATTGCACCAACTAGATATCATACAGTAAATTACAGTATGTATATTATAATATTTAGAATTAAATGTCTATGTAATATATTGAGTCAAATCGAAATAGGAAGCATGTTTGGTTCGGGCCACGTCTAAGGGTTCGGGACGGCAGGTTTAATACTATACCCATACCCGACCCAAAACTTTTTAATCTAATTTTCAACCCTCCAGATATATGGAATATCGAAAAGCCCGAAAAAATTGGGTCGGGTCAAATCCAACCCGATTTTCATCCCTAATGGGCGTGGTGGCAATTACATTCTCAGATACCACATTGTCTCTTGGTGAAGAGAACAAACATGGAATTTAGTAGATGTTTCTTTCAAGACCACATCACAAATTCTTAAATGTAATGGTTTGGATGATCAAATCGATCACAACTTACCCAAGATGCAATCTGAGGTAGATTCCTTGGTGATCACATGATCTGCAGTATCCTAGCGGGTTATGTTCCATAAAAGATTGAGCTCTTTGCAGTTTCATTGATAGTGCCTAATATGATTGAGTGGGTAGCTGTGAACTACACCGTTAGTGGAGTGAGAGTGTTGGATTCAATAAGGACAAAAGGATAAATGTTGAAATTTTATCAGGCAAACTTTATGGGAACTAGTTCTTTCGATCAAGGGGAAGTTGTTGTTGATCGGATCCACTACCTCGTAGTTACGTACATTAGCTATAGCTACTCCTGTTGGTTTCCATTACCCGATGTGGTTGACACCCACCTTTCGCCTGATTTGTTTCAGTTTGATATTTTTATCCTCGTTGGATGGCTTGAGTAGAATAGCACCTGGTCCAATAATAGTCAACGAAAAAGGATTTGGTAGATAGAATTTTATACATTGAAGCACAAACAACAACTAATGGATTAATTTTACTAGTGATTCAGTCAAAACAACACTAGAATTAGTCTGAATAGAAACTAAGCAGCCACATGTCCAAGATGCCTCAGATCTTCAGGCAATTGTATATACAGCCTTTAAACAGGAACACTTATCCTCTGATAATCACAATAGACGATAGCCAAATGGGCACACCTTTGATAAAGGAAAGAATGAAGAAAGGTTTGATAGAAGGAATTGAGGTGAATTTAAGTAGTAAAATGTGAATGACAATGTTGGCCAAAGAAGAATATATGGAAAACAGCCATGAGGCCTCCAACCCTATATTTAATGATTTGACAAGAAATGAGATCCAACGCCCTCTGTTTAATGACTATCTCTGTATATATAGATAAGACCACACATCAAATCTTATCTTAATTAGAACATCATTTAAATTAAGAAACTACTAGCTGGTGGTTCAAGTTAAATGGTGCAAGTTGGATCGGTTCAGTGGGGTTGGTGGGTGGAGAATTGGGCTAGCCTCTAATTCAGAACTTGGTATTAAATTTATTTTCTTACATTTTGGATTCATCAGGTTTGAGTATGCTATTCTATCTTGCCCACATTGGCTTGACTCATGGATGAAATCCAAATTATTGATTCAGGATTGTATCATGCTCAAGCCAGATCCCATTTTGTCTCAGATCTGTACGGCTGTACCCTATATAATTTAAATTGGGTGTGGATATTGCCTTAATCAAATAGGACAACTGTTGGAATATGGTCTTGCAATATCACTTAATTTTAACTTTTGAAAGTGCAAATTTTAAAGATTGCATGCCCATTGGTTTTTCTGAAAATGTTTCCCTGATGTGCTGCATTTAGAGGTATATGAAATAAGATAATTAATTCCAATAATTTATTTCTGCTCTGTTATCTTTTCAGCAAAAGCCTGCCACCTAGTTTTTTCATTTTTAGATATGTTGTTTAACTTTCACCTTTGTTTCCGTTTAATTATTCATTCCACATGGTATCCTGTGCTATATATATTCTGCCTGTAGCATTTTGGTAATTACCTTTTTTATTAGCTATCAACCTGTCTTATCCAAACAAGTTAGCTGAGTTAATATACTATCATCTGTATGCATGCAAAAGACAAGAAGCTGCTGGTGCACTGTGGAATTTATCATTTGATGATAGGAATCGAGAAGCTATTGCTACAGCTGGTGGTGTTGAAGCGCTGGTATGCTTCTGGATTTTCTGTACTTATTTCCAATATCATCATTTCCTATAAATTCATGCTTATTTGCACAGTTTTTTTTGGTCATAAATGTGTTTTTACTCTTGCCATGGTGGTAACATTTTTACTGGTGCATATTTCTTCTAATTATTTAGTAAGCCTTTTATGACCATTTGAAGTACCCATGTTATTATTCATGGTGCAAAGTTTTCAGTTTTCAACGTTTCATGGGAGATTCATGTGGAGAATCATCAAGGGAAATGGAAGCAAAAAAAAGTTTTTTTTGGGGGGGGGGTGTTTTGGGGGGGGGCGTCTTTGTACATGGAGGTGTTGGGGAAGTAAACCACGCAGACTATCCTTTGTGCCAAATCCAATTTACCTATCTGTGATAATCATCCAGAGACCACCAACATTATCTGTTAGTCATCCTTTCCCACTATTCAATCAAATCCGATCAGTTAACAGTAAGCACTAGTAGATTCAGGCTTGATAGGTACAGCATTAAAGATCAGCATGGATACATTGCAAGATACCCATGCCTAAACAGTTATAGCCAGAAGCCAGTCAGGAAGAGGAAGAGCTGAACGACCCATTGTGATTGAAACGGGAGGAATGTGAATATCTAGGAGCTTTAACATTGGCAAAATTTCCATCCTTGGCTGTTCCGATATCTAAAGATATTTGATATTTTAGATGTATGTATTTTTATCAACGTACCATTTGTTTTCAGGAAATCTATATAGTGCTTGCAATGTAGAATGGTTATGGTGAATATTGTAAGTCTGTACCTAGTTACTGTATAGTTAAGGCGCATGCTAGGACCATGCAAATTGCTTGTAAGGCCCATGCCTACTTAATAGATGCCTTATGCAAATGCAGCACGATGATGCATACAGCCAAGGATGCAAGGATAGCTTTCATGAGTGGTACCAAAGGATGACAGATTGGCTAGGGTCTAATGCAATCTCCCTCAGAACTTTGTTATTGGATTTGCTGCTGCTTCTGGCATCTTCTGTAGTCACTCACACTCCGATTTCTACCTTGAGATTTTATATTTGATTACATGTTGAACTTAGTGTTAGCAACAGGCATTATTCGTTTTCTATTGTCCTGTCAGTTTCAATATGCTGGTTAGAGGATGTTTCTTTAAATATGATGGTGACCGCTTGTAATGAATGTGGCTAAATTATTTTCCTAGTATGTAGTAGTTCCTCTACGTAATGAATACTGATTAAATTCATTCTACTATTGTACTTATATCTAACATCCATTATATTACATAAAGCTGAATTTTGCTTTTATATTTAGGTTGCTCTTGCACAAGCATGTGCCAATGCCTCACAAGGCCTTCAAGAAAGGGCTGCAGGTGCTTTATGGGGTTTGTCCGTATCTGAAGCTAACAGGTATTTCTAAGCATCTCTCTCTCACACACACGTGTGCGTGCATCCCCCCTCCCCCTCCCCCCCCCCCCACCCCCAAAAAAAAACGGAAGAAAAAAGAAGAACGATACGACAACAAACTATTGCACCTTGTGAAGTGATGGGTACCAGCTTTAGGATTATTTGTATTGATTGTATGAGTGTTTCACATAAATTGTTGAGATCTTTAAACTCGTTAGCTAAATATGATTTACTTACCACAATTTCCAGCATTCATTATTCCTTTCATTTAATTATCTTTATCAATGTTCAATACTTTATATTGGCTTACTGATGTGGATGCATTTCTTGGTTGGATTTACAATGTGGAATTCTTAGGAAAGGCGAAACCCGAAGTATATTTATGTGTACTTTCCCTTGCATTCTTTAAATTCATGATGATATCAAATTTCCCAATTGATTGGTTACTTTTATGTGATACTTTAGGCTGGCAGGTGTTGGTATCAAATCATACTGTTGGTTAGTTAAGTTATACCATGAAACAAAATCTGTCATGGCAGTAAAATCTCTACTCATATTGTTCACTGGATTGTGGCCAACATAAATAAGGAAGAAATACCTTATTGGTTTCCTACGCATATTGCAGTCTTTTCATGATATAGATACCAATATCTGAAGGTACAACTGCAAGGTTCAGTAGGGTGTTCATCACTCACCCAATGTCAGAAAAAGCTCCATAAGACCCCGCTTTAGCTTAAAATGGCGATAAGGCACATCCCCCCCCCCCCCCCCGAATAAAGTTGTATCACAAAGGCCCACGCCTCTTTAGAGGCTTGTAACCCTAGTTTAGCCCTCTTTAGGGGCTTGAACCCCGCTCTAACCATATTTAGAGTGCCAAGGTAGGATAAAACCCATGTGCACATCCTACCCTTAATTTCTCACGATGTTTAAGGACGGTTTTAGTTAAAGGTGTATTCTACTTTTCCTACATCTCTATCACTAATATATGCCATGTATGCCAAGAATTTGTAACTGAATGACAACATTGAGACAGATGAGTGGTGACATAATAGATAGAATGGTTGCATCCATTAAAAGGTAGCTTCAATTGGTAACGAATAAGAGAGATCCAGTTGAGATAATTTGGGCAAATGCTAGAAGATTGATGAGTGTGTGATAGGATCATATTTGATGGAGCAAGATGGAAATTTAGAAGAATCCAGCTCTTTCATCAAAAAACATTTAGACGGATGTGACAGTGGTTTAATGAAAGAAAGAAAGAAAGAAAGAAAGAAAGAAAGAAATGATCTTATCTCGCTAAACAGGTAAAAAAGGAGGATTCGTGTACACAACACAAAGTTTGACAAAGGTTTTTTTAAGCAAGTTCTTGAAAGAGCTATTATTTTAGAATTCTAGTAATACTTCCATGGAAGCTACCATAAACTGTTTCTAGATTTGGTGCTTAGGTAATGCAAAGGGGATGTGGAGGAACCTTCCTCGTTAAATAATGGCTTTTGAACATGTTTGTTGTTATGTGCTTAGAATGTCTTTTGGGGCTGCTTTACTGTTTCAGATTAGGTAATTGGTGAAAAAAACAAAGGCCAGCAATATATTATTTTCAAAATCTACCAAAAGTCATTTCCAAAATCCACAACTTAAAATTTGGACGCTACCTGGTTTACACCTTAACTTGAAGACGGTTTATTGTTTTGCTTTGACAATGTAATTACTGTGTGGTTCACAGTATCATTACGATGTGGTGCACCTTTCAAGGTTTCAAATTTGTTCAATTAATGTGCCTTCTGTTCTCAATGAAGTGAGTTTTATTGTCGCTCACAGACGCATCATGTTTACATCGTGCGTAAATTAGTTTATTGACAATAGATTTATCTAGCATAAGCAATCGACCATGTTCTATTACATGTATTGTTCCTCTCTTTTGTCTCTACTTCTACATTTCTCTTGATTCTTCTGTACAAAAACAAAATTTTAAAAAACCCATAAATTTGCCAGCTAATATTCTTTCTTTCTTTGTTTGTTTTTGGGCAATCTCTAGCATTGCTATTGGACGAGAAGGTGGTGTTGCACCTCTAATTGCGCTGGCACACTCCGAATCTGAGGTAAGCTTTCATTCTGATATTTACCACATATGTAGTATCACCTACTTTGTTGGCAATAAGTTTGAATTGCAAGCTTCAAAATTAATATAACGTAGATATAAGATCAGGGTGAACTTCTTAATTATGCAAACAAAGCTTTTTGTGGCAATGTTTTGTTTTGTTTTGAAATTGGTACTTTCTCTGCTTTTTATTTATAGTATAAGTCTGCACCCTATTAAAGGAAAGATTGAGATCACAATAGGAACTTACAATTCTTTGTTATGAAGGTTTAAGTTAATTAAGGTTCTTACTCTCCCGACCTCTTCAACAAAATAGTGGAGCTTCGTTTTTACTAGGGTCTCCTCAACTCTTTGTTATACATGGCTGTACTCCTCAAGTCCCTTCTTCATTACCTTTTCTTGTCTTGTACAATATCATACATGTGCACTATGTGTTTACATGATAAATAGTGAAAACATGTTACAGATTTCCCATCATGTTGTCCCACCGATCAAGTCCACATATCATATTAAGCCATAGTTTGCATAATCATATCATGCCTAATGTTTAGGTACTACTAGACTTGGCATTGGGAAACTGTAAATCAATCATCCTTAAGAATCATCATTGCTTCTTGTGCAAATTAAACATTATTTTAAATTCGTGTGATATATTTAATGCAAGAAATGCATAAAAATAACCTGCTTTTCTTTTCTATTACGGACAACTTTAGAGCAATTTTCTATTTGAACAACTGTAGAACAATTTTTTTCCTGCAAGGTTTAAAATCCTGGCAGCGTTATTGGTATCAAGCAGTCACTTTTAGGATTCGCGGATTGGAAATATTAGATTTTAGGGTAAATTGCCAAGCACTTTTTTCCGTTGTCAAAAACCCCCGGCCTCGAAAAGTTAGTCAAAACCCTCCTAAAAAAGTTTCTGGTTGTCAAGAAACCCCTTACCTGTGATATCTAGTAATTGCCTGCTATATCTAGTTCTTGTGATATCTAAGCAGTAGCTAGCGATATTTAAGCAGTTGCCTGTGATATCTAAACCGTTTCCTGATATCTAAATAGTTTGTATGAATTGGTTAGGTATAGCAGGCTGCTATGTAGATACTGTAGGAAAAATTTACAGAAGGTGTTGACTACCGTTTCAAGACCGGGGGTTTTTGATAGCGGAAAGAAGTGCTTGGGGGTTGACAATTTACCCTAGAATTTATAGTGTTGGCTAAAAAAATTAAAATAATGAAATTATCTAAATAAGTAGTACAAGCAACTATAAACAATTTGGTAGATTTTTCAGCAATTTATGAATTCCAAAATGATTGTTGTAATAGTTGATAAAAGTAACTATAAGATTTTTAAATATACTTTACTAATTAACGATGTCAATTAAATCTAAGTCAATAACTTGTTAGCCAACCCAATAATAAACTTAATACTAGAACCCTGCATGATCACATGCTAAACCCAATATAACTCGATCTGTATCGGAACTCAGGAGATCATTTTTTGGATTGGAATCGGCTATCTCGAATTGGGACAGGCTATGATTTTAAACCATGATTTTCTATAGGTGTTTGCTAGCTCATCAAAGCTGCTCGTCTTGTCTTTGGTAATTATAAGTACCAATCCAAAGGGGTGTCCTGAATCTACAGTGTGAATATGTAGTGTCCAACAACTAGACCATGTGAAAGATACTTGTACCTTGTAAATTAAATATGGGATGGCTCACATGATTGCATGTTTATTCAATATCCATGCTGGCAAATTTAGAATAAATGCATGAACAGTCTGATATTTATTCTCTACAGTCTTGAAATGCTATTGGAATTGGCGCCATGTTGTTTCTTGGGCATTTACCATGAATTTGAGCTACAATGAACTGAAGTCGCCTTTACTATTCTGTGCTATGTCTATATCAATCTTGCCTCTTCATCTTTATCTAAAACTGATCCATGTTCTGGTCACTTAGAGTTCGGGTTGTATGACACGTATTAGTGAGCCATTTCAGAAATTTTGTAGATGTACTGCTCTATTCTTATCTAATGCATGTACAGGGACAGAACTATGCAGAGATTGAGGGGGTTGTTACCCTCCTCCCCTCCCCCCCCTCCCCCACCCAACCAAAAAAATATCTTGGAAAGATCTCACTATTTTAGCTACTTACATGATTAGATTTTCCGATATGCCTCCCCTAAACATTGCCTTAATATTTTTGAAAGAGAGCCTTAATAACAATCTCAGTTCTCATGATATTGGAGAATCCTAAATTTTAGGCATTAGAATCAAAGATATCAAATCAGGTTCATTGAAAAAATCAAAGACATATATGATGGAGTAGTGACAAACGTAAGGACATGCGGCGGTCTAACGAGAGATTTTCCGATTACAATTGGTTTGCATCAAAAATCTGCATTAAGTCCATCCTTATTTGCCATAGTGATGAATGTGCTTATTAGAACTATTCAAGATGAGGTACCTTGGTATATATTATTCTGGTAAATAAGACGAAAACATGGGTTAATGTCAAATTGGAATTATGGAGGCAAACGTTGGAATTTCGGGGGTTTAGATTGAGTAGGTCCAAGACAACATCTATGCAATGCAAATTTAGTAAACTAAGAAATCGAGATCACAGGGGTAATGGTATAATATTGGATGGACAAGAGATATCACCGAGCGATCGGTTTAGATATTTAGGTTCCATCATCCAAAAGAATGGGAAGATCGATAGCGATGTCAACTAGAGAATTCAGGCTGGTTGGTTGAAATGGAGTGCAATGAGGATTTTGTGGAATCGTAACTTTCCGTTAAGATTGAAAAGGAAGTTTTATCGAAATGCTAATCGGCCCGCCTTATTATATGGTACGGAATGCTAGGCCCTTAAGAAACATTATGCACAGAAAATGCATGTAGTGCAAATGCGCATGCTTCGTTGGATTTGTGGTAACACTAGAAATGATAAGGTGTCAAATGAGGATATTCATGCAAAGGTGGGTGTAGCACTCGTGGAGGAGAAGATGCGGGAAAACCATCTAAGATTGTTTGGTCTTGTGCGACGCAGACCTACGGAAGCACCGGTTCGACGAATATACATTCTATATTTAGGCTGAGTCAAGAGAGCGAAATAGAGACCGAAGAAAATGTGGATCGAGACGATACGGAGGAGACGATACGGAAAGATATGGATGCCAAAGATCTTAATGAGTGGAAGCGAAGGATTCATATACTCGACCCGGCATGATTCTCATGTTGGTTCATTGGGCTTACCCCATATGCTTGGGATAAAAGGCTCAGTTGTTGAAAATTAAAGATATCAAATCATAATGTGTATCGTATATTGTTTTCTTATTTATCGTATCGTATACTGTAAGATATGTTCGCTTCTGCAATAGCTAAGCAATTAAGCATACTAGTACATATTTCATCGAAATATGATTAAATTAGTAATATAAAACAATACATAAAAAGAAATATAATGTTTAGTAAAACACTAGTTACACAACTGATACAATGTACACATACAAAAGCGGAACACTTGAATCTACAAAAGCCATGTGAACAATCAAATTACATGCCTCAAGAGCATTCAAGTATTTGACAATGAACCACAAAAAGCTAAGGGTGATGACCAGAAATATTTTGAGATGAATCTATATAATTTTTTTGTAAACATAAAACGATTGTATTTGTATGACAATAGATTTTATGTAAACAAGCAAAGGACAATAGAAAGAAATTAGGGAACTCTCATTGAGGAGTTTTCATGAAGGACAACATATTTTGCAGAGGAGCTCCCATAAAGCGCAATAGATCTTTTAAAGGACTATGTAGCACCGGTTCAGATACGGATACGGGATACGATACTGCTGATTCACGGATTTGTAATTTTCTAAAGACTTAGGATACAAAATAGTTTTTTTTATATCGATTTCTATTTAAATAAATATGTATGTGTTAATATATACATGTAAACTAAACATATAATAATAATATAAATAATGGCATTATCTTAGATATTCAATGCAAAGAGGAGAGGTATCGAATCGAGAGACGTTGGTGGGACAATTTCAAGTCTAAGCGATTTCGAAATAATCCGTGAGTTTCGGGTTCCGATTCGTGATTGGAGATGATTCACGAGGCATTTACAAGCATCCATGTTTCATAGAAAGAGGAGCTTTCATGGCAAGGTAAGGTGAGGCATTGAAGGAGACCCCCACACGAGGAAGGCGTCGGAGGCAAAATCTCACAAAAAAAGGTGTAGAATGGGAAATTAGGGCTTGCAGAAAGAAATCCGGTAGAAATCTCGTATATCTTATATATTATCGGCTTTTAGTCTTTAAAACCAGACCTGATAGTGCAAACCTAACTCAATCATGTATCGCAAATTGTAATTTTCGTATTGAATCATAAATCGTAGGATACACTTGTAACGTGATATGATCTCCGATATGTATCAAAATCCCTTCGTATTGTACTAAATCGTTGGATTCAGGCCATAATTTATAAGGTATTAACAACTATGATTAAAATCTTAATTGGTGACTACCATTTGCATTAGTATTTTCTTATTTTAAATAGAATGACCTAGGCGAAAAGAGAAAAGAACTCTAGATTTATAAGGCAAGCACACCCCTTAAACTAGCCTAAAAAATAGTATACCTTAAATATATACCCAACTTTTTAAAAATATATTTAAGTAAAACCAAAACAATTATGATATGATTCATTACTATATATGCATGATTTCTACATATGTTCATGTGCATCACACATGCAAAAAACTAGTTATACTGTATCTATAGTTGTAAGACTCCTATTGGAAAGCCCAAAAGTATTATGCCTGCTGTATATTTCTTATTTCCAGATATGCTACTTCACAATTCTTTCTTGCAATGTGGATATCCTGGTTCCTGCCATCTGCATATCATGTAACCGAGTCAAATATCTGAGATGTTGGGTGACATAATACTAGATAATTGGTCACATGCGAAATTCTATAATCTATGGCACTATCGACACTCTTCTTCTTACTAAGAAGCATGAAAGAGTTTGATGCACATAGAACATCCATGCAGGCTTGATACACACTTGTACTTCTGAGCTGTGTCCAGCAGTTAGCTTAAATAAATTAATATTAAGAGGGGTGTGGCAGCAAGACTGGGTTGATATCAATGGAAGAAAGAAAACCCTGAGTTCTTGAGATGGATGGGACAGTATCCAAGACATTTGAGGGACACTGTTGGCTTGTGTTACGTTGTAAAATTTTCAGGTTGGGTTGGATTAGGTTCTCAGGTTTCTTTGGTTAATTTTTATGTTTTGGATCAAGAGATATAACTTAGCAAGCGTTTCGTGTGATCTTTTCTACTCTTAATTGAGCACGTTCTAATTGCTTGGGGTTTGGTGGCTAATCACATTTTTATATATTGCTGTGGCCAGATTTCTTACTTTTCTCTACTGTTTGTTGTGCTTGACACACTCCATTATTATATCATAAGTTAATTTGAGTATCCATAATTTTCTTAAATGTCTGCATCATATATTTCAGGATGTCCACGAGACGGCTGCTGGAGCATTGTGGAATCTTGCTTTTAATTCGGGTAATGCTCTTCGTATAGTTGAAGATGGGGGTGTTCCTGCCCTTGTTCACCTTTGTTCATCATCCGGCTCAAAAATGGCCCGCTTCATGGCTGCATTGGCACTTGCTTACATGTTTGATGGAAGGTAGAGGATTATAACATCATCTGCATCTTTTTCCTATCATACTCGTCGACTCATGCATTCCTGTATGTATCAGTGTGCTAATTGTTTGGCAGAATTTTTTTTAACCTGGGACTTTATTTATTTATTTATTTGGGTCGGGGGTAGGGGATGAGAGTGGATTGGTTGGTGGGTTTAAAAGTAAATACCAAGCTGTGGGGACGCTGATAGGAGAACACTCAAGTTTCTTCTTACTTTTCTTCTTTTTTCTTTTGTTCCTTCTTTTTTGGGTTTCCCCCCCTTTCTTTTCTTCTTTTCTTCTTTTTTTGTTGGGGGGGGGGGGGGGGGAACAATAATAAAAAAAATCGGTCTCACTAAAGAAAAATCCTGTTGAGCTGCTTTGCTTTTGAAGGAATTTCTTTACATAGTTCCTTAAAGTTCAATGTAAATTTAAGTGTCTGGGTAAAAGTTTGCTGTTGTTGTAGTCGTTTCAGTTTCTTAAAGCTCTATGATAAGCTATTAGCATATGACATTGTCATGTTCCATATATAAAGCATTTGACATGATCCAATAAATTGGGTGTTTGTTGTATAACCCTTGGGGCATAGATTAGCTTTTTTGTTGTAAGCAGTACTAGATCGAGATTTAAATATTTGGCATTTCTGTGTTGTCTAGTAATATAATGAATTTTGTTGTAGTTGGATAAAATTCTTAACTTCTAATAATACTTCACCATATTTGGTTAGTGCCGAAAGCATCATGCTTAAACGGCTAAAGGGGCACTGATATCCTGCACAGTACTGTTTTGCTTTTGTTAAACCAGAATATACATGCAGAATGGACAAATTTTCAAATGTTGACACAGTTCTGGTAATACCTTTAGTCGCCAACACTTGGTCCAAATGCCCCATGTTTTTCTTATGCTAATCCAACCGATGGTGCATATTCAGGTGGAGTTAGGTTTGAATTTAAATTTCCACAGTTTCTGAAAGTTGTGTGGATGGCAATGTTAGATAAGACATTGTCATTATCCTTAATCCGGTAAACACAATTTCATATTCTGGGTAGTGGTTGTACGAATGACTTTTGTCTTAAATACTACTCACTTGAGGTATAACTTTAGCCATGAAGTTGGATATTCTACGATTTTAAGCTGCACTCCTTTTTCGGTAAATGCTAAATTCAACATGAACAGTTTGCTACACTTCAGTTATAGAAATCCTGTACATTTTTGTTTTAACATTTGCGAACCTCTATTTGCGTTGACAGAATGGACGAATTTGCATTGGTTGGTTCTTCTTCTGAAGGGACCTCTAAGAGTGTAAACTTCGATGGTGCTAGAAGGATGGCACTGAAGCACATAGAAGCTTTTGTGCTCACCTTTTCTAATCCACAAGTTTTTTCTGCGGCTGCTGTCTCCTCAGCTCCTGCATCCTTGGCACAAGTGATTGAAGCAGCCCGCATACAAGAAGCAGGGCATCTCAGATGCAGGTCTTTTTTTTTCACCTACATTCATTTATTTTCTATAAAATTTTCAATTGAAAATAAATCAAAATATTGATATATAGAAAAATAGTGTTTGTTTCGACAATCCTCATTCTTTTTCTGTTCCACTGCAATAGTGGTACTTCTAATAGCTTGTATCTTCAGCATTTACGGTCCTTGATGTTTTTTTGCATATGTACAGTTATTATTTAATTGTGTCATTTTCTTGTTATAAAAGAAATGAGTGTGCAGTTACAACCTTTTTCTTCTACTGACTTTTCAGTGGTGCTGAGATTGGACGATTTGTTGCCATGCTTCGAAATTCTTCTTACATTCTTCGAGCATGTGCTGCTTTTGCTCTACTTCAGGTATGCATGACATTTTCTCCATCTTGTAATTTATGACCGGCTGGTATTGCTGCTCTTACTCTATTTTCTGTAATACTCTTTCCATCTAAAAGACTTGAAGCATGCATGAGCTTACATGTAATTTTTATAGGTGTCATGTCAAAAACGATCCGAGTTCAATGATATTGATATAGGAGTAGATATTTATTGTTGCTGCTCACTCCTATGTATTTGATGCCTATATTGCTTAACTTATATTATACCACCTTTGTCCAATAGAATTTCCACGGGATGTTGAACTTGTCAGGCTTGTTCTGGAACCACTAGATTTAGGAGTTACATATTGAAGTTTATTTCTAATGTTATGCTTTTGTAATGCCCATGACCTTATCATGGTTTCTAACCATTAATAAATGCATTATGAATTGCAGTTTACAATTCCAGGAGGTAGGCATGCAATGCACCATGCAGGCCTTTTGCAGAAAGCAGGGGCTGCACGGGTGTTACGTGGATCAGCTGCATCAACTAACGCTCCAATAGAAGCCAAACTCTTTGCAAGGATTGTGCTTAGAAATCTTGAACATCACCAGCTAGAATTTGCATTGTAGAATCTGGTGTAGAAGAAGAGAAGCAGGCCCTCAATGGATATTTGTGAGGAAGAGTGGAACTCTATCTTCTTTCTTCTGCATTGACTCAAAACCATGCATACATATATAATTCTTTCACTCGTGCTTCCTTTACCTCGCATGAGGAAGCAGTTCATCATAATCTCGACAATCGAGTCTTTGAGAAACTTCTATATATTGACGACTAAAATGGAGCTTGCAGTACATTGTTCATTAGTATTTGTTTGTTTGATTTATCGTAGACAAGGGTGTGAGTGCATTTTTCCCCCATTATTTGGCATGTAGAAGGTGCTGGCTGTCTATCAAGGGGAAAAACTACCAGTATCTATCAGTTTTGTACTTTACGTATTTATCGCTTGTGAACTATGTTATAAATATATTAGAATATTCGAGATGCAGATTTGAGGACAAAAGTAATTCCCCTGTTAGAGTATATCATGAAAGTCGATGACATTTACAAGTTGAAATTTAGGTTTTCCATTGATGTTCTGAGTTTGCTGTGAAAGTACAAATACAGTGTGATGTTGATTTGTTACTCAACTTCATGAGGTTTCATGTTTCTGTGGTTATATAGGAATCCATGATTGCATTGCATGATAGATGACTGATTTATGTAAACATATGACAGATTATTCATTATTTCATTGGCGTAATTTGAGGACCATTTATATAGAGGAATTTTGGCCTTTGGCACTACTGAAGTATGTTTGGATAAAATAGAAAGACTGAACATATTCGAAATTTCCAGAATATTAGAAATCGGTTAGATATATAAAATAGTGAGTCCATGAAAAACGGTTACATCCTGCTTTTCAGAAACGAGAGCGGTAAGTCCATAACGTATTGAAGCATTCTTTCTCGACATGAATACGTTAAACGTCTATATAAGCTGTTTAGGAAATTATAGTACAAGAATTTTAAGTTTATAAACATCAATATTTATAGCAGTACCAAAACAATAACTGAACACAATTCGAAAATTTAAGGAACTAGAAATGGAAGATAGCCTTGAACAAAAGATATACTTGCTAAAATGAAAAGCTAAAACTCGGCCTGAATTGAAAGATATTGACTGTCCTTTTCGGTTGGTATCATCTTATACCTAGCCTCGTCATCTGTTCCAAAGACATCTGATGATATTCTCAGGAAAAGAAAACATGAAAACAGAAATGCCGTCAACGAACTAAAATTTGGTAAGTCATCATTTTATTAGAAAACAATATTTATCTATGTTAACAGTATTTACAATGAAACATGATATTTTGGCTACAATTTAGTTATTAATGTTTATAATCTAATAGCTTCAATACACGGTTTCAATTAGTTGGAACAAATATAACACAATAATAATATTTGTTTAATTTATAGAAAATAGTAATAATAAAGTTTTGTAATTTAGGATTAACTATATGTATATGGTTGCTATTAATATCATTAAAAGATAACAAGGTACAAAAATTCATGATTATAAAAATATATAAGGTATATTTTATTTTATAATTATTTGATAATAAATTAGTTTAGTAAAGTATCATGTCATAATAACAAGAATGTACTGTAAAATTATTTTTGGTATACTAATTAAATTATGGTGTATTAATATAATCATTAAACGATATTTGACACGAAACATAATACACATAATAATAGGCATGAGAATAACTAGGAACAGTAAATTGTAATGCGCATGTCAAATAAATTGCATGTGTTAATAAGTACAATGTAACTAGAGTATCAAGATATTCGATATTTCAGTGTTAGTAACTATAAATATAAAAATAAATATAAGTATAAATATAAACTCGATTGTGGGAGTTTTATTATGTAATTAGGATATTCCATAAAGCTACGGAACAACGGCAACATGAGATTCACGAGATTATATATATATATATATATATATATATATATATATATATATATATATATATAAATATATATATATATATATATATATATAATGCAATGTACCGTTTTTTTTCGGTACCGAGAGAAACAAGATATGATCCTCCATTACACATAAATACCCCATTTTCGAGCTACAATATTCCCATGATATATATATATATATATATATATATATATATAGAGAGAGAGAGAGAGAGAGAGAGAATAATAGAGGAAAGAGGCCATATGAGGGAATTTCCTCCTATGGCGTCGAAAAACACTCTCCATCGTGTTTTCCGACGATCGGAATGCATCATCTTCATCGTTATCATCTAAGATGTGAGCACACCAAATTTCATGTGATTCTACAACATTTTCACCGTTGATTTAGCAGTGTAAAAAGTTCTATTGCCGGTAAACCGTTAATTTTGAACCCACTAATTCAACGGTGAAAAAGTTGTAAAATCACATGAAATTTTGTGTACCCATATCTTAGATGATAACGATGAAGATGATGCATTCCGATCGTCGGAAAACACGATGGAGGGTGTGTTTTTTCGACACCATAGGAGGAAATTCCCTCCTATGGCATCTTTCCTCCATTATTCTCATATATATATATATATATATATATATATATATATATATATATATATATATATATATATATATCAGTGTCCATGTTATGTTCATAAGATTCAATATATCAGTGTCCATGTTATGTTCATAAGATTCAAGATATTCATTAGATTCACGAAATTCAAGATTTATAAATTCATGTCGGGTTAATGTCAAGACAGTATAATCTAATGCAGGAGTATTTACAGACCCAAGGCTATCATCCAAAAGTAAGGAAACACGAGCCCGCTCATGTAATGAGACTCGAACTACCGTAGGAGTATTCACGGACCCAAGGCTGTCATTCAGAGGCCAGAAAACACTGGCCCATTCATGAGTCGGCCATGAGACTCCTGAAAATACAGGTCCTAAATATAATTCTAAGTCTTTACATATATGTAACAAGCGTGTGATAATAGATCAGTTTAAGGACAGAAATAATTATAAGTTCCCATGTAGAAATTTATGGGTTTGATTTAGAATTAGGGGATCTTACATAAGGAATAATTTGTAGTTCAGAACGTTGTGAAAATAATGAGACCGAGTTTGCCTCGATCGGGTTCCTGATGAATGAGCTACGGGGGTTTCCGTAATGCTGCGTAGAGCATGCCAATACAGATTTCAGAATACGTACGTTGATTGTATTTTACATTTTTGGTAGGTTTTGGTCCAGATTCTTGTTTTCCCTATTAGATAGAAAATTTAGCGTCTGTGAGTCGTGAACAATTCTCAATAAGAAAATTCCGATTGCAATAAATGAGTAGAGAGTTATGTCTATTTTACTACAACCGTGTAGATAGTTTCTGCTACAGTCCAGATTTGTCGTATTTTGTTTGGATCCTATTTTCATAAACTTTAATAACTTTTCAGGTAAATTAACATAGAAATAAAATGTAGCTAATTCTATATAGATATTCCAGCAACTTGTGTTTGCTCAAATTGGAATCCGAGATTAGAAGGTATATTTATTATAAATCAAGGGAAATCGGTTTCAGTATACTAACGAAAACAATTTTGAATTAAAATATTGTTGGATATATGTATGCCCTAGAGGCCATTATTTGATAGCGGATGTATTTTTACATGTATATATATTCAGAGGACATTCTTGCTCGACATGATAGTATGTTATCTGATTACTCTTTATATCCTAACATGTTCACTTGATCATGCTTTTATTCATTTGGTACATGTTGATAAAGCCCTGAGGATATTTGCTTGACTACTGTGATTATGATGCAGATCAAACTAGTGGGACATGTGTAGTTTATAAGTATATCCTGAAATGTCCCTAGTCGTAGGTGTATCGAGATGGGGCATCGATATTCCAGAGTAGATTAGCGTGTACGATACTTGACCCATGTGATGGGTGATGGATGATCCCACATCTATTGGTGTTTGACACCAAGATTGTATACGGGTGCTCAGTGGAGACTGGGTACACTGGATGGACTCGCTGAGAATTCCTATATGGTATTATATCTATCGTCGGATAGCAGTTCTCAGGTGACACTGGTACAGGTTAGTCTGTATACCCGAGATCATCATAGAGTCTTGTGCGTTCTCCCACTGTACTTTGATTTCCACCCTACCACGGCTCTACTGAGTCGTGCAAACAGGTGGCTTTTGGGAACAGTCCCGAGACACATGAAGGCAATGAGCGATAGGAGAGGTTTCGTCTCTCCCAGTATTGGAGGTTGATGTTGCGCTGTGCTCGATTGGCTATATCAGCAAGTCCCTGGCCAAGACTGATGAGATTTACTGATAAGTGTTATCAATAATTTCTCGATTTGTTATAGGCCAAATACCGGCATGATTTATTGAGTTAATAGGGTCGACGATACCATCCCTAAACTCGATATGCAGCATATCTGACGAAGAGACCAGACTGTACGGTAAGTGTTACCGGTTGGCTCGACGAGAGTTTTTATAGGTTTGCTTGTTTTTCTTCTAATCGCTCAATACCTGGGAACCGTTACGTACAGCTTGTGCCGCTGACAGCTTGTGGGTTTGTGATATGATCACTGCCTACTGCTAGCGTATTGACGGGTCTCAGAGTCCCACAAAGGGGTTACCTAGCTTAGGTGAAACAATGTGGGGTGCATATGGTGCAATGCGCGGGTGATTAATTAAATGCATGTATATGATACCGCATTATAATCTGGCGTTTTCAATTGGTCGGGTCGTATATGATATGACCGGTTTATTAAATCAATTATTGATTTAATATTAATGACCATCAGCCTTTTTACTTATAACCTTTTCTTTATATCTTGTATGCATGAATGTATGTATGTACATATGATGATATGAATGCTTACATGCATGCATACATGTGTCATGGTTGATGATACATTGGAGATGGCTATGCAAGACTCAGATGGGATATATATTTATATATTTGTGATTATTGAGTAAAAGAAAATTATGATTAAATCATGGTTGTAATCTTTCTACACTCTTCTTGACATGACATAATACAACCATGGTTTAATCTCTAATTATTCTTTAACTCATTATAAAAAATATCTAGATATTTTATGAACCATGGTTAGTGTGAGGGTGACTCTCTCATATATTTGATTATTCCTTTTTCATTTGCATTATTATCTCTTGACCTCAAGCTAAGCTGTCTCCTTCTTCTTCCTCTAAACTCTCTACCTCTTCAAATAGTGAGTGAAGAAAATTAAAGGAAAAGTTTTTAAGTGAGATCTAAACCCACATCATCAATCTATATCAGTTTAGCCCATTAGTGTAGGTTGTTTGCTTCACTTCTACATAGTTCTTGTGAAGTTAGGAGCTTGAGCCAAGAGACTCCGTGGTGGATCGTCGTGGAAAACGAAGGACTCAAGCAGACCTATACAAACACCAAGTTGATCCAAGGAGTCACAAAGGGGAGATCTACAAAGGTTGTATTTCTCACCTCTTAGTGTTTGACTCTCATCTAGTATGTGATACTTAGTTTTGTTACCTTAAATTTCTAGTTTGATCCTAGGTTAGTTTGCTTAGCACCCCAAAATTTTTATTGTAGCATGTTTGATGCAAGACAAACCCTTGGTATGGTGCTATGTAATCCCAACAGTGGTATCAGAGTCAAACTAGAGCTTTAGAGTAACCTAGACGACGTTAAAAAACTTCGAACGAACATCGATTACCCCGAAAATTGTTCTATGGAAAATTTTCAAAATGTTGGAATTTTTCACATTAAAAATATTCAGAAAATCATGCATGTAGTTCTATGGACTCTCTAGAAGAACGATACCCTAATTCGATCAAATGACCGCGGAACAGCGGCAGAAGCATGCCTTTAGCGGCGGTTCCGCGGCGCCATTTGTGAGGCACGGGTCAGCCCTTCTACGGTTGGTTCATAGGTACTGTGGCATGCTTCTGGATATTTTTAATACTGCTCAGGTGTTGAGCTTCTCTGTGGTTTTTTGGGTAATTGATCAATCGATCAAATGGTTTAACATCGTCTAGTTTATTTGAATGTAATACAATAATTGGAATCTACACTTATTGGTTTTGTGAAAATTAATTGTTGCTTGTAAATTTATCATTTCGGTCACGGATGGAATCGGGAATCTTGTTGAATTACCCGGTTTCTTTTGAAAAGGTGTTTTCATTATTGCGACCCAAATGCAAGATTTGCAATGCTAGGCATGAAATCCAGAATATGAGATATTCCAGATTTAAGATGTCTAAAGATAGTGACGATTCCATATATTGTAGATTGACATTCTATTCCGCGACCTCAATTGTAGTATGTGGTGTATCGCCGATTTCGTTGCTATATATCAACGACAATTAGGGTACGCATACTTACTTACGTTGATAACATGTGATGTTATGTGTTGTTGTGATATGATGTATAGGATCGTCGTGATTGAATGGCCGGGGGTTTTATGTGGGATGAGAGTTTTCCTTTTCATTCATGTAAAATTCATTGTATGTAGTATTCTTTTATTGGGGCACATCCGAGTTGAGGATGCCGTTACCTTTGATGTATATTATTTACTTTTCCGCATTAGGATAAACCCAAGGTGGGGAGCACAAGTGACCGGGTTCTAGAGTCCAGTGGGAGGCCATCTCGAGGAGTCGAGACCGGGTCTCCTAACTCTAGAATTGGTAGGGTCGCTTGCCGCTCTCGTAGGGGTCTAGGGTGTGGGATTGGTTATTCATCACGACCGTAGAATCCGTATTTTCTATCGTTGGCTAAATACAAAATACGGAACTCCTAGTATATCCTATATTTTCATATACGTGCATCTGTTGTTGATATTCTGTGATGAGATCACCTTATATGATGAGACGAATGGTATTATTATATATATGATATATAATAAACGTTGCTTATGTTTTGCATCTGCGCTAGTCCCGCCCCGCTATGCCGTTAGTTAAATAACCTAACGGTGCATAACGGGACACTGTGGCGAATGCAGATGGTATAAGCGTACGTTGTATTTTCGTTTCTTTTCTGTGATGGCTTAAGGACTTAAATGATGAGACTACATTAATTAGATTAATGTAAAGAAAAATAAACCTAAAAGATGTTGTAGAATCGCATTTGAAACCCACTCGGCTTTTTTCGAAAAAGCTACATTTCAAATTGCGGAGATTAAGCCACTCCTTTTGAAAACCATTTGATTCTACAACGATAGCAAGTTCAAAGCGTTAAAGGTTTTCTTAAAAAAAACCATCCGCAACCCTCCGTCATTTTAGGAAGTAGAGTACTTAGTATTCATGCTACGTTTTTTTACCTTAGTCAAGGCGTAGTGTACGGTAGCTAAGTGATGTCTTCCTACACAGCATATGATGCGATTAATTAGGACAGGCATGTGACTTTGTTGATCATAGCCAAGGGTCATGTGAATGGGTCTGATTAATCAAGAAATGATGGATAGAACTTGACTAGTGCTTGTGATTTGTTGACCATAACCAAGGTCATGAGTGCTAGGTGTCACGCCATGCTTCCCAATATACGGGCAAAGGACGCGACGAGGCCGCTATATATTTACTCTGAAGTAAACACGCTGAGCGTATCTAAGCAATAGAGATAAAATACACAAGAGACAAAAACAATAGATATAATTGAACAATAACTTTATTTAATAACATTCTTTTTACAATACATCTGAAAAGTAAATACATGGAATGAAAAGCAATGCATAAACAGTGTCATAACAAAAATGGAAAATACAGAATGTAAATGTGTACAAGGAATCTAAAGCTCTGGGTCGAAAGCTAGCTAGTCCAAATCCTCACTGGTGGGCTCGATCTCTTGGAGGTCCGATCCACCTGACAACATTCCAAAGAAGAAAGAAAGGGAATGTCGTCAGCGAACAATCGCTCGGTAAGTCCCAAAAATAAGAGAGAAGTGGAATAGACAGAGAGAGTGTGTGTAGATTTTAAAGTTGTATTATATTGTTATTAGTGTTAACGCTGTTGTTTGTAACTTGGTACAGAAGAATGCCAGTGTATACGAGAGGAGTCTCGTTAGACCAGAGACTACAGTGGACGGAATCAAGAGTACAAGGCTCCGTGATAAAACTCGGAACAACGGCAATTGAATTCGGGTTAGGTGTCTTAATGGTTACAGTCTCTTGCCACTTTTAATACCTTCCGTACCAATCTACCTCTTAAACCACGCGATACTTTGATTGTATTGTTTGTATTGTATTGTAAATTGTATTGTCTTGTATTATAGATTGTATAGATGGATGACTTGCCGAAACCATGATATCAGTAAATGGATATAACTGGAGAATCATGTAAATGGATGTATATCCATGGTTCGGTTCAGTCAAGTTGTATAGATTAATAGATTGAACAGATTGAATATATGGATTCATATTGAATTCATATTGTATTGTAGTTTTATACTTGAATCTCATTCAAGTCAGATTGTATATATATTGAGACTCAGTCTGAGTCAGACAATTAGAAAAGAAATTGAATCCTGAATTAGGTTTTGGTGTTATCGGTAACCGCTGCACATAGACGGCAGGATTTGTGTCTTTTTCAAAGATGATTACCGTATTGATAACACCGTTTGTTAAGTTGTCTACCTTAAATAGGCAAGCACCTATATGTTCGGCTCCCTGAGGCTCAAGAGACTAGTCCCGCTTAAACCTATATTTACTAGGGTCCTTATTGTAATTTAATATAACTTGAGGGGGTTTTATGTAAAGATAATTTTTGTATAATTTTCAAAATACACCTCAAGTATTTTATTATCCTCTTTAGAGTTCTCATGGATGTATATTTTATCAATATGATATTTCTAGTGAATAAATCCTAATTTCATAATATATGGTATTTATTTGTAATATTGGAATTGTATGGTATTTTCTTGTAAATGAGATGTATTTCTTGAATTTTGGAAATGTGAGATCTTATAAATATTAAAAATAGATATTTTGATATTAATTATATATATATATATATATTTATTAAAAATATAAGTTTTATTTATACTAGAAATCACATTTTCTAAAGAAAATTGTATTTTAAATCTTTCGAGACCGTATGCTCCTTGCAGAGGTCTGCGTCTCGCACTACTAAGCCCGAGGATGTGCGATAATCCACACCATCCCGAATGGGTTCCCCGAAATGGTTTGTAGCAGCGCATTGCAATAATTTGTTAAAAATACATATCTTAAAGAAAAAAAGGTTTTTATAAGTTTAAGGTAGTTTTGTGTAAAATTGTATTTTCCCAAAATGTTCCCAAAGATCATCGTGCTATGTTACATATGAGTATTGTGAGGAGGTAGGTCATTACCTCGTGAACTATCTAAAGGTATAGCAAAGGGTAATGATGTTTTATGTCGAAACTAAGCTATATGGTATTTTTCTGTAAAAGTGCTATAAAAATTGAAACATAAATTCTTTTGATATGAAACTTGTAAATATGTTTTGTTAATATTTAATGATCATGATATGAGAGTTTGGTATTATTGTGTTTAAGAAAAATATGATTTTTAAGGAAAAATCGAATCGGAAGTCGGATTAACTCCACTTTCATCGGGTTTTAGAATTCTAAGTTTTTAGAATAGTAAAGAGAAGGGGGAGAAGGGACTTACTGGATTGTAGGATAGAGGAGAGGAAAAGGAAGAAGTGGGAGGCGCCGGTGCGTCGTTTCGTTGCCAGAATCTCCTCGGATCGTTGTCGGAAGTTTGCCGGAGTTTCGCCCTTCACTAACTCCACTTGTACACTAAAAGTCTAGGGGATTTTCTTGAGAGTTTAGACAGAGATTTGGAAGTGAGGAGAGTGATTTGAGGTGTGGTATTTATAGGAAAAATAGGGTTTAGGGTAATGAAGAGGTGTATTAAAAAAATTAAAAGGGGTGTTTTAAATTCTCTGTAAATGTGGATGGATTTTAAATAGTACAGGGTTAATGGGGGTGGGCCAATGGACATAGGAGTTCAAGAAAAAATGAGTTTGGGCTGATGATCAGTCGAAAATATTGCATTTTTAACACGTCAATTTCCCTACCATTTGCACTCATCTAGAGGTGTTCGGTATTAATATAGCACATATAAGCAAACTGACTGTAAAATACCAAATAACATGTGTTATATATTAAAACCGACATTTCTGAGGGAAATTGAGTGTTTATCATGGCATCGCATCATCTTTGTATAGCGCAACACTTGTTTCGAAATCTGTGCAGGGAATTCCAGGGGAAAAGCCAAATCAGTGAAAAATGCTGTTAAAAATACGCCAACTCAAATACTTGAGAGCTGGTAGTAATCTAGAAGGAATTATGAGATTCAACATATCAGAAAAATACCAAGAATTCAGCAGCAAGCAGCACTCAAAATATGAAGCAGTGAAGCCCTCACGTGACCGCGGATCCGTGGCCTGAGCAGGCACATGCCGTGGATCTGTGGCACTATGACGTCATCAGCGGAGCTAATTTTCCCCATGTGCTTATTTTTAACGGCCAAGCTTTCAGAATACTCCAGAAACGCCACATGGCTTCATCTAGAAGGCTCGGCCTAACAACATAGTTCTAGAAGCCTCTCTCTAACAAACTTTTGGAGGGAAATTTGAATTTTGAATCCTAGATCTAGGGTTATGAGGCTTATAAAAGGGAACCTAGATCTAGGGTTGAGGGGGTTGAAGAATTCTTCTTCATCTTTCACCTACAAGTTGAGTGACACAACTTGTAAACCCTAACCCTAATTCAAAATCAAAGCCCAAAATCAAGAAACCCGAGTACAATTCAAGCAAGAAGCCTTCAACCTTTTAGGAGCGAAGCCGATCTTCATCCGAGCAAGTGATCCAAGCCGATCCGCAACTCACGAAGACGAGCGAGGCCAAATCGACGATCGAGTTCTTTCCTCTTGTAATTCTTGAGCAAATTGTAATGGAATTGTTGATAAATAAAAGGTGAACTTCTTTTATCTTGCTTTCTTTACATTCTTGCATCATGATCCAATTTCAATTCTTGATTGAGTTTTTTGTTATGATGTTTGAGTAAAACTCCGCTCGTAAAGGAGTCGAGACGATCGATAGAATGATGATGATTTAGATTCTTTTACAATTCTTAAATCCTATAACGTTTGTAAATTCTTGTAAATCAAATGATCGACGATCTAGTTTCGATGCGAAATACTTTCTTAATTACTTTCGCCCGGAACTAGAGATCCACGATCGATTATTTGATCTACTAGAAGCTAGTTTGTGAATGAGATTCATCGAAAGGACAAAGGATGAGATGAGGTAACCTTAGTTTCTTCGCAAGATCCTTAAACCTCGATAAATTATCATCGATCTAGTATCAATTCGTTAATGGATAAGAGTATGTAATTATTAGACTTCATCACATCTAACGGTTCAATCGACTCCTACGAGCCTCACTTCGAATCTTGATATTTGGTTTGGAAAATCATAAATTCTCAATTCTTGATTTTAATGTTTTCTAGCTATTAGATCTAAATTTTACTAGTTCTTGAACTTCAATTCTATAAATCATGAATTGTTTCTTTTCTTTTCTTTAAATTTTCGACTCATCTAATTCGAAACACGAACGATTACACTTTCCCTGTGGACGATCCACACTTACTAACGCGCTACAATTCGACACCGTTATTGATTGCGGTCAAATATTTTTGGTTGTGATTTCTATACATTTTCTTACATACACGAACCGAGAATTCATTCATACAAATGGCACCGTTGCCGGGGATAGTGCGCTAATTCGTTTGTTTTTGAAATTTGAGTTGAAAAGTTTATTCTATCTATATTTTTAGATCTAAATTCGCGCAAACCCTAAATGTGTTATTGTGATTTGTTGCGAGGAAATCTGAGAGAAAAATTATTCCGATCATTCCAGAGAGCTAATAAGGCTAACCGAAGCTTGTGTACAAAATTCTGTGCAGTGATCCCAACAGTTCACCGCGTTTTCGCGGCAATATGCAGCTACCGCGGCGGATCCGCGGCAGCCTTGCTTCTTCTCTGTGCCAAAATTCTCTGGTAAATTCTTGACTTTCTTATCTCTTTCTCTGTCTGCTCCATTAACAATTTGCTGCAGGTTTCTTTGCAAAATTCGCAGCGCCGCAAAAATAAAAATATTGTGCGTGTTTGATCTTGGTTTTTTGCATTATTAATACGGAATTTAAGGGGCACGGCCAAATTTAGATTAGGTGGGGAGTTCATTACCCTTCCTAAGTCCCAAAAATCACAAACTTGCATCCACATCACCCTCATTAATTAAAAAATATTTAGACATGACTCTAAGGACCGTCGCGCTCACTTAGGACAAGAGAAGGCCGTGGGTAATCCATTGTTTATCCGCGTTTTTTTGTGGTGTCTAAGGCAAGTGTGTCTAAGGTAAGTGGTTACTTAATTAGGCCCACTACTTACGTAGTGGAGAACCTCCCACTTACCTGGCACTTACCTGGCCACAGGAGGGACAAAGAGGCAGTGGAGGATTGATCCTGCGACTTGTCTTTTGGCAGTTAGGAGCGGTTTAGAGCCTTGACCTAGGTGACCACTAGACTTAGGGTTGCTTGTGCATTTGTTGTGATTTGCATCATTTTTTTTTCAAAAATCCGTATATTTTTCAAAACAAACACCAATCACATTCATTTCCCTTAATTATATTCACGCTGTCACTTGTACTAAACCCTTTTAGTGCAAGATAGGCTGGACACGGGATTCTAGTGCCCGTTTAGTCCGCGTCCCCCCGATCGACTCCGAGGTCGGTATTTCTACATTTACTTCTTCTTTACCCACCACCACACCCACATCGATAGATCCTTCTCCATCAAACTTCTTTACCACTAATCTGCCGCCGTCCGCAGGCGCGCAGAATCCATCCCGCATCTCTCTCTAAGAGAGGTGCTATCCTACACGAGGTCCTCTTTCGACCTGTCTCTCCATTCCACCAGCCAACAGGGACAATTTTCAGATTAAACCCCAATATATCAATCTTCTACCCAAATATCACGGTCTCGAGTCTGAAGACGCATATGTCTTTATCACCAAATTTGAAAATGTATGCGCAATGATGGGTACTTCACAGCTTTCTGTGGATGCTATGCGTCTTCGTCTTCTCCCATTTACCTTGTGCGATATAGCCGAGAAGTGGTTTTATAACACAACCGCACATTTTATCTCAAACTGGGAAGAATTCGTAAAAGCATTCCTAAAGAAATTCTACCCCAATCATAAAACAGCTCGAGTCCGTAGCGAAATCAATCAATTCACCCAGCTTCCAAATGAACCATTTTCAAAATGTCTTGAACGCTTTAAGGATCTGTTAGTTCAATGTCCACATCACGGAATCCCCAGATGGGATCTGTGCCGAATCATTTATGAGGGCATTAATCCTAACACAAAACAGACCCTTGAATTAATGTGTCAAGGCAACTTCATGACCAAAGATGATGGGGAAGCCTGGAAATTCCTAGAAGATTTCGCTGAAAAATCTTTACAGTGGGAGGGTGTGAGTCAATCGTCTAGGGGTGGCAATAACCAATCGGAAGTTTCAATAGGAGTTAGAGCTGACATTTCAGCTATGCAAAAGAAACTCGAGACTATGGAAAACAAATTTTTAGCCGCCGCCCTAAATCAAATGTCACTCTCCAAAACTGTATGTGGATGTTGTTCTGATCCTTCTCATTTGACGGAAGAATGTCCAATGAATTCTCCGTTTCAAGGTCATGAGCATACCAATGCCGCATTTCAAAGACCTAGAAACGATCCATTTTCTTCCACATATAATCAGGGTTGGAGGAATCACCCTAATTTTACTTGGAACCAATCACAATCTCAAAACACGGTTCCAACCCAAAACAATTTCCAAAGGGTCCCTCCACCACAACAGCAACCACTTCCATTGAGTCAGCACCCCTTCCAAGCACAAAACTTTCAAAATACGGTCAACACACCTGCACTGTCTAATCCTTTGCAGTTGACCGGTACTGATGAATCCTCTTCATTCATGAATTTGCTTTGGACAATAAAGTCTTCCGTCAATAAAATTGAGAAAAAATCTATGTCCCAAAGCGAGACTATTAAATCGATGGAAGAAGAAATTGCACGATTAAAAGCTGAAATGAGTGCAAGAGAGAAAGGGAAACTTCCAGCTCAACTTTTGCCCAATCCTGGCTATTCACATCATGTGAATGCAATCACGTTGAGATCTGGAAGAGTGCTTGACAATCATGTTGGGGAAGAGATTGATGACACTGAAAAATCTATCAATGATACCCCGGCTGAGACCTTTCCTTCCACTTCTACTTCTAATTCTAACCCCAGTTCTTCTACCCCACCATTTTCTTCCGAGCCTATTCTCCGTTTTCCCCAAGGCTCGACACCTCAGCCCAACTCTTCTAGTCCACCGAAAATGATCCCCACTCCTATTCTTAGATCGTTTCCACCCACACGATCTTCTCCAATGTTGGACGCCGACCTTATTGCTCAAGCTCCTTACCCAAATCGGTTAAGGGGAAACAGACCAAGTCCACAAATGGAGAAGATCACTGAAATCTTGAAACAGGTTAATATCAACATCCCTCTTCTAGATGCAATCCAACAAGTCCCCGCTTATGCGAAAACTCTTAAAAACTTGTGCACTAGAAAGAGGAAGACTCAAGTGCCCAAGAAGATATTCATGGCAAAAACTGTAGACACGGCTTTCCCCCAACAATTACCGAGGAAACGTAAGGATCCTGGCTATCCTACTATTTCCATTTCTATCGGGGAAAAACACATTAACCGTACTCTACTAGACCTTGGCGCAAGTGTTAACCTGCTTCCCTTCTCAGTCTATGAGCAATTAGGGATCGGAGAGTTGAAACCAGCCCATTGCACTCTCCAGATGGCTGACCGATCAAGCACCAAACCTAGGGATGAACTGGAGGATGTGTTAATAAAAATCGGGGAATTTGTATTCCCTGTGGACTTTATTGTAATTGATACACAGCCTGTAGCGAACCCACAGAATCAAATTCCGGTGATTCTTGGTCGCCCTTTTTTGGCCACTTCCAATGCTATAATCAACTGTCGTAATGGTTCTATGACCCTATCCTTCGGGAATAGGTCAATTGAGCTGAACATTTACAAGTTGGGAAGTGTACCCTCCAAACCTACTGCTCAAGCATATTCTGTCGACTTAATGGATGTCGACAGCAGCGAATTTGATGATCCTCATGATACCGATCTTGACTCTTTTCATACGTTATTGTTTGACCCAATTATGTATCATACACATACGGACTCTTCCACCGAGTTGTCCGGGTCAACAACTAACACTGATTATGAACTGTTTTTAGAGTCTGAAGATCACCCCGCACTTTGTGATGACATTATTTTTCGGGGTATTGATGAGACTTTTGAGGAAATCTTCGCTGATGAACTCGCATTTTTGAATGACACGGGTGTTGAGATGAATCATCTCCCAATCAATGAAATTGAACCTCAACCCCTTCTTTTGGACGGTAAAAAGAATGCGAGAAATCCATCACATTCACTGCATCGTCTCTCCAATACGAGACGCACACACATTCTATTCCACCACTTACCCTTTCCCTACTTCTTCTTCCACCAACCTGAGCACTACATTGATAAAATCTTCGAATGGTTGGTGTTGACATTCGGTCTTTGCAAAGCTTGGCATCGACCAATGATTCTTGACCCCCTCATGTGATTTTCAAAGATTAACATTGCTTAACTCAAGTTTGGAGGGGTGTATTTTCTGGCTCTTGAAATGAAATTTTTTTACAAAATGATGAGCCAAAAATAAGTTTGGGGGAGAATCTTCACTTAAATATTGTAAGTCCACGTTGCGACCCCCGGTGCTTACGGGGAGGCGGAAACGGTATAAAAAAACAAATTTTTATCGCAAGAGGCAACATGGACTAAACAAGGTCGGGATCGTGTCTAAACTAAACTAGCAAGCATACAAAGGAGCGTTAGCTACTCGGATGAAGAGTTATACCTAAACTTGAACTCCTTCTTCTTCAAACTTTGTAGAGGTTGATGGTTCTTTCCTCGTCGCCTTCTTCCGTCGAAGATGGATCCACCTGAGGGTTCAACCTTCGGGCTCTTTCTCGAACTTTGAGTGAACTAGAATCTCCGGCTTGCTAAACCCTTGATCCTAGAGTGAGTAGAGAGTGTCTAGGGGTTGTTTTCTTTTCAAGGTGAGGGATTCTCAACACATGAGAAGGAATCACCTTGAGCTTGAGGAGGAAGAAGATGAAGTGAGGAGAGAGAATGGTTATGAAAGAATGAGCTATATTTTTCTTTTTGCAACCATATCAAAAAGAAAAAGAATTATCTAAATAATAATAATTCAAAATGAGAATAGTTGATGGTCGTTTTGGAATGACCACTATCATGCTTCATTAAATGAAATGTAAGCATGAATCAAGGAGTATCTTTACAAAGCATGATGGTGGTCAACATTCAACCATGGTCAACAAGTCAACCATGGTCAACAAGTCAACAAAATCAACCATAACATAATTCTCATTTAATTACTATTATTAATAGATAATCCATAAATCCATTAGGGTTTGGAAAATGATGACTGTCAACTGTGCATACGCACCCGTTCCGAAACCCTAATGAAATACCTCATCCTCCGCCTCAAGCAACTGTGCATACACACCTGCATTCTCGTTCCGAGGAACAAGAATACCAAGATATAAAAGCAACCCCAAAACATATACCAGTATCTGGCTCAAACCAGAGCCTGCCAGTATAATCCGTCCGGACTCCAAACGTGCACAAGTGTGCGGATGAGAACGAACCCTGTCGCAAAACCATGCGACCTCTACTCTGTTTTGCCCAGAGGCGAATACCCTCTGTGTGGGACTCTAAAGACTCGACACTACGCTGGCAGTGGGTTTAACCACAGACCGCAAGCGGCACTAGCTGTGCGTAACGGTCCCCAGGTAGATGCCGACAAGAAGGCTGACGAGGTGAACCCCATCTGAACTCCTACTGAGTCTGAATGTGACATTCTCCGTACAGTCCGGTCTGTTCGTCTGATACATCGCATGTCGGGCCTAGGGGGCGGTAAAACGTCAGTCCCCCAATAGCGGTACAAGTCGTGTCGGAGTGAAGCCCAAAACACCCTGAGATAACACTGGAAACCTACCAGTATATCTCGCTTGCCCTGGCCAGAGACTACTCGTGTAATGGCTCTCCTAGACACAGCGCGATGTCAACCCCCAATACCGGAAGAGACGAATCCTGTCTAACCGTCACTGCCTCCAAGTGCTTCGGGACTGCACCCAACCACTACCTGTTTGCACGACTCCTTTGAGCCGTGGTAGGGTAGTGATCAAAGTGCAGTGGGAACACACTCGAGGCGAAGTGCCAGTATCAAGTCAGCGGACTAAGCTGTACTCATGTCACCTGGGAACTGATAACTGACGATAGGTATAATACCAACCTTTCAGTTCCCGACGAGTCCTGTCCAGTGTACTCGTAACCTAACGAGCACCCGTTTACTATCTCCAGTACGACGTACTGATGGCTGTGGGACAGACCATCTCCCACACTGGGATGAGAAGCGCATACGCTAGTCTACTCCGGAGTATCGATGCCCTGTCTCGATAGTCCTGCGACTAGGGACCTGTATAAGGATGTGCTTATAGATTACCCAGCCCCCACTAGTGTGACTGCCATCACAACGCTGGTAATCAAGCAAAGATCCTAAGGGCTCCACTAATGCGTATAGGTGATATCGCAAAATAAACACATGTACACATTGAAGTAGAAACAAACCAAGTAGCATACTACTATATTGAGCAAGATTGTTTATACAAGGTGAATATCCCAAGCTTCCCTTAAGTAATATACAAACTAGTATGATACAGTAATGGCCTCTAGGGCATATACACTAACAATCTCCCACTTGCACTAAGGCCATGTACTGGCGTATCGAAGACCTATCATCTCGATCAGCCGCTCGAACTGAGTCTGGGGTAGGGCCTTGGTGAATGGATCTGCAGTGTTTTCTTCTGAAGCAACCCTCCGAACCTCGATCTCCTTGCGATCCACGATCTCCCTGATCAGGTGATACCGCCTCAAGATGTGCCTGGATCTCTGATGGGACCTGGGTTCCTTCGCTAAAGCTATAGCCCCGTTGTTATCGCAATACAGAGGTATTGGGTCAACAATGGACGGAACCACCTGAAGTTCTTTCAAGAACTTCCTTATCCAGACAGCTTCTTTTGCGGCATCAGATGCAGCGATGTATTCCGCTTCCATAGTCGAGTCTGCAACGGTTTCCTGTTTGGAACTCTTCCAACACACCGTCCCTCCATTGAGGGTAAAGACAAAACCCGACATGGACTTGGAATCATCCTTGTCACTCTGGAAGCTGGAGTCAGCAAAGACCTCAATCTGGAGGTCTTTTCCGCCATACACTAAGAACATCTCCTTAGTCCTTTTCAGGTACTTGAGAATGTTCTTTATTGCTATCCAGTGTTTCTCCCCAGGGTTTGACTGATACCGGCTTACTACACTCAGTGCATAAGCTACATCCGGTCTGGTGCACAACATCGCATACATTATAGAGCCTACCGTAGAAGCGTAGGGTATAATAGACATGCGATCCCTCTCCAAATCAGTCTTGGGAGACATCTCTTTAGAGAGGGTGATCCCGTGACAAGCCGGTAGGTTACCGCGCTTGGAATCTTCCATACTGAATCTTTTCAGTACGGTGTCGATATACCTGGACTGTGAAAGTCCTAATATCCTCTTGGATCTATCACGATGGATCCGGATCCCCAGGATGTATGAGGCATCATCCAGGTCTTTCATGGAGAACCTGTGTGACAAGAAACCCTTGACAGATTGTAGCATAGGAATGTCATTTCCTATTAAGAGAATGTCATCCACGTATAAAACAAGGAATACTACAGTTCTCGCTACAAATCTACTATAGATGCATGGTTCATCTGGATTTTTGATAAAGTCAAATTCCTTGACCGTCTCATCAAAACAGATGTTCCAACTCCGCGATGCCTGCTTTAGTCCATAGATGGACTTAAGCAACTTGCACACCTTTCCGCTGCTCCCACTCTGAATGAAACCCTCTGGCTGATCCATATAGACACACTCCTCTAAACTTCCATTTAGAAAAGCGGTTTTTACGTCCATCTGCCAAATCTCATAATCGTGGAAGGCAGCAATGGCAAGAAGGATCCGAATGGATTTCAGCATAGCCACTGGAGAAAAGGTTTCGTCATAGTCCAAGCCAGGTCTTTGACGGAAACCCTTTGCTACAAGTCTAGCTTTATAGGTCTCAACCTGTCCATCTACACCAATCTTCCTTTTGAAGATCCACTTGCATCCTACGGGTTTTACCCCGTCTGGAGCAATGTCCAACGTCCATACTTTGTTGGTGTACATGGACTCCATTTCGGTCCGCATTGCATCCAGCCATTTTACCGAGTCTACGCTCTGAACGGCCTGCTGGAAGCTAGTAGGCTCATCATAGTCTATGATGCAATCCTCTCTATCCCCGTCAATGAGAAAACCGTAGTATCTCTCGGACGGATGAGACTGCCTACTACTTCTGCGGAGCGGCATAGGAATGTCCTGTTCATTTGAACCCTCTGGTTCCATTAAGCTTTCAGTAATAATCTGTGGTTATGGAATTTCTTCCAGTTCTATTGCGCTCCCACTTGCTTCTTTTTCTAAGAACTGATGTTCCAGAAAATGGGCATTACGAGAAACAAGGACTTTTTGTTCCTCTGCGTAATAGAAAAGATACCCCCTGGAGTTCTTTGGGTATCCCACAAACTTGCACAGTACTGAGCGCGCCTCGAGCTTGTCCGTATGCTGCTTTTTGACATAAGCTGGACATCCCCAAATCTTCAGGTACTGAAGATAGGGTTTCTTCCCACTCCATAATTCATATGGTGTGGTAGGCACAGTCTTAGTAGGAACTCGGTTCAAAAGGTATGCAGCTGTTTCTAGCGCATACCCCCAGAATGATCGCGGTAACTCAGCGTTACTCATTATGGACCGTACCATATCCAATAGGGTCCGGTTCCGTCTCTCCGATACACCGTTATGTTGCGGAGTGTATGGAGGAGTAAGCTGAGAGAGAATCCCATTCTCTTTTAAGTAATTCAGGAACTCGGCACTTAAGTATTCTCCACCTCGATCCGATCTTAGAATCTTGATACTTTTGCCGGTTTGTTTTTCTACTTCATTCTTAAATTCCTGGAATTTTTCAAAAGATTCTGACTTATGTTTCATTAAGAAGACATAACCGTATCTTGAAAAATCATCCGTAAAAGTAATGAAGTAAGAATAACCGCTTCGCGCATGTGTAGACATTGGACCGCACACGTCGCTGTGTACGAGTCCCAAGAGCTCGCTCGCTCTTACTCCGTGTCCTGTGAACGGAGTCTTTGTCATCTTTCCTTTGAGACAGGATTGACAAGTGGCATATGAATGATATTCGAACGGATCCAAATATCCTTCTGTATGTAACTTAGTCAACCTTCTCTCATTGATGTGACCCAGTCTACAATGCCATAAGAAAGTCTGATTGATATCTGGAGACTTTCTTTTGTGTGTATTCTGGACATTGAAAATCTGTGGTTGGTTTAATACGTATATACCATTGCTCAGTGTACCTGACCCAATCAGAACTTGATTAAGGTGAATGTTTACAACATTACTTACAAACGCAAAATCATAACCTTCTTTAGAAACCAAAGATACAGAAATGATATTACAAGTTGCGTTGGGTACAAAAAAGCAATTACGCAAAACCAAAACATGCCCATCTGACATTCCCAGGTGATAGTCCCCCACGGCTTTAGCATCCATGCTAGCTCCGTTCGCAACTCTGAGGGTCATGTCACCTGCCTTCAAAACCCTACGGTTTCTCAATGCCTGCAAAGAATTACAGATATGAGATCCTGATCCGGTATCCAATACCCAGGAAGTAGAGTTTATAGAAAGACAGTTTTCAATAACATACACACCTGAAGCTGAAGCCGCAACCTGCTTCAGTTCCTGTGTCCTGGCTTTCCAAGCCCTGCAATCTTTCTTCCAGTGTCCACTCTTGTGACAATAGAAGCATTCCTCTTTACCCACAAGCTTCCCTGCTATCTTTGTTGCCTTTTCCTTTCCCTTCGTACCCACTTTACTAACACCGCCTCTTGGTTTGGCGGGGGCTTTCTTCCTCTTTCCCTTGGCTTTCGCCTTGGACCTAGAGGAAGAAGATCCTCCTACAAACAAAGCGGGTGTTTCCCTACCCTTCTGTAGGGTGTCCTCTGCGCTCCTCAGCAGGTTGAGGAGTTCTGAAAGTTCAACTTCCTTTTCTTGTAAGTTGAAGTTCAGTATAAACTGGGCGTAAGTGGATGGAAGGGACTGGAGAATTAAATCCGTATAGAGTTCACTGTCCAACGTGGTCCCAAGTTCCGCGAGCTCCTCAGTGTAGCCAATCATCTTAAGCACGTGGTCCGCTACTGATGATCCGACGGCCAACTTTGTCGAAAATAACTTCTTCGACACTTCGTATCTTGCGATACGAGACTACTCTCCATACAGTTCTTTTGTATGGAGAAATATGGACTCGAGGTCCATATTCTCATGCCTCCTCTGATGTTCGTTGTCCATAGAGGCAAGCACGAGGCACCTGGCCTTCGCGCAATCAATCTCCCAAGTCTTACGGATTTCCTTATCCGCGACGCTGGAGGTGGGACCTGGGACGGGGGGAGCTTTGGTGGTAAGAAGATACCCCAGCTTGTCGTAAGTGATTGCCAATTTGACATTCCTGAGCCAATCTTTGTAGTTTGGCCCTGTCAGTATGTTTTTATCTAGAAGTAACTTAAGTCCAGTCATTTCGAATTTGGTCGCTGCAGGGGGGAGAGAAGAAACACTTTAGCACGATGCTCTTGCAAGTTTAGAATGGTTTTTAATTTGTCTAAACAGGATGGCTCCCACTGTCTCTCGAATCCCTCCTCAAACCACAAAGGAAGAATTAGCCGGGATCAATCCCACCGTACAATACTTGCTTAACCGTTCAGCCAGGCCAGTGTCGGTATTTCGAGGGAGGTTTTCCAACGCTTTCGCGAAGTTCCTTAATTTAAGAACCTCTTTTCCCTGGGGGCGTAGCCCCGCTAACACCTTTCTAGGCACCTACTAGGTTTATAGCATTGATCGTTTAGTGAGAAATTTCCCGAGGAGTAGCATATACTCACAGTAGGATCGGGATCCAAATATCATCGCGTGACGAAAATGAAGGAATCCTACCATAATCATCACACTCCAAATGGTATGCAAATCTAGCAAGTTTCAGTACTTATGAAACTCCCGATGTGGATTTTTGCCCCATGCTCTTATGACCTTGGCGTGAGGTCAAAATGTCATAAGTCACATGTCAAGTTCTTCCCATCATTATCCCGGTTGATTTGAACCCACCCGTACCTACCCTTGACGTAGGCCAAAATGGCGGTACGACTGTCTCAAACCAACGCATTCTATCTATGCAACAGATAAATATCCGGCAGCTACCAATCACTATGCCTTGGCGTGAGGTCAAAATACATAACTTGAATACTACCGTATATTTAACTGAAATGATGGAGGGCTACGAATGGTTTTGGCGAAACCGTGAACGTAGTGAACTTGATATAATCGATGGAACGAGATAGCTTTTAGAAGGAGTGGCTCAAGCTCCGCATTTAAAAGTTAGTTTTGAAAAGAACCGAGTGGTTTTTCGAAAGTGTTCCATTGACTTAAACTTGGTTTATTATCTTGCATTAGTTCTTTTAATGCGTGATATTCTTGCATTAGTTCTTTTAATGCGTCCCATCATTTAATCCTACCATTGCAGAAAACAACCAAAATATGACGTACGCTTATGCCATTCGCATTCGCCACGGGGTCCCGTCATCACTCGTTAGGTTACTTAACTAACGACAGAGCGGGGGCTGGGCTAGTGCGGCTGTAAAACATAAGCAACGCCTAAGTAGAAAGCAATGATAGACATTACAGATCACAGATGAATACATTGGATATGCTAGCAATCCGCAATCCTTTCGAGCCTGCAACGAAAAGCGGATTACACGGTCGCGGTGAATAGCAAATACCCCACCCAAGACCCCTACGAGTGCGGCAAACTACCCGTCAAGTACTCGGCAGTTTGTGCACCCCTCCATGGGTCTATCCTAGGAGCAAAAACAGTAAAAAGAATTATACAATGACGGCTACAACCCCGAC
This sequence comes from Agapanthus africanus, assembly GCA_030015575.1. NCBI lineage: Eukaryota > Viridiplantae > Streptophyta > Magnoliopsida > Asparagales > Amaryllidaceae > Agapanthus > Agapanthus africanus. The sequence continues at coordinate 612,300,554 of CM057344.1, forward strand.
CCGGTTGTGCGGCCATACAAATAATAATATTACATCAATTTACATTTACAATGAATGAAAGAAAAACAAAAGCTCATCTCACATCCACCCCGGCTATTCACCCGCGACAGTCCAACAGATTCATATACACAATCCAATATCAAACACAGATCATGTATAACCCCGACCAATCGACTTATAGCGATTAGCCGACGTTCAATACATACAAACAACACAGATATAACCAACATAGCCAAAGTGCAGTGAAGTTCGGAAAAAATACGGAATTATAGGACCCCAAAAATAAATTTCTGTTCTGGAAAATCTGGGCACATATAACATATTTGAAAAATCCCAAAACCCTACCAGAAGAACACTGCACAAAACACGATCTCATGAAGTGCCCAAACGGCGGCGGATCCGCGGCTAGATGAACAGGTGGGGCCGCGGATGGGCGGCGCTTTGAAGGAATCATGGGATCGTTTTTGGTGGGTGTTCTCAGAAAACCCTGAGCCGATTTTAGGAGTATAAAGTTTTTCATTTAGAGCATAAAAAATTTCAACAGAAACTTAGGGTTTTAGTTTTTCCGGTTTTGCGATTTTTCGTTTCCGAACTTCGTTACACTTCACTACAAAGCTAGTTTAAGTTTAGTTAGGCTCTGATACCACTGTAAGTCCACGTTGCGACCCCCGGTGCTTACGGGGAGGCGGAAACGGTATAAAAAAACAAATTTTTATCGCAAGAGGCAACATGGACTAAACAAGGTCGGGATCGTGTCTAAACTAAACTAGCAAGCATACAAAGGAGCGTTAGCTACTCGGATGAAGAGTTATACCTAAACTTGAACTCCTTCTTCTTCAAACTTTGTAGAGGTTGATGGTTCTTTCCTCGTCGCCTTCTTCCGTCGAAGATGGATCCACCTGAGGGTTCAACCTTCGGGCTCTTTCTCGAACTTTGAGTGAACTAGAATCTCCGGCTTGCTAAACCCTTGATCCTAGAGTGAGTAGAGAGTGTCTAGGGGTTGTTTTCTTTTCAAGGTGAGGGATTCTCAACACATGAGAAGGAATCACCTTGAGCTTGAGGAGGAAGAAGATGAAGTGAGGAGAGAGAATGGTTATGAAAGAATGAGCTATATTTTTCTTTTTGCAACCATATCAAAAAGAAAAAGAATTATCTAAATAATAATAATTCAAAATGAGAATAGTTGATGGTAGTTTTGGAATGACCACTATCATACTTCATTAAATGAAATGTAAGCATGAATCAAGGAGTATCTTTACAAAGCATGATGGTGGTCAACATTCAACCATGGTCAACAAGTCAACCATGGTCAACAAGTCAACAAAATCAACCATAACATAATTCTCATTTAATTACTATTATTAATAGATAATCCATAAATCCATTAGGATTTGGAAAATGATGACTGTCAACTGTGCATACGCACCCGTTCCGAAACCCTAATGAAATACATCATCCTCCGCCTCAAGCAACTGTGCATACACACCTGCATTCTCGTTCCGAGGAACAAGAATACCAAGATATAAAAGCAACCCCAAAACATATACCAGTATCTGGCTCAAACCAGAGCCTGCCAGTATAATCCGTCCGGACTCCAAACGTGCACAAGTGCGCGGATGAGAATGAACCCTGCCGCAAAACCATGCGACCTCTACTCTGTTTTGCCCAGAGGCGAATACCCTCTGTGTGGGACTCTAAAGACTCGACACTACGCTGGCAGTGGGTTTAACCACAGACCGCAAGCGGCACTAGCTGTGCGTAACGGTCCCCAGGTAGATGCTGACAAGAAGGCTGACGAGGTGAACCCCATCTGAACTCCTACTGAGTCTGAATATGACATTCTCCGTACAGTCCGGTCTGTTCGTCTGATACATCGCATGTCGGGCCTAGGGGGCTGTAAAACGTCAGTCCCCCAATAGCGGTACAAGTCGTGTCGGAGTGAAGCCCAAAACACCCTGAGATAACACTGGAAACCTACCAGTATATCTCGCTTGCCCTGGCCAGGGACTACTCGTGTAATGGCTCTCCTAGACACAGCGCGATGTCAACCCCCAATACCGGGAGAGACGAATCCTGTCTAACCGTCACTGCCTCCAAGTGCTTCGGGACTGCACCCAACCACTACCTGTTTGCACGACTCCTTTGAGCCGTGGTAGGGTAGTGATCAAAGTGCAGTGGGAACACACTCGAGGCGAAGTGCCAGTATCAAGTCAGCGGACTAAGCTGTACTCATGTCACCTGGGAACTGATAACTGACGATAGGTATAATACCAACCTTTCAGTTCCCGACGAGTCCTGTCCAGTGTACTCGTAACCTAACGAGCACCCATATACTATCTCCAGTACGACGTACTGATGGCTGTGGGACAGACCATCTCCCACACTGGGATGAGAAGCGCATACGCTAGTCTACTCTGGAGTATCGATGCCCTGTCTCGATAGTCCTGCGACTAGGGACCTGTATAAGGATGTGCTTATAGATTACCCAGCCCCCACTAGTGTGACTGCCATCACAACGCTGGTAATCAAGCAAAGATCCTAAGGGCTCCACTAATGCGTATAGGTGATATCGCAAAATAAACACATGTACACATTGAAGTAGAAACAAACCAAGTAGCATACTACTATATTGAGCAAGATTGTTTATACAAGGTGAATATCCCAAGCTTCCCTTAAGTAATATACAAACTAGTATGATACAGTAATGGCCTCTAGGGCATATACACTAACAAATATTTTGCCCCCATTAATAAATTTCCTCCCAGGCTTATAGGTTTTTTAAGATATAGCGGATGGCAACAGTGAGGACACTGTTGAAAACAAGTTTGGGGGAGCTTTGTGCTTATTTTCGCATCATTTGCATCATACTTTGCATAAGCACAAAACATTTTTTTGAAAATCTATAAAAATTTAAAAATTTACAAAAAAATAAAATATTTTGTACATAAATAAGATAATAAAAGATTAGATAGTGAAAAATTACATCCAAAAGATTGAAAAAATTTAAGAAAACCAAGAAAATTAGAAGTTTTCTTATACGAACTAGTAATAAGTAGTTATGAGCCGTTGTCCCAAGGGTTAGTAAGATTAAAGAAGTCGCTAATCTGAGGATAAAAATAAGTCTGAAAAATAGTTCCTATTCTGGAAGCCAAACATTTTGAATGTTGATACCCTGTTATTCGCACTTACACACATCTTGAAACCCGGGATAGTAGAGGATACCTTGAAATGCTCTTGTCTTAAAGCCAAAGTATGAAGGAAATAAAAAAATAATAAATGAATAAAGAAAATATAAAATGGTGCAGAAAAATGGACATTGGTTTTGTTATCGCCAAGGCAGCAATAAAAAATATAGCGAGGGTGCCTCTTCACCTAGTGCCCTAAGGCCAACTGGTGGTGCAAGACGAGGAAAAACACCAAATATGTAAGCACATGCGTAATCAGTCGGTTAGTACCTCAAGAAGTATTTACGGTCGCATGAAAGTGTGTGAGCAAATTCATCTAAATATTCATTAATTAAAAAGTACTGAGGTGGATGGACAAGAGAATGATAGCTTGAATTGAATTCTCCGGATGTAGGGATGTCTTTTACACACACGTAGGGTTATATGATCGATGTTTGGAAGAAAAATAGGAATGAAGAATATAGACGATGTTTTATTGAGGGATGATGTGATTTCTGACATTTTTTCATGACTATTAAGATAGGGCTCATGACAACCGAAAAGCTAGCTTAGTTGGAAACCCTAATTTTCAAAGTCTTTCTTTTACAATTCTTTTCTTTAAATGTAATATTCACGATCTTCCTTTTATTATTAGATTTTGTGGGTGCAATCCACTGAAAACCCTCAGGAGACAACACTCCTCCTATTAGGGACACCTAGAGTTTTAAAAGCTTGTTGCACGTGCTCAGTGCAATCGTGTTGCCTACGAAAGTGTGCTAGTTAGTTTTTCTCTTTCTTTATTTTCTCCTTCTCTTTTTAATAAAACAGTTCGCTCGAGACGACCGAAAATAAGTTTGGGGGAATTTGATCAGTCGAAAATATTGAATTTTTAACACGTCAATTTCCCTACCATTTGCACTCATCTAGAGGTGTTCGGTATTAATATAGCACATATAAGCAAACTGACTGTAAAATACCAAATAACATGTGTTATATATTAAAACCGACATTTCTGAGGGAAATTGAGTGTTTATCATGGCATCACATCATCTTTTTATAGCGCAACACTTGTTTCGAAGTCTGTGCAGGGAATTCCAGGGGAAAAGCCAAATCAGTGAAAAGTGCTGTTAAAAATACGCCAACTCAAAGACTTGAGAGCTGGTAGTAATCTAGAAGGAATTATGAGAATCAACATATCAGAAAAATACCAAGAATTCAGCAGCAAGCAGCACTCAAAATATGAAGCAGTGAAGCCCTCACGTGATCGCGGATCCGCGGCCTGAGCAGGCACATGCCGCGGATCTGCGGCACTATGACGTCATCAGCGGAGCTAATTTTCCCCATGTGCTTATTTTTAACGGCCAAGCTTTTAGAATACTCCAGAAACGCTACGTGGCTTCATCTAGAAGGCTCGACCTAACAACCTAGTTCTAGAAGCCTCTCTCTAACAAACTTTTGGAGGGAAATTTGAATTTTGAATCCTAGATCTAGGGTTATGAGGCTTATAAAAGGGAACCTAGATCTAGGGTTGAGGGGGTTAAAGAATTCTTCTTCATCTTCCACCTACAAGTTGAGCAACACAACTTGTAAACCCTAACCCTAATTCAAAATCCAAGCCCAAAATCAAGAAACCCGAGTACAATTCAAGCAAGAAGCCTTCAATCTTTTAGTAGCGAAGCCGATCTTCATCCGAGCAAGTGATCCAACCCGATCCGCGACTCACGAAGACGAGCAAGGCCAAATCGACGATCGAGTTCTTTCCTCTTGTAATTCTTGAGCAAATTGTAACGGAATTGTTGATAAATAAAAGGTGAACTTCTTTTATCTTGCTTTCTTTACATTCTTGCATCATGATCCAATTTCAATTCTTGATTGAGTTTGTTGTTATGATGTTTGAGTAAAACTCCGCTCGTAAAGGAGTCGAGACGATCGATAGAATGATGATGATTTAGATTCTTTTACAATTCTTAAATCCTATAACGTTTGTAAATTCTTGTAAATCAAATGATCGACGATCTAGTTTCGATACAAAATGCTTTCTTGATTACTTTCGCCCGGAACTAGAGATCCACGATCGATTATTTGATCTACTAGAAGCTAGTTTGTGAATGAGATTCATCGAAAGGACAAAAGATGAGATGAGGTAACCTTAGTTTCTTCGCAAGATCCTTAAAGCTCGATAAATCATCATCGATCTAGTATCAATTCGTTAATGGATAAGAGTATGTAATCATTAGACTTCATCACATCTAACGGTTCAATCGACTCATACGAGCCTCACTTCGAATCTTGATATTTGGTTTGGAAAATCATAAATTCTCAATTCTTGATTTTAATGTTTTCTAGCTATTAGATCTAAATTTTACTAGTTCTTGAACTTCAATTCTATAAATCATGAATTGTTTCTTTTCTTTTCTTTAAATTTTCGACTCATCTAATTCGAAACACGAACGATTACACTTTCCCTATGGACAATCCGCACTTACTAACGCGCTACAATTCGACACCGTTATTGATTGCGGTCAAATATTTTTGGTTGTGATTTCTATACTTTTCTTACATACACGAATCGAGAATTCATTCAATCAACTGACTCGGGCCGGCGGCGGCGGCCGATTCGCTCGAGTCACCGGCCCGAGTTAGCCGAGTCGGTCCGATTCTTGCCACCACGTATCCCTTGTCGATTTGTCTACCTCCTGGACTCGTTTGTTTTAAGTGTGAACTTTGGGTTTACGGGTTATGCACGTGTAGACTCTTGGGCTTCTAAAACATTAAAAGAAAACTAATTAAAAAAATAATATGGCTGATGGGATTTGAACTCTGATGCTTTGATTCAGCAGTGCAAGGTCTTACCAATGAGCTACAAGCTACTTCTTGCTGTTCAAAATGAGGTGCAAGAGCCTGAACAGCTGGCCGCTGCGGGTAGTTGGTGGGTATGTGAGATGGGTTGCTTCTATAAGGACAGTTTCCAATTTCGTGATTGGATGCGCCACAAACTAAGCATAAGCCTTTTGCACGCCTACAGTCCTTCCACAAGTGTCCATTTTTCTTGCAGTAGAAACAAAAACCTGGACTTGACTGGTTAATTGTTTCTTTCTGTCTCTTGGGTTTTGAAGGTTGTATAGGGTAGGCTCCTCCTGCCATCTGAATGGCAAAGCGCTTTATACCGGTTGCTTTTACTTCTGGTCGGTTCAATAATATAGCAGTCTGCTGTTGCAGTCCTTCCAGGAGGCTGCGGATTGCCTCAAGTAGAACCGTATGCTCATTGATCGGAGCAGCGACGGCAGGTGTGAGTGGTAGTGGTGGGGGAGTGTTGTTGACATTCGTGTTGGTGCTGTTTGGAGAATCCATAACCTTGGAAGAAAGATTTAGGTTAGAATAGATTCAAAATATACGGAATTGGAAAATTCAAAGATTTTGAATTGTAAAGAATGTTGTTAGTTGCTGGTTCTTGTGTTATATTGCTTAGGTTGTCTACAAAGAACTAAACTGCATGGTAGGGTTCCATACAGCTCTGACCTGCATGGGCCACCAACAAAACCTGTCACGCCCCGCTTCCCAATATACGGGCAGAGGACGCGACGAGTCCGCTACCTATTTACTCTGAAGTAAACACGCTGAGCGTATCTAAGCAATATAGATAAAATACACAAGAGGCAAAGACAATAGATATAATTGAACAGCAATGTTATTTATTAACATTCATTTTACAATACATCTGAAAAGTAAATACATGGAATGAAAAGCAATGCCTAAACAGTGACATAACAGAAATGGAAAATACAGAATATAAATGTGTACAAGGAATCTAAAACTCTGGGTCAAAAGCTAGCTGGTCCAAATTCTCGCTGGTGGGCTCGATCTCCTGGAGGTCCGATCCACCTGACAACATTCCAAAGAATAAAGAAAGGGAATGTCGTCAGCGAACAATCGCTCGGTAAGTCCCAAAGATAAGGGAGAAGTAGAATAGATAGAGAGAGAGTGTAGCTTTTAAAGTTGTATTATATTGTTATTAGTGTTAACTTTATTGTTTGTAGTTTGGTATAGAAGAATGCCAGTGTATACGAGAGGAGTCTCGTTAGACCAGAGACTACGGTGGACGGAATCAAGAGTATAAGGCTCCGTGATAAAACCCGGAACAATGGCAATTGAATTCAGGTTAGGTCCCTTAATGGTTACAGTCTCGTGCAACTTTTAACATCTTCCGTACCAATCTACCCTTTAAACCCCACGATGCTTTGATTGTATTGTTTGTATTGTATTGTAAATTGTATTGTCATGTATTATAGATTGTATAGATGGATAACTTTCTGAAACCATGATATCAGTAAATGGATGTAACTGGAGAATCATGTAGATGGATGTATATCCATGATTCGGTTCAGCCAAGTTGTATAGATTGATAGATTGAACAGATTGAATATATGGATTCATATTGAATTCATATTGTATTGTAATTTTTTACTTGAATCTCATTCAAGTCAGATTGTATATATATTGAGACTCGGTCTGAGTCAGACAATTAGAAAAGAAATTGAATCCTGAATTAGGTTTTGGTGTTATCGGTAACCGCTGCACATGGACGACAGAATTTGTGTCTTTTTTAAAGACGATTACCGTGTTGATAACACCGTTTGTTAAGTTGTCTACCTTAGATAGGCAAGCACCCATATCTCCAGCTCCCTGAGGCTCAAGAGATTGGTCCCGCTTAAACCTATGTTTACTAAGGTCCTTATTGTAATTTAATATAACTTGAGGGGGTTTATGTAAAAATAATTTTGTATAATTTTCAAAATACACCTCAAGTATTTTATTGTCGTCTTTAGAGTTTTTATGGATGTATATTTTATCAATATGACATTTCTAGTGAATAAATTCTAATTTCATAATATATGGTATTTATTTGTAATATTGGAATTGTATGGTATTTTCTTGTAAATGACATATTTTTCTTGAATTTTGGAAATATGAAATCTTATAAATATTAAAAATAGATATTTAAATATTAATTACATATATATTTATTTATTAAAAATATAAGTTTTATTTATAATAGAAATCACATTTTCTAAAGAAAATTGTATTTTAAATCTTTCGAGACCGTATACTCCTTACGGAGGTCTGCATCTCGCACTACTATGCTCGAGTATGTGCGATAATCCGCACCATCCCAAACGGATTCCCCGAAATGGGTTGTAGCGGCGCATTGCAAAGATTTGTTAAAAATACATATCTTGTAGAAAAAGGTTTTTATAAGTTTGAGATAGTTTTGTGTAAAATCGTATTTTCCCAAAACTATGTTTCCAAAGATTATCATGCTATGTTACATATGAGTGTTGTGAGGAGGTAGGTTATTACCTCGTGAACTATCTAAAGGTAAGCAAGGGGTAATGGTGTTTTATGTTGAAACTAAGCTATATGGTATTTTTCTGTAAAAGTGCTATAAAAATTGAAATATAAATTCTTTTGATATGAAACGTGTCAATATATTTTTTTAATGTTTAATGATCATGATGTGAGGGTTTGGTATTATTGTGTTTAAGAAAAATATGATTTTTAAGGAAAACCCGAATCGGAAGTCGGATTAACTTCACTTCCGTCGGGTTTTAGAATTCTAAGTTTTTAGAATAGTAAAGAAAATGGGGAGAAGGGACTTACTGGATTGTAGGGTAGAGAAAAGGAAAAGGAAGAAGTGGGAGGCGCTGGTGCGTCGTTTCATCGCCGGAATCTCATCGGATCGTTGTCGGAAGTTTACTGGAGTTTCGCCCTTCACTAACTCCACTTGTACACTAGAAGTCTAGGCGATTTTCTTGAAAGTTTGGACAAAGATTTGGAAGTGAGGAGGGTGATTTGAGGTGTGGTATTTATAGGAAAAATTAGGATTTAGGGTAATAAAGAGGTGTATTAAAATTTTGTATTAAAAAATTAAAAGGGGTGTTTTAAACTCTCTGTAAATGTGCAGGGATTTTAAATAGTACAGGGTTAATGGGGGTAGGCCAAAGGTCACAGGAGTTCAAGAAAAATTGAGTTTGGGCTGACTCGGGCCAGCGGCGGCGGCCGATTCGCCCGAGTCACCGGCCCGAGTTGGCCGGGTCGGGCTGATTCATGCCACCACGTGTCCCCTGTCGATTTGTCTACCTCCTGAACTCGTTTGTTTTTAATGTGACCTTTGGGTTTACGGGTTATGCACGTGTAGACTCTTGGGCTTCTAAAAGATTAAAAGAAAACTAACTAAAAAAATAATGTGGCTGATGGGATTTGAACTCTGGTGCTTTGGTTCAGCAGTGCAAGGTCTTACCAATGAGGTACAAGCTCCTTCTTGCTGTTCAAAAGCAAATCAAACTTATAACTTGTGCTCAGGAAAAAGTACCCCTTTCTGTATTTTTGAAAAAAAATTATATAGAACGTTTAGGATTGTTACATTCTACCCTCCTTAAAAAATTTCATTCTCGAAATTTGTAAAAGGAAAGTGTAACGGATTCAAGGAAAGTTTGGTGATAAAACTATTAGTAGTGTATGAAAAATATGTAAAGGAATGGAAGAATGCGAAGGGTTTGAAAAGAGTTGATGAAATTACCAGGGTTACCTTGGTCTACGGCCTCTGCTTCTTCGGCCGCTAAAAGGAAAGCCTGACGCCGTGGTACATTCCTCCTAACTGGAGGCACATTCCTCTGTCCTTGGGGCATGTTTCTCTGCCCTCGAGGCATGTTCCTCAGAGCCTGATGGAATTGGCGAGTAGGCTGTGCAGGTGGTAGAGCTGGGAGTGCAAGATGAGGTGCAGGAGCCTGGACAGCTGGTCGTTGCGGATAGTTAGTGGGTATGTGAGATGGGTTGCTTCTATAAGGACAGTTTCCAATTCCATGATAGGATGCGCCACAAACTAAGCATATGCCTTTTGCGCGCCTACAGTCTTTCCACAAGTGTCCATCCTTCTTGCAGTAGAAATAAAAACTTGGACTTGACTGGTTAATTGTTTCTTTCTGTCTCTTGGGTTTTGAAGGTTGTATAGGGTAGGCTCCTCCTGCCATCTGGGTAGTAGAGCGCTTTATACCGGTTGCTTCTGCTTCTGATCGATTCAATAATATAGCAGTCTGCTGCTGCAATCCTTCCAGGAGGCTGCGGATTGCCTCAAGCAGAACCGTCTGCTCGTTGATCGGAGCAGCGACGACAGGTGTGAGTGGTAGTGGTGGGGGAGTGTTGTTGACATTCGTGTTGGTGCTGTTTGGGGAATCCATAACCTTGGAAGAAAGATTTGGGTTAGGATATATTCAAAATATATGGAATTGGAAGATTCAAGGAATTTGAATTGTAAAGAATCTTGTTAGTTGCTGGTTCTTGTGTTATATTGCTTAAGTTGTCCACAAAGAGCTGAACTTCATGGTAGGGTTCCATATAGCTCTGACCTACATGGGCCACCAACAAAACCTGTTACGCCCCGCTTCCCAATATACGGGCAGAGGACGCCACGAGACCGCTGCGTATTTCCTCTGAAGTAAACACGCTGAGCGTATCTAAGCAATATAGATAAAATACACAAGAGACAAAGACAATAGATATAATTGAACATCAACTTTATTTATTAACATTCTTTTTACAATACATCTGAAAAGTAAATACATGGAATGAAAAGCAATGCCTAAACAATGGAATAACAGAAATAGAAAATACAGAATATAAATGTGTACAAGGAATGTAAAGCTCTGGGTCGAAAGTTAGCTGGTCCAAATACTCGCTGGTGGGCTCGATCTCCTGGAGGTCTGATCCACCTGATGACATTCCAAAGAATAAAGAAAGGGAATGTCGTCAGCGAACAATCGCTCGGTAAGTCCCAAAGATAAGGGAGAAGTAAAATAGACAGAGAGAGTATGTGTAGCTTTTAAAGTTGTATTATATTGTTATTAGTGTTAACGCTGTTGTTTGTAGCTTGGTAAAGAAGAATACCAGTGTATACGAGAGGAGTCTCGTTAGACCAGAGACTACGGTGGGCGGAATCAAGAGTACAAGGCTCCGTGATAAAACCCGGAACAATGGCAATTGAATTCAGGTTAGGTGTCTTAATAGTTACAGTCTCTTGCCACTTTTAACACCTTCCGTACCAATCTACCCCTTAAACCCCGCGATACTTTGATTGTATTGTTTGTATTGTATTGTAAATTGTATTGTCTTGTATTATAGATTGTATAGATGGATGACTTGCCGAAACCATGATATCAGTAAATGGATATAACTGGAGAATCATGTAGATGGATGTATATCCATGGTTCGGTTCAGTCAACTTGTATAGATTGATAGATTGAACAGATTGAATATATAGATTCATATTGAATTCATATTGTATTGTAGTTTTATACTTGAATCTCATTCAAGTCAGATTGTATATATATTGAGACTCAGTCTGAGTCAGATAATTAGAAAAGAAATTGAATTCTGAATTAGGTTTTGGTGTTATCGGTAACCGCTGCACATGGACGACAGGATTTGTGTCTTTTTCAAAGACGATTACCGTGTTGATAACACCGTTTGTTAAGTTGTCTATCTTAAATAGGCAAGCACCTATATCATCGGCTCCCTAAGGCTCAAGAGATTGGTCCCGCTTAAATCTATGTTTATTAGGGTCTTTATTGTAATTTAATATAACTTGAGGGGGTTTATGTAAAAATAATTTTGTATAATTTTCAAAATACACCTCAAGTATTTTATTATCGTCTTTAGAGTTCTCATGGATGTATATTTTATCAATATGACATTTCTAGTGAATAAATCATAATTTCATAATATATGGTATTTATTTGTAATATTGGAATTGTATGGTATTTTTTTGTAAATGAGATGTATTTCTTGAATTTTGGAAATGTGAAATCTTATAGATATTAAAAATAGATATTTTGATATTAATTACATATATATTTATTTATTAAAAATATAAGTTTTATTTATACTAGAAATCATATTTTCTAAAGAAAATTGTATTTTAAATCTTTCGAGACCGTATGCTCCTTGCGGAGGTCTGCATCTCGCACTACTAAGCCCGAGAATGTGCGATAATCCGCATCATCCTGAATGGATTCCCCGAAATGGGTTGTAGCGGCGCATTGCAAAGATTTGTTAAAAATACATATCTTGTAAAAAAGGTTTTTATAAGTGTGTGGTAGTTTTATGTAAAATCGTATTTTCTCAAAACTATGTTCCCAAAGATCATCGTGCTATGTTACATATGAGTGTTGTGAGGAGGTCATTACCTCGTGAACTATCTAAAGTTATAGTAAAGGGTAATGATGTTTTATGTCGAAACTAAGCTATATGGTATTTTTCTGTAAAAGTGCTATAAAAATTGAAATATAAATTGTTTTGATATGAAACTTATCAATATATTTGGTTAATGTTTAATGATCATGATGTAAGAGTTTGGTATTATTGTGTTTAAGAAAAATATGATTTTTAAGGAAAAACCGAATCGGAAGTCAGATTAACTCCACTTCCGTCGGGTTTTAGAATTCTAAGTTTTTAGAATAGTAAAGAGAAGGGGAGAAAGGACTTACTGGATTGTAGGGTATAGGAAAGGAAAAGAAAGATGTGGGAGGCACCGGTGCGTCGTTTCATCGTTGGAATCTACTCGGATCGTTGTCGGAAGTTCGCCGGAGTTTCGCCCTTCACTAACTCCACTTGTACACTAAAAGTATAGGGGATTTTCTTGAGAGTTTGGAAAGAGATTTGGAAGTGAGGAGGGTGATTTGAGATGTGGTATTTATAGGAAAAATTAAGGTTAATGGGGGTAGGCCAAAGGTCACAGGATTTCAAGAAAAATTGAGTTTGGGCTGACTCGGGCCGGCGGCGGCGGCCGATTCGCCCGAGTCACCGGCCCGAGTTGGCCGAGTCGGGTCGATTCTTCCCACCACGTGTTCCGTGACGATTTGTCTACCTTATGGACTCGTTTGTTTTTAGTGTAACCTTTGGGTTTAATGGTTATGCAAGTGTAGACTCTTGGGCTTCTAAAAGATTAAAAGAAAACCAATTAAAAAAATAATGTGGCTGATGGGATTTGAAATCTGGTGCTTTGGTTCAGCAGTGCAAGGTCTTAAAAATGACCTACAAACTCCTTTTTGCTGTTCAAAAGCAAATCAGACTTATAACTTGTGCTCAGGAAAAAGTACCCCTTTCTGTATTTTTGAAAAAAAATTGTATAGAAAGTTTAGGGTTGTTACACTAGGGGTAAAAACCATATCGGGGTTTCAAGAGTTGAAATTTGCAATGAGATTGCATACCTTCCATATGATGGTTGGATCCCGATCCCACTGTGAGCAAGAGTTGCTCCCAGGAGAGTTTTGCACTTTACAATTAGCTAACCCATTAGGTGTCTAAAGAGGTGTCTACAGGGCTACGCCTATGGGAAAACGAGCTTTATTTTAATTAGGTCCGTGCGAAAGCACGGGGAATCTCCCTCAAAGTACCAACACTGGCCTGGCAGAGCGGTTAGCGAAGTTATAGAATGTAATTAATCCTGGCTAGTTTTCTTTTTAAGGTTTGAAGGAAAATTTGATAAAAGCAGTGGGAGACATCGATTAGATAAAATAATAAACCAATCTAATCTTTGCAAGAGCTTTCGCTAAGTGTATTCTTTTCTCTCTCCTAATGACAGATACTCATGACTGGACTTAAGTTTCTACTAGAGAAAAATAAACTGAATGGGACCAATTATAAAGACTGGCTGAGGAACATTAACATTGCCCTGACATATGATAAGGTATCATATGTCCTCACAGCCCCAGCCCCACCCGTCCCAGGCCCTAAATTTTCAGTTGCGGATAGGGAGATCCGCAAAACGTGGGATATTGACTGTGCTACTGCCAAATGCCTCACGCTTGCATCGATGGACAACACACATCAAAAGCATCACGAGCAGATGGATGTACAATCCATCTTTCTCCATACAAAAGAGTTGTATGGGGAGCAATCTTGGACCCTGAGATATGAAGCATCTCGAAAGTTGTTTCAGATGCGGATGGGTCCTGGCACACCAGTAGGTGACCACGTTTTGAAGATGATAGCTCTTATTGAAGAGCTTGAGGACCTCGGATGGACAATAGAGAACGAACAATATGTTGATACTGTTCTACGGTCTCTCTCCCCTGCTTTTGCTCAATTTGTAGTAAATTTCAACATGCACAATATGGAGAAGTCACTACCTGAACTTCTCAATATGTTGAGAAGTGCAGAGAGCACACTTAAGGCAGTGAAGACTCCTGCTTTGATTGCTAGACCATCTTTCTCTTCTCGCCCTAAAGCCAAGGCCAAGGGAAAGGTGAAGAAGAAACCCACCAAACCTAGAGGTGGAGTTAAAAAGGCTAAGGAGAAAGACAAGTCCACGGCTGGAGAATCGGGGAAAGAGGAGTGTTATTACTGCCACAAATCGGGACACTGGAAGCGCAACTGTGCTGAGTAACTGGATCTCAAGAAGAAGAAGTATGGTGATGCTTCCGCTTCAGGTGTGTTTGTGATAGAAAACCGTTTTTCTATAAACTCTACTTTCTATGTATTAGATACCGGTTTAGGTTCTCACATATGCAATTCCATGCAGGGGCTGAGAAATAGCAGAGTTTTGAAGACAGGTGACCATACTCTCCGGGTTGGAAATGGTTCCAATGTACATGCAGTTTCAGTGGGAGAGTTTGCCATCGGGATGTATATTGGTTTTGAACCCATGTTATTATGTACCCAGTATACTTTGTAATATAATATCCGTTTCTTTGTTAGACAATGAAGGATATAATTTTGTATTGCAGAATAATGTTATGAACATTAATCTGAATCAAATATTGGTTGGGTATGGTACACTTAATAATGGGATATACGTCCTAAATCAACACACAGTTTTCAGCATACAACACACTACTAAAAGAAAGTTTTCAGATATAAATGAAGTTTTTCTTTGGCACTGTAGACTTGGTCATATTAACGAAATAAAACTAAACAAGCTATATAAACATGGATATTTGAATTCCTTTGAATATAATTCTTATGCGACTTGTCAGACTTGTATCAAGGGTAAAATGACCAAAACTCCATTTACAGGACACGGAGAAAGAGCCACTGAGCTCTTAGGTCTCATACACAGTGATGTATGCGGGCCAATGTCTACACAGGTTAGAGGCGGTTTTTCTTACTTCATAAGTTTTACTGATGATTTCTCAAAATTCGGTCATGTGTTTTTATTAAAGTATAAGTCTGAAACTTTCGAGAAATTCACCGAGTACAAACTTGAAGTAGAAAAACAAATCGGATTGAGCATCAAGATACTTCGATCGGATCGAGGTGGAGAATATCTCAGTACAGAGTTTTCAGAATTTCTAAAAGAGAATGGGATTCTCTCTCAGCTCACTCCTCCTTACACACCACAGCACAACGGTGTGTCAGAATGACGGAATCGGACCCTATTAGATATGGTACGTTCTATGATGAGTGATGCTGAGTTACCTGTCTCATTTTGGGGGCATGCATTGGAGACTGCAGCGTTTCTGTTGAATAGGGTTCCAACTAAAACCGTGTTTACCACACCATGTGAGATATGACATGGGAAGAGACCATCTCTTAAACGAGTTAAGATTTGGAGTTGTTCGGCCTATGTCAAAAAGCAAAATCCGGACAAACTTGAGACACGGTCAGTCATGTGTAAATTTGTGGGATATCCAAAGAATTCATATGGATATTTATTCTACTACAAGGAGGAACAAAAGGTGTTTGTCTCTCAGCATGCCATATTTTTAGAAAAAGAATTTTTTGCAAATGATACAGATGGCAATGTGGTAGATCTAGAAGAGGTTCTAGAGACACAAGTTACAAATGACGACTTGGTTGAGCCTATTGTTGCAACAGAAACTAATGAACCTCAGCCACTCCGTAGATCTAGTAGGACTTCTCACCCACCGGAGAGGTACTACGGTTTCCTCATTGATGGTGATAGAGAAGATTGCATCATGGATGATAATGATCCTACTAGTTTTCAGCAAGCTATCACGAGTGGTGACTCTATGAAGTGGCTGGATGCCATGAGATATGAAATGGAGTCTATGTACACCAACAAAGTATGGACTTTGGACGTTGTACCCTCTGGGGTGAAACCCGTAGGGTGCAAATTGATCTTTAAAAGAAAGATCGGTGTAGATGGGCAGGTGGAGACCTATAAGGCAAGACTTGTGGCGAAAGGATTTCGTCAAAGATCAGGTCTGGACTATGACGAAACTTTTTCTTCCGTAGCCATGCTTAAATCCATTCGGATTCTACTTGCTATTGCTGCTCACTACGACAATGAAATATGGCAGATGGACGTTAAAACCGCATTTCTAAATGGTGATTTAGAAGAATGCGTTTATATGGATCAGCCAGAGGGCTTCATTGACAGTGGGAGCAGCGGAAAAGTATGTAGATTGCTTAAATCCATTTATGGATTAAAGCAGGCATCATGGAGTTGGAACATCTGTTTTGATGATACGATCAAAGAGTTTGATTTTGTCAAAAATCCAGATGAATCTTGTATTTATAAGAAGATTGTAGGGAGTGCTGTCGTATTCCTCGTATTGTACGTGGATGACATCCTCCTGATAGGAAACGATGTTCCTATACTACAATCGGTCAAATTGTTCTTGTCACTAAGATTCTCCATGAAGGACCTGGATGATACCTCGTACATATTGGGCATTAAGATCTATAGAGATAGATCTAAACGGTTATTGGGATTGTCCCAAACCAGATACATTAACACCATCCTAAAGAGGTTTAATATGGAAAACTCTAAGTGGGTGCCTTACCCGCTTGTCATGGAGTCACTCTCTCCAAGGACTTTTGCCCAAAGACTGATGAAGAGAGAGCTCACATGAGCATTATACCCTACGCTTCAGCCGTAGGATCTATAATGTATGCGATGTTATGTACACGCCCTGATGTAGCTTATGCACTGGGTGTAATAAGCAGGTATCAATCCAACCCAGGGGAGAATCACTGGACAGCTGTGAAGAACATTCTTAAGTACTTGTGAAGGTCTAAAGAAATGTTCCTGGTGTATGGTAACGGAGATCTCCAAATGGAGCCCTTTACCGATTCGAGATTCCAGAGTGATAAGGACGATATCAAATTTATCTCTGGATTTGTATTTATCCTTAATGGAGGGGCGGTGTGTTGGAAAAGTTCCAAACAGGATACCGTTGCAGACTCTACGATGGAAGCTGAGTATATTGCTGCAAATGATGCCGCCAAGGAAGCCGTCTGGATGAGGAAGTTCGTCTCGGAGTTAGGAGTAGTTCCAACCATTATTGATCCAATACCATTGTATTGTGATAATAATAGGGCTATGGCGTTAGCCAAGGAGTCCAGGTCCCATCAGCGATCCAGACACATCCTGAGGCGATATCATCGGATCCGGGAGATAGTTGATCGCCACGAGATCGAGATTCGAAAAGTAGATACAAAGAACAACACCGCAGATCCACTCACCAAGGCCCTCCCTCAGCCGCAGCATGAGCGACTTTTTGAGATGTTGGGTATGAGATACGCCAATAATTGACCTTAGTGCAAGTGGGAGATTGTTGGATATATGTATGCCCTAGAGACCATTATTTGATAGTGGATGTATTTTTACATGTGTGTGTGTGTATATTCAGAAGACATTCTTGCTCGACATGATAGTATGCTATCTGGTTACTTTTATCCTGACATGTTCACTTGATCATGCTTTTATTCATTTGGTACATGTTGATAAAGCCCCGAGGATATTTGCTTGACTACTGTAATTATGATGCAGATCATACTAGTAGGACATGTGTAGTTTATAAGCATATCCTGAAATATCCCTAGTCGTAGGTGTATCGAGACGGGGTATCGATATTCCAGAGTAGACTAGCGTGTATGATTCTTGACCCATGTGATGGGCAATGGATGATCCCACATCGATTGGTGTTTGACACCAAGATTGTATACGGGTGCTCAGTGGAGACTGTGTACACTGGACGGACTCGCTGAGAACTCCTATATGGTATTATATTCATCGTCGGATAGCAGTTCTCAGGTGACACTGGTACATGTTAGTCTGTAGACCCAAGATCGTCATAGAGTCTTGTGTGTTCCCCCACTGTACTTTGATTTTCACTCTACCACAGCTCTACTGAGTCATGCAAACAGGTGGCTTTTGGGTACAGTCCCGAGACACATGGAGGCAATGAGCGATAGGAGGGGTTTCGTCTCTCCCGGTATTGGGGGTTGATGTTGCGCTGTGCTCGATTGGCTATATCAGCAAGTCCCTGCCCAGGGCTGATGAGATTTACTGATAAGTGTTATCAGTAGTTTCTCGATCTGTTATAGGACAAATACTGGCATGATTTATTGAGTTAATGGGGTCAATGATACCATCCCTCGACTCGATATGCAGCATATCTGATGAAGAGACCGGACTGTACGGTAAGTGTTACCGGTTGGCTCGACAGGAGTTTTTACAGGTTCGCTTGTTTTTCTTCTGATTGCTCAATACCTGGGAGCCGTTACGTACAGCTTGTGCCACTGACGGTTTGTGGGTTTGTGATATGATCACTGCCTACTGCTAGCGTATTGACGAGTCTTAGAGTCCCACAAAGGTGTTACCTAGCTCAGGCGAAACGATGTGGGGTGCATATGGTGATATGCCCGGGTGCTTGATTAAATACATGTATATGATACCGCATTATAATCTGGCATTTTCTATTGGTCGGGTCGTATGTGATATGACCGGTTTATTAAATCAATTGTTGATTTAATATTAATGACCATTAGCCTTTTTTACTTATAACATTTTCTTTATATCTTGTATGCATGAATGTATGTATGTACATATGATGATATGAATGCACACATACATGTATACATGTGTCATGGTTGATGATACATTGGAGATGGCTATGCAAGACTCACATGGAATAGATATTTATATATTTTTGATTATTGAGTAAAAGAAAATTAGGATTAAATCATGGTTGGAATATTTCTACACTCTTCTTGACATGACATAATACAACCATGATTTAATCTCTAATTGTTCTTTAACTCATTATCAAAAATATTTAGATATTTTATCAACCATGATTAGTGTGAGGGTGACTCTCTCATATATTTGATTATTCCTTTTTCATTTGCATTATTATCTCTTGAGCTCAAGCTAAGTTGTCTCCTTCTTCCTCCAAGCTTTCTACCTCTTCAAATAGTGAATGAAGAAAATTAAAGGAAAGGTTTTTAAGTGGGATCTAAACCCACATCATCAATTTATACTAGTTTAGCCCACTAGTGTAGGTTGTTTGCTTCACTTCTACATAGTTCTTATGAAGCTAGGAGCTAGAGCCAAAGGACTCCGTGGTGGATCGTCGTGGACAACGAAGGATTCAAACGGACCCATACAAATACCAAGTTGATCTAAGGAGTCACAAAGGGGAGATCTACAAAAGTTGTATTTCTCACCTCTCAGTGTTAGACTCTCATCTAGTATGTGATACTTAGTTTTGTTACCCTAAATTTCTAGTTTGATCCTAAATTAGTTTACTTAGTACCCCAAAATTTTTATTGTAGCATGTTTGATACAAGACAAACCCTTGGTATGGTGCTATGTAAACCCAACAGAACAAATAACAGTTGTTTTATGTTATAAAATCTTCAAATATCTTTCTTATCATATAATGTGATTGCAGAATAAGTTAATGGATTACATTTCTAGTGTGTTACTATTACATTTAAAATAATAAATTATTATATGATAGTTTATATACAAGCTGCTTATGTGTCATACTTTAAATATGAAAGTAGTATATTAAAAATATAAGAATAATTATATATCAATGATTGCTCGTACTATATGATTGTTTTGTACACAAGAGTTATAATAATATTATAAATTAGATAATTGATTTAGTTGAAGATAAAAATTAGTAGGTTGTTACAAAATACGAAAACAATATTATCAGATATAAAATAAAACAAACTGTTGTTTTAGTTATGATTGTTCATGTGGCTTATTATAGATTTTTAGTAGTGGCTCAAGAGTTCGTATTTAACAGTAATCATTGTGCATGCAATCTTCTAATTTTATTAGTATGGCATCAACGGTTAAAAAATTTAAATGAATTTGTAGTTGTTAAATCTAAACATAGAAATATCTAATTACGGTATATGGTCAATACGATTAGCATACATTAATACATAAAGTTGTGTTTAATATGAGCAGTAAGATGTATTAGCATATAAATATATTTTAAAACTAGAAAAATTTAGATCTTTTGATTTACTTGTCCAAAACACTTGAGTTTGCTTAAAACGGATTTCGGAAGACGAAGTTATAGGTCTCCGAATGTGGCCGATAAAAACAGTTTTCAGATTTAGACTAAATGTATTGAAGTCTTATGATGTAAAGTATGCAGTGATTAAGATTAGTTATGGACATTAATATAGTCAATGAATCAATTAATACAGATGACACATAATAAAAAATACATTATAATAGTTACAGAGTTAGTATGATATGAGTAATACATAATATAGTTAATTATAATATTGGGAATAATAATCACGGTGGAGTATAGTATAATAAGATAGAGCATGAAAATTTACATGTAAAGTAAAGAACAAAATAATAGTGAAGAAACAACATATACATAAGCAAGAAAAAGTGTATAGTGCATGATATAAATATAAATATGATTGATACACACTTAACACACATGCAGCATCATAATCAACTAATAATCATAATTTGTATCGCTATACTATGGTATATAAGTATCGGTTTATTTACATATCGACAATTTTATAACTTAGCATAAAGTACATAGTTACAGTAGGTTAGATTATATTTTACAATTTTATTAAATTTATTTGCAGCATATAAATCTTAACAGAACAATATATAAGTAATAAGAATGAATATGGTCAAAAATTGAAATTACATATAGCTACGGTATTAAACTATAGAGACTAAACAATAAATAACATTAATAATAATATGGAAACAGAACCGTAACAATTGAAAACACAAAAAACAATAAATATAAAATAGATGAAAACATCCATACACCCTTATTATGCAAGGATCGGTGGTAACAATAAAAAAACAAAAATAAAAAAGTACCCTAATAAAATATAATAAATAAACAATGAATTTATAATAGAAGACATGATAATTAGTGTACACTCTATTATTAAAATTTATCTTTTTAGTCTTTTGGTCTCTATTGATACTATAAAATTAAAATTAAACTTTGACGATGAAAATCGATGGAGAAAAAGAAGAGCAGACTTATCATACCCACCCGTACCAATACGAGCGAAAAATGGAGAAAATAGTCACGGTTTAAGAACTGAGACTACGAGATAGAAGAGAGAATGAAGTTTCACGATCCGACGCGCCTTTAACAAAATTTGGAACAGCGAGGATGGTGATGAAAATAAACAACAAGATTTTAAGGAAGAAGGAGACAAAAAAATGAAGCGTGGATTTATAAAAATTTGGAGAATATATATATATATATATATATATATATATATATATATATATATATATATATATATATAAAACAAAAGGATTCGGCAATATTTGGAAATCTCATAGTATTTTCCCACAATCAAAACAATAAAAAAACAGTTATGATTATATCAATTATAAATAATAAATAAACTAACACCCATATTATACTGATAAAAAATATAATAATAACTGATTTGCAAATACCTGCAATGACTTAGCTTTAATAACCCATCACATCTAAATAAAATATAAACTATATCAGAAAATAATAACTTATATATTACTACACTATAAATAATATGGTTATGTACAAAAATATTTTTTTAACTTACTCAACAAACATATAACAACTCAACAACAAATTAATTCTATTAGTTGAATAAAGAATATATAAAAAAAAATTACCAAAAACTATCAATATTGTTAAAATATCAATCATATACTATTAACTAATCGAAATAATGATATATGCCAAAATATTTAAAATTTAAAATAAAATTAAAATAATTTAGTTGGGTTTCGAACGTATGACCTATGAAATAGCAGTGCATTGTGAAAACCAAGATATAAAAGAATAGACCATACATAGATTTTGAACAGTAAATATACATATGGACGTTTAAAGAAAAGTATTTTTTATTAAAGTAAAGGATATACAAATAGAAAAGGTATATGGATTTTGTTGTCGTTACAAAAACCATGTTTTTCCTCCTTATATATACTAGCTTTTTTGGCATGTGTATTACACATCGTTATAGATATTATGTGCATCACATTTTTTAAATAATAATGAAGTGGTAATATAATTACGTGCATCACACTTGTAGAATAATAATGAGGCAGCATTTAATAACATGCATTGCACATGAAACAATACTATTTTTTGTTTGATTTCTTTGAATAAATAAGAATCCACGCGTCACTAACAATTTCAAAATTAAATGGCTCCTTCCTTTTGCCTAATAATAGAGATGATTTTACCTTTCTCATCTTCATTGTTGGGGTAATTTGCAGTTTTTTCTTTGCTGGTTACAATTGGTAATTTGCTCTTATGAATAGATCGTGTAGTACATGAAGCGGATTGGCAGTCGGAAGATGATCCAGACAAAATATGGAACAAAATGGCTAGTTGTATCAAGAAAGTAGCTAGAGATCTACTTGGTGAGTCGAGAGGTGGTGCTCCACCATCTAAGAACATATCATGGTGGAATGAAGATGTAAAGGCTGCTATTAAAATTAAAAGAGATTCTTATAAAGATTTGAAGAAAAGTAGAGATGTGGAGAGATTTGAGAAGTACAAAATGGCTAAAAAGGAAGTTAAGAAAGCTGTTCGGGAAGCTAAATCTAAGGTCTACAAGGAGGTGTACGAGAAATTAGACACTAAAGAGGCTGCAAATGATATATACCGGATTGCTCGAATGTGGGAAAAGAAGACTAGAGACTTATGTGCGGTGAAGTGTGTCAAAAATGAAAATCAGAAGGTTTTAGTTCGAGATGAGGATATCAATGAAAGATGGAGAGATTATTTTGACAAATTGTTCAATGAGAGCTTTACTAAGAATTTGGATGGACTTGTCATTCAATCTCAAGATATAAATCGTGATTTCATGCGTAAAATAAGACTTACTGAGGTTAAAGAAGCTTTGAACAGAATGGGTTTAAGAAAAGCGGTTGGTCCTGACAGGATTCCTATCGAGATTTGGAGATACTTAGGAGAAATAGGCGTTAAATGGCTGACAGATCTGTTTAATAAGATTTGGCAGACAAAAAAGATGCCAAATGAATGAAGGAAAAGTATCCTTGTACCTATCTACAAGAATAAGGGTGACATTCAAAGTTGCTCAAACTACCGTGGAATAAAACTAATGTGTCACACCATGAAACTTTGGGAGAGAGTGATTGAACACAGGCTAAGGAAGGATATTAAGATAACAGAGAACCAATTTGGGTTCATGCCTGGACGATCGACGACAGAGGCGATTCATTTGCTTCGTCAACTTATCGACCGCTTTCGAGAGAGGAGAAGAGATTTGCATATGATATTTATTGATTTAGAAAAAGCGTACGACAAGGTACCTAGAGAGGTATTATGGGTGACAATGATGAAAAAGGGGGTCCCCGTCAAGTATATTGACATAATCAAGAATATGTACGACGGAGTAGTGGCAAATGTCAGAACTTGCGGTGGCTTAACAAGTGATTTTTCGATTACTATTGGTTTACATCAAGGATCTGCATTAAGTCCTTTCCTGTTTACCATCGTGATGGATGAGCTTACTAGAACTATCCAAGATGAGGTCCCTTGGTGTATGCTATTCGCTGATGATATTGTTCTAGTAAATGAGACGAAAGCAGGGGTTAATGCCAAATTGGAATTATGGAGACAAACATTGGAATCTCGGGGATTCAGATTGAGCAGGTCCAAGACAGCATATATGCACTGCAAATTTAGTAGCCAGAGAAGTCAAAACCATATTGGTATAACATTGGAAGGGCAAGAGATATCACCGAGCGACCAGTTTAGATATCTAGGCTCCATCATCCAAAGAAATGGGGAGATCGATAGTGATGTTAATCAAAGAATCCAAGCTGGTTGGTTGAAATGGAGGAGTGCAACAGGGATTTTGTGTGATCGTAACTTTCCGTTAAAATTGAAAGGGAAGTTTTATCGGAGCGCTATTCGGCCTGCCTTATTATATGGTACAGAATGCTGGGCTCCTAAGAAGCATCATACACAGAAGATGCACGTAGCGGAGATGCGCATGCTTCGTTGGATGTGCGGTAACACTAGAAAAGACAAGGTGCGAAATGAGGATATTCGTGCAAAAGTTGGTGTAGCACCCGTGGAGGAGAAGATGCGGGAAAACCGGCTTAGATGGTTTGGTCATGTGCGACGCAGGCCTATGGAAGCACCGGTTCGACGAATAGATACTCTCGATATGGGTAATGGCAAAAGGGCAAAAGGGAGACCGAAGAAAACATGGATGGAGGTGATACGAAACGATATGGTTGCCAAAGGACTCAATGAAAGTATATTGTTCGATAGAAGTGAGTGGAGACAGAGGATTCATGTGCTGGACCCGGCGTGATTCTCATGTTGGTTCATGTAGCCTACCCCATATGCTTGGGATAAAAGGCTCAGTTGTTGTTGCTCTTATGAATAGATGGTTTTTCAAACCATTGTAAAAAGGAGGAGGAAAAAAACACAATAATAAGTTACAAATAATAGTAACACATCCAAAGACTAATTTCTTCCATCTTAATAAGTTTTTAAGAAAATATACAACTTACAAGAACCTGGATCAGGAATCTAAAAAAGAACTTAGAATGCATTTGAACTCTAACCAATAAGAAAAATCATAGCTACCGAAATGAATCTTTCCTGAAAAAGGATTTGATAGGTTGCAAATCATACATAAACACGCCACATGGGTTTAATGAGTTTCTTGAATTGAGTGAAATATGAAGAAATAAAGAAAGAGAATATAACATTTTTTATGTTCACAATTTGGGAAAAGACATTGTTTACACTAATCCTAATAACAAAGAATTTCTCATAGTTACTTTGGTTATTTGGCTATAAATAATTTCAAATCACAAGAGAGAAATCGTGAAAGCTGCATCCGACTGAGGGCAAATCAAGCCACCAAAAATGTTGGATGATATATTAATTAAAATGTTAGTTCGACAATAATTAATTATTTGAGGCCGTTAAATATATCGCATTAGAAACGATTTGTTTTCTAACTTATTTAAAGTAGATAGGATCCTTGAATTTGATGCTGAAATATAAAACTGACGGGTTATTGAACATGATCGGTTTTAAATATGATTTAAAAATAAACAAAATCCTTCCATTTACAGCTCATAAATCATGTCGTTTCTATGAAATTGGTTCAATATGAGAGCATTAAGAATAAAAATATATTATGCTTTTGTGTTCCTCCAATATCTTAAATGCCACACTTCACACACATTTTACTTTAATTATAAGAATTCTATTTTTCTTCAACCCAATCACAAAATTCCATCAAAAAGATGTTATATGAATTAATTCATAACATCGCAAAGTGCTTATACATGCCAAAGCAAATTGGGAATGTCCGGGGTCACAAAAAGCATGTATAGACATGAGGCTAATGGCATTCTGCAATTGCTGGTTTACACTAAATACATGTTCCCCGTGGTTAACCCGAGTTTCACTAAATAAATTCTGCAGGCTTAACTACTCATTTCTAAATGTGAAATCCTTATACCAACTTACAAAATTTTAAAAATTATACAGACTATTGCTATACTAATTAAACTATGGCATAACTAACTTGCGATTTTGTCCGACTCTTGATACTATATATATCTTGTTAAGCCTAAATAATGAGTTATATACCACTGCTAATAATAGATTAATTTAAATTCCTAATTTTTAATTACCATGCTTTAAACAATAAAACCACCCAATTGAACAAACTTTCAAGTTTTTATTGGCATCATATAATATTTTTACAAAGAATACACCAACGGATGCAGCGTACATTGAATCAACCAATAGATCAGAACATGATTCATCCAATGACCTCATATAGAAGGATATAGCCTTGCTGCATTATTTTAACCATTTTTTCCTTCTCACTTATTTAATTTATTTCTAAATTATTTTATTTGAGAATATTGAGTCGACGCCTGACACAGGTAAGAGATCCACCACAAACTACTATTTCATTGAATTAATTGTTCCCATTACTTTAATTTTACAAATCAGCACGGGACTCAGCACGGCATAAACCCGTGTAATTTGCTTCATTGATATTGTGAACTTTGTAATAAATTCAAGCATAAATACCAATCTCCAATATCCACAAACTGTCAATCATACAAGCTATTTGACAAATTTGTTGAGTGCCAGAATGATTAACTAGTCAATGAGCTCAATCCTGAAAGGGGCAAGTAAAGGAATATCATCTGTTTTTCCGCCATTATGCACAGCCGCATCCCATGCCGAAGAAAAACCTCCTGATTCAACCAACAATTCTTGATCGAGTCTTGCAGGCAGTTTATGTGTCAAGTAGGGCACCACATACTTTTTCATATCGCTTTTTGAAATCCCTAGATGCCTTCCCGGCACAGTTGCATACTGGACTTTTCCAGCTTCGTCCAAGGTCTTCAGGCCTATCCAGTCCTCGGTGTATAGGGCTGTCTGCAATGTTTCATAGTATATTAGTTAGTGTAAAAGGTATGAACCAATTCAACTAATAAGTTTTGATTTATGTTTGCTTGCGGCTTGCCATGTAGCAAGAAAAACAACGCAAGCGGATATGTACAAGAATGAAATTTTCTTTTTTTTTCAGGGAGGGGGGGGGGGGGGCGGGGGGAGGGGGGGGGGAGATTATAGCGGAGAAAGGGAAGGGAAAAAATTCTTGCACCATTGTCTGTGTAGTAGGGGAAATCCCTAAGGAAACTAATCAGGGAAAGGGCAAATAAACAAAAGGAAAATCAAAGAGATGGACAAGGAATTGAAGCCCACACAGCACAAATCTAAATAGACTGCAGAGGACAGCCTTCAATTAGCAAAAACAATGGAATTAAATAAGCAGGAAAGATATCAAAACCCAACCCTGGAACTAATAGCTGTATTCTTAACTAATTGTTGGTGGAGAAACATAACTATATTTATAAAATAAAAAAAAATGATCAGTTTGACCAAAATAGAGGGAAGAAAAGAATCAAGATAGATTAGTTATCAAACACAATAAATTTACAGACAAAAAAGTAGGCATTAATTCAATAAATAAGAAATGGCTATCTTAAGTAAAAGTTGAAAATGATGCCTAATTCAGGTAAAGGAGAGACCTTGGTGTCTCTGTATCGAATGAGGGCGGGCAATGAGGGATTACTTCCTTTCTTATCTAGTTCAGTTCATGAAAAGTTGGGTTTTCTATGGAAAGGAGTAGATAGATGAGACCCACATAAACATGCCAATAATAACTGGCTGAGTCCATTTTTGGGTGGGATTTGGAATTTAATGAGCCCTATTTTCATTGTCGAGGTTAAATGATGAAATAAAGGGAAAATGGGAGGTGGGAAAAATAAAACTTGGGGAAGTATCTAGGGCAAAAAATTCTAGATTCCTACCTTGCTTTGAGTTATGATAATAGACGGATGGCTGACTCTTACCATATCTACTTTCTCTCATCTAAAGTGAAACTTGGACACAAATGAAAAGGTTGAAGCAGTTGAGCATGATGTCAACCTGGTTATAACCTTAATAGTTTCTTCTTCTTTTTTTCCTTTTTCTTTCTTTCTTTTTTCTTTTTTGCGGTATGTGCTTGTGACTTTCATAAGAAACAGTGAACTGGCTGGCACATTGGAGGGCATAGTTTGACATAACAACTATGCCCACTTGTTACAATCATAATAGTTAAAGAGATTAATCACCGCAAAGAAGCATGCCATCATAGGCATGCGTTTTAAAATGTGAAAATACACTGCAGGGATTATTTAAACTACAAAAATTATTGGGTGGCACCAAGTAATTAGTACTCACTCAACATGACTGATGAAAGGATTATTGAAGAGTACACGAAAAGATACTTGCAAAAATAAAGAAACAGAACCTGTTGCGGTGGAAGAACTGGACTGAAGACACCCTCAGGATAATATCCAAACCATGATGTCTCTCGAGGAATCAAGACTGTGTCATGGTCAAACTAATAAACAAGTGCAATAAATCAGTCTATAGAGATGAATGAGCAATCAGGAACAACCCAGAATACTAGAAAAAGAAATACATTTAGACACAATATATGTATGATTTAACCAATACATAGCTATATAAATAAAAGAACTCGGATACTAACCATGATGAGGACCAAATTCTGTATGCTTGTAAACCTTTCCTTATAAGTTGAGTTCCTCTCGTTAGGGTGTTCATTGTTAAGTTTCGGGAGATATTTGCATCCTTGCATATAAGCATCGATTTCCTAAAAACACAAATGATCATTAAACACAAGAAGACTAATTAAGTATCAGTCGATAATGCAAAAATAACAGAGGGATACATTATAAGAGCATTAAATATCTAAGAAGAAGAAGATAATGAAACAGTTACGCACAAATACAACGGAACACAACTAAATTTGAAATGTCAGATATCATGAATACACATGCTTGCTTAGTGAAATTGATCATTGCCTCGCATATTACGGCCTTTTCTTTTATGTTCTTTCATAGGCAAGGGTACATATAAATAGCTAGAAGAAATCTTGATTCCTGCCTAATGCAAAACTTCATTCTAAAAGTTAGCCCATATTATGAAACATGGGATAAATTCCATGTATAAATTCAGACGTTAGCAAATCTTGTCTTGAAAACCTAACACTTTGCATCTTGTTTTTCTGCATGCACACTGATATATGTGCACGACAACAGTCTGTACCGTATGATAGATTCTTGTTTGGGACTTAGTTTCATGGCATATCATGAAAAGCAGTAGCAAACAATCCTAATAGAGAAACTATTTTTAGATATATATAAGACATACAGGTGAGAATGAGAAAAGGTAGGGAATTGTAGTTTACCTTATCATATTAAGTATGCACACTAGAAGCCTAACCCCACTATTTACTGCAAGTACCATCTTTCTGATCATGAATTTCTTTTTTATTTTTTATTGACACTAGCAAGAACTAGTTTGAGAAAGAACATATCCCTAGTTGTTAAGTAGTCGAATATCGAATGAAAGAAAATGTTTGGATACCACTATGTCAAGACCTTCTTGCAATGGGAATGGCATCCACAAGATGGTTTTGGATATTATCTCTCTTAAAAGTATAGCTAAAGCAAGCAGCTAAGCTTTTAACAAAAAACTTTTTTATTTTTTGCTAATATTAAGTTATCATTGAAACATGGCATTCTTTTTCACTTGTGCTAAGTAACATATCATTGTAATATAAATTCATTAATTCCTTTTCCCTCGGATTAAGAATCATTGTAGGCTTGTAAATCTAAACCTCATCCTCACTTAGAAGCTCTCTCCAAAGTATTAGAAGGGTACCATCAACCCAATTACTCCCATAACGGTTCTTAAAATCATATGATTTATCTGGCCTTCTGAGAGATTCCTTGCATTGCTAGCTGTCTAATTTTCTTGACAGAAAAAAAGGTATTAGAATTGATGGGGTCCAGGTTTTGTAAATGGCTAATACAAGATGTCCAACACCAAGATTATAAAGAAAGAAAAGCAAAAGGAGAAAATAAGAGACATAATTATAACCACCAACCAACAGTAACACCACCGTTGTCTGTAGAGGAAGCATGATGCATCTTTTTACTTCCTAAAATCAATGTGGGGTGTATCTAAAAATTAGACATGGGTAATTGCAAACTCTCAATTTACTGGCGCAAAACAAGCACGCAGAGGGGAGAGGGAGCAAATAAGTTGTTGAAAACTCTGCTTTGCAGATTTCCATCAAAATTTACAATCTTACTGACTGGAAAATCTGTCTGATGTTATACACCTCCTTAGTCCTTGATAACATCTGACCTTCACGCAAAGGCCAAAGGAAAACAAGTATAACCGCTCAAAGGCCTTTTTATGTTGTAGTCCTCGACTCCTTGCTTATTGTCCTAAGAAAGTGCATGCACATTGTGGAATTTAATATTTTCTATACAGTAACAACAGCGGCAACCGTTGTGAGCAGATTGGTTGTGGTGCTGCATAATTTCAAATCTTGATCATTATAAGAAAGATGAACTTTCTTTACATAAGACCACCAACTTATAAACCCTCAATGATATAGCACTAAGATGCTGCAAAAGGGGGGGCCTTCAAGTCTATGAGAGTTGGCAGGTTAAAAAACTTAATCTTGGTTGACTTCACACTTTGCTTAATTTCAGGAAGAATTCAATCCAACATCTTTATAGTGAAGAAAATTAGTGCACAGATTTTGCTTTGTCACATATTTGTAGGGGATGTCGCTCCCCTCACCACCATCAAGAATGCAAGATAACAAACCAAATCAAGCAACAAGAAGAAACAATGGATTTATATGGATCAACCAAATCGGCCTCCACAGGGCAAAACACAAGCATGAGGATTCTACTAACATGAGAAAGATACAAGATCTCACATAACTCAACTCTCTCACACATATCATCTCCACACTCTTGCTTTCACACCACAAGAGAAGGGAGGTGCAACCCTCACACTTAAGCTAGATATATAACTCCCATCTCAACCAATTGAGGGAGATATACTGTGCTCAAACCCTAGCATCATTCATCACCTATTCGTAGCCCACTCCAATAATGGCCTGACCCATATGGCCCATAGATGCGCAAAAAGATATGAGACACAACCCTAACAATGATTACTTACTAGAAACAGTCAACCCACCCATTGATGCGATTGCAATATATTGACACTATCCAATGAGATTTAAAAGGCTGACAGTTGACACTCTTCCAGATACTAAATATAAAATCTTCAATCCAACTCCATTTCCATATACACGATTGGTTAAATGGTCCCAAGAGTTGCATGTATTTATCAAATCAGAATACTTTACAAACCTCTGGTTAATTGCTGTCCTGTTCAAGAAACTAAAATCACATCACACTGTGATCAGGCAAGAAGCAATACATCAACTTATTAGTGATAACTGCTGAGGTTATATGCAAAGAAATAGCTCTTTTAATAAGATGCATGTAATACTATAAATAAGCTTCAATGTTATGTAATGATGTGCTCATGATCAATTTCATAGATTGCCATAGACTAATATAAGAGCAAGCTGTCGGTAATATTTGGTTAGATAATAACATATGTAAAACATTAGAAATCTATATTAAATAACATGACCTACAGTCAAATTACATTCAACAGAGATAATAATAAGCTGTATTCACATGAAAAGGTTCGATGCAGTAAAACAAGTATGCAATACTCACAGTTGGAATCTTCATATAACCACTAGGAGCAAGGCGAGCCTGTAATCATCACTTTTTTCAGTCAAGAGAGAACAGAATAAGACTAAGATGCAAAGAAAGTAAGATATGGGATCACAAACCTGCACGTAATCAGAGTAAATTTCTGATTTGATGAGGGCATCTGCAATTATGCAAAATATTCCTTTCTGCGGCAGTAAGATATTGTTACAGAAGAGCATTAACTTCATTACAGGTCATCAAAAAATAAGTTCTGTTGTATCAAAACAGACCTAAAACCAAATTGAAATAATAGTACACCAGGTTTTGTCATCATGAAGTTTGTTGCATTATAATTTCCAGTTGAACTTGTTGGTCATGTATCAAAGTTGGAAGTCAATTAACAAGAATCGAATTGAACACTAATAGGTTGTAAATCTCACAGGTCACTTCACTGGAATGAAAACCACAAGTGACATGCAAATTACAACTTACCATTAGCATTAATGCTAAAGATCGAATAAATCATTCTTGAGATAAAAAGAGGTAGCGTACTGCTCCACAAATGACATGTTTGTGATGGGAATTTTTTTTATACTATTTAGTATGTAATTTTGGATAAGATTCTAATAATTATAATCCTAATAATAATAGAGAAAACAAATAAATACAGTTCTACATCAGATTTATCGTGTCAGTATGAGTGGGTTCAAAGTCTGACAATGGTTAGATTTCAGAAAACTCAATAGGGAAGGGCATTGATAATGTGATAAATCATGAAAGAATCCACAGAAGAACACACACTTACTCCACAAAGTGGCACAGAAGCAGTTCCAGCATGAGGACCTCCTAGTGAGACGAAATTGTTAACCTGTTGGATACTTCTTATTTTAATGAAAGGTCCAGAGAAATATGAAACAATAATAAAACGTTTTTAGAAAATGTGCTGCTGCTATCTACTGCTACATAGAATACTGAAATCAGGTGTAAGTTCTACTATTATTCACTAGAAACAAACAAAAAGATTAACATATTGGGTTAGAAATCGGAAGAATTATAAAAACATTCCAAAAACTATAAGGGTCAGACCAGGAGGGGGGGGGGGAGCAAAACATAATACCTATTTGGCATCCAAACCTTGATGGCTCACTAACCCTCACCCTTTGAAGCATTCTTCCACCATAGCATCACAACACCTTAAGCATTCTTGTTCTAGGACAAAAATTAGATATACAAGGGTGTTGCCTCGCACACAAAAATTTGGGAAGATCCTAAAGATAAATCAAGCAAATCCTACATTCATTAAAACCACTGAAGCCCAATGGCAGAACCACAGCCCAGGTATCTAAGACGCACTCGTGGTATTGCATAAAATTTTAGAAGAAAGACTTATTTTCCTTGTTGTCCTTGAGTCTGAAGTCCATGTAATCCAGGTTCTTATGAATTACTATAATATGAGGGTAAAATGAGCAGTAATCTAGAATTATCAATGACAGATATTGATGCCTTGATTAAACAGGTTGATAAAGTTAGATGATTGGGGATAGAGTCTTTCCTTCCATGGTGAAACACCAGAGCTTGTTTAAGCAGTTATTGTAATTACTGAGACTTCAGTTATCCAGAGATACTTTTAATGTCCTGCACTTCACCAGAACCTCAATGATCCATAGATATTTTAGTTTCCAGCTCCATGACTAAGACATAAGCACTTATTCTACACAGTATAAGAGGATAAATAAAAATTCACATATTGTTATTGAATTGTTCACCACCTTGATCCACCATTTTCGCCATTCTGCTACATGGGTCACTGCAGTCTTTTCGCTGCAGTGTCTTCTACATTGTCGCAGCCATTTAACTGGAACAAGGGAAATATGGGGTCCAATGCTAACCCTTTTAAAATTAATGCTTTTTTCCCTCAAGTTGAACACAAATTAGGTTTTTACCTAAAGAGTGATGTATCAAATTCAACCTGCTTCTTTCAAAAGGCAGGGCACTACTTCCCATCACAAAAGCTGCAGTAAAGAGATGAATTGGAGTGGTAGCCAGGATGAGCAAGGGCACCGGCACCAGCCGATGATGTCCAAGGGATGGTTCTCTCGTTCTCCATTTTCTCTTCTTACTCCTATATTTTAATTCTATATTGCACAAACGGGCAGTAGATAAGGAGCCAAAAGCCTCCTGATGCATTTACAACATTGAACTCTCCTACATGTCAGACAACCATTTTTACAGCTCAGATCTACAAGGCATTTTCTTTCTAATTGATTTGATTGACATGTGTATCAGCTGGACACGTGGGTCCACCACCATGTTAATGTCCATCAGCTACTACTCTAAAGTTCAAACTTATACTACCGTTGAGGGATTTATATTTATTATCCAATAGATATGTTGCACTGGTGCAGATATAGGGGAGGGGCCCTGGCACGCATATGTTGACAATGATATAACATATCTTGAAAAATTGAGATGTAGATAGATAATGGACACGGCAACCCCCCCCCCCCCCCCCGCCCACATACACGCACACACACGCACACGTGGATATAACAAATATTGAAAAGCCTTTGAACGAATATTAGATAGTCAGACACAATTATACATACTTCGGCCTCTCTTTCTCGTCGTTTTCATTGTACGTTATATATAAAGTCAAATGATCTCTGTCTTTCTTGCTGATGAATTGAGTTTGGGGACTTGTGTTTGGATTTTTTTCACAGGGTTTTTCTGGTGAATTTCTTCCCGCCTTTGACTAACTAATAAGGCGCACACGTTTTTTTGTTCACTTTGCAGGCCAGATCTACCTTCCCTAACTCCACTCCTTAACCGTTCCACTCGCGATGTGGGCATTCTACCTTCTAAGGGGGTTCTCGATGTTCTACGGTCTACTCGATTACTGATTACTTCGAAAGAATTGAATGAGGAGCCGTATGAGGTGAAAATCTCATGTACGGTTCTGTAGAGTGACAGTAAGGGGGACTATCGATCAACTTTTCTACTATCACCCCAAAAAAACTAAACTCTGCCTTACGTAAAGTTGCCCGAGTACGATTCATCATTGACAATAAATCCTAAAAGACTAGGAATGACATAGTAAGGCAACACCACAAAAACTAAACATTTTCTATTTGGTTTGTTGTGATCTACAAACATATTTTATTTAATATGATTCAACGGTTAATATATTTTGAGTTCGTCGTAAACGCATACATGAAAATTGTAATTGAGCATGAATATTAAAAAGAAGGTTAGGAATATTCCAATATGTAATGTATATCAAGGAAGTATTCGACAAGTCTTAATGACAGCGATGAAATATGTGTCAAACGAGTGTCCATTTTTGAAAAATGAAATACATAATAAAATTAAGGACAAAAGTAGAATAAGTGTTTTCATTTTGAGGTATGGATGAGAAGCGGCTTTCAAGTATCCAAGTAAGCATTAAAAAGGAAGATTGATTATGTGGCAGACAGGGACACAGCTTAATTTAATGTTAATACAACATAGGACCATATCCAATATAGTGGACCATAAAGCAATAGAAATAACCATTATTATGTGGCTTCAGTCAAAGTCATTGGTAGAATAGCATGTAAAAATGATATTGTTTAAGCAGATGGCTTACTATATGTTGCATAATATTCAACCATATAGATAGCGCGTCCTCTAATAGTTAGCTGCATATGAAGGCTGTCTTATTATTTCCATATGATTCTGCACAGTTGACCAATCTAATACAAGGTTGAAAGATTTTCAATTGCTGTGAAATTCCATATATGCATCTTTGCGACCAAGTCCTATATTATTTTTAGTTAATACCTGAATACTTATATACTCTAAGCTTAGGTAATACCTGAATACTTGTATACTCAAAGCTCATGGTGTGGATTTGAAGTTAAAAACAGTATAATACAAATTACCTACTGAACTGCAGAATCCAGTACATAAATATATTGAGAAGGATGCTAACAAAAAGTAAAAAATTAAATGAAATAGAAATATAACGTAAGGACCAGAAATTCTTACAGGCGGTCCTCCGTCACAGAATTCAATTATCCCACGAGCTATTACATTGCCCTGAACATGAAAGCTCAATTAACTTCTTCATACTAGATGAAGTAAGAACAATATCTTTCTATAACTTGACATCATAACAGAAACAGATAAATAGACCAATGGGTATTAAACAAAGAGGAAATTTGCTTTATCCCTGGATAACGAAAAATGTAGGAAAGCAAGTTTAACAGGATTCGACACTACTCTGAACTGCTATGCAGTTTCTAAACAATATACATGATGCTATAGCAATTATTATCGCACTAGGAGATGTTCTTCCATGAAAGATATTGCAGAAAAATTCTTCCATGATTACCAAAATGACCCCTCTACATTCCATTGTATACTTTTCATTTAAAACAGAATTTTACCAGATAGTAGATGGAACAGTATATATTGATCTAGCCTTTTTATACATGTTTAAACGCAACTTTTGTAGACTAGACCAATTAGAAAACACCCAAACAAAATCCAAGATGTGTCCTAATCCTGCCATCCTATGAAGCTTGGTATAGTCCACATCTACACTTATTTCTACCTCGCTCAATTCCTATACCTCCACCTTCCTTCTTTTTATTTTTTCCTTTGTTCGCTTCTTAATAGATATCCTATTAATTCTCGTCCATATCATATATCTGTTTTTAAAGATTCATGATCCGTTCCAACCATCGAGAGCACCAAATCCTAATGAAACTCAACCTAATATAATGTATCAATAATGCTATATAATGTCTAGGTTGTAAAGACATGACTGATATTGGTCGGGCTCAGGTAGTCCTAGTAAATGAAGTAATGCATTGAACGACCTGACCATGGGACTCTAACTCTACAGCAACCGGTTTCAAGGGTAAAGCCTAACAGATGGGTAAAAAATAAGGGGAGGGGGGCAATAGATTTGCAAAAACATTGGAAGGTGTTGGTATGAGAATTAGTGAGTCAAGGGCAAAAATTCATGAATGCAATTATGTAAAAAGAAGTAAAAATAAGGGTCCATCAAAAAATGCCAAATGGGTGAAGCAATTCCACAATTACTGGAAACCTTTCCAGTTTATTATGCAATAATAGCTAGCTGAAGAATTGGGTGGATGAAGTGGACATAGTGGGTGCAAAAATCTAGAACTGGAAAAAAGATCATTAGCAATTTACCTACCATATCACTATGACACACAGTGACATGAAAAAGAGAGGATCAACAACCATGACCTGGATCCAGAAATATACATTCCTAAAGCAACGCTATTGGCAATTGTAATCCACATTATGAGTTGACCAACTTTTCGACCTCAACCCTTCAGGACATTCCTGTGTAAGAACTCCATAGCAATAATCTTTATTTGCATTCATTGACCAGCAATAAATCACTCATATGACTAATAGAACAACCACCATAATCAACAATTTGTCCAAATTGTCATACAATGAAAAAAGAGTCTATGGCCAGTCTAAAGCCCATTCCTCAGAGTACACAATGAAAGAAGAGCACGGCAGTTTGTCCAGAAAAAGGCAGAGCACATAGATTAAATATAGGTGAACTAGTGAGGTAGAATCCACTAGCAGCGTATTACCTGAGAAAGCCCGACTATGTTGTAGCCCCCACTTAATTCTTTCATTTCTTTCACCTGTGAACAGTAAAGACCTTGAAGACTAGATTCATATAAACTCAAAACGGTAATGAGAAGTTATGTGAACAGCTTTGCCACCTTTTCACAGGCCACAGCAGCCTGTAAAGACAAAGAAGATGATGTTATGAATATAAATGATAAGAAAAATTATTGAGAGCAGAGTTGTTGCAAGGTTAAATAACCTGTTCCTGCATGGGCATAAACCATGAGTCCATTGTCCCATCTCCAATTTCTCTACAAACAAAATAATACAGTATTAACAATTTTATCATATAACATGATCTAAATATTGGCCAAGCCTTTCATAATTCAATGTTCAATCATCATTATCTAAGGCGAATAACAATATGGGTCACAGCCATCAATCTTAGCATTAACTTGGGTCAGTTCCATCTTATATGAAATGGTTTTTCTATAAAACAACTGATCTAATTTTCAAAACAGATGAATCTAATGTCTGGTAGCTACAAGTAGTTGTCATCATCCTCCCCAAGGCAACTATACAGGGGACGGCATTCCATAAATACCTAAGCACAGTTATCAAGTGAACCTAGTTAGCAGTTCATACAATCTAAGCTCATGAAACCAACAAGGAGTCTCCCTTAGGATCAGAAGAAAACATAAATGGAGTGGAAGGCATTGCTTGTGATAGGAGGGGCCACAAAGCATAGTGATAGTAGTTTCTCCCACTACAGTTAAAACAAAAGGAAAGGGCTTGAAGTAGCCCATGGGGGAGACCCGGGATCGAGCCCGGGTTCCCCCATTAATGAGCAGGTGGCTAGTTTATCCCCCCAATTATCTCAAAAAAAAAGGTACAAAAACCTGAACCTCAATGAGGAATTCCATTACAATGCACAAGGTTAGAGGAGCAAGGATGGTTAAAAAAAGATAACTCTTCAGAATCAGATTCACCAAACAAAGTAACAAATGACATTGACCTGATATAATTTTGTCTGCACGATCATACTCTATGTAGTACGGGTTCGGATACGGATACGGGAAACAATATGAACCTAGTTCACGGATCCACAATATTTATTAGATTAAGGACACAGTTCGTTAGGATACACAAAGTTTTTATTGTATAAAATATATACGAATAACAAAATATTATTGTATTAGCAAATCATAAACTAGAATTACAACTGTCTATTAGTTTTTGTGTATTGATAGTTGGTGCTTTAGTCGGTCATCTAGGAAGTGCGGGCACTTCTATTTGTTTGCCGTGTCCGTGTCCGTGTCCGACACTCCAACATGTATTGGACAATTGGACACACCGCCGGCTATACTTGCGGACACACGTGGGCTGTGTACGCCTATATTGGACATGCCCGATACTTCTAGATAGTGTCGGAGAGTTAAATCTCTTGCATGACGGACTGCTAAAAAGAGTAAATGTCATTTCTAAACAGTGTAGGGGGTTAAATCTCTTTCATGACGGACTACAACTAGAAAAGGTAAATGTCCATATTGATGCTCGGGTATATAAAATCGGTAATAATTGAAAAGGGTTAATATTTTGTTTGTTTACCTTCTTATGGATTGTATTCTTATGTATTTTACTTTTAGTTTTATATGCGTTTATTAGTGCAAAAAAAACTTGTTGTTTTAGATAAACTTAAAGCTTTTGTTTTATTTTATTATTTTTTAAAAGTTGTATTAATACATATTTCTTCTTCTTCTCTCTCTCTCTCTCTCTCTCTCTATATATATATATATATATATATATATATATAGTCGTGTCCTCGTATCCTCCTTTTAACAAACTTGCCGTGTTCCGTGTCGCGCTTCATAGTCGGTCATCCATGCTTGCTACATCTAGTACATAATATGAGTTTCATGATGTGCCAAAAAGAGTAACACTCATTCTAGATGAATCTGAAAGAATCCAAAATGGATAAGTATCTGATACAAATCCGATAACAAGGAATCCATCGTACATAGGATCATGGTTAAGAGATGATTTCGTCAAGTGGAGCAAAGCAAGAAATCATCAAACTTTATTCTTACATCACAAAATTGCAAATTTTGTGTTTTTTTCTTTACAACTAAAATTAAAAAGAGTGAAAACCAAAGGCAGTAAGAGAGGGAAGCATACAAGCAGTATCCTCGAACTCCAGAATAGTTGCTCAGCAATTCAGTGAATTGCGAAACCCCTCGATTCTTGCATTGATCCCCGATTCCTATCACCAACAATGAATCGAACACCAAACACCAACAATGAATCGAACACCAAACACTACAAAAATCATTCAAAACTAGAGAGAGAGAGGACCAAGAATCGAACCATGCAATACGATGAAGGGAACTGAAGACGCAATCGGAACAGAGATTGAGACGAGAGCGACTAAAGCAGCGACCTTTAGCATCATCGCTGTCATTTATTTCCCCCTTTTCCCTCTCGATATTTTGCGAATTCAAAAGAATTTAGGGCTTGGTTTTTTTTCGATTGGATGAGGATCCAATCGCGCTCGTGTTTTCCAAGTTTGTTGCTCCTAATAACAAGAATCAGAGCGAGAGGATGAGATCATCAAGGCTAGGCGGTAAGCGTACTGGGGGATGAGTGGACCCTACACACTTGATTAGGTTTTTGATGGAGTGAAGGGTAGCGATGCCGTTGGTAGTTGAGTTCTAGAAGGGACTGGCACCGACCGTGGTCATATGTCATGGATGATACTATGTATGAATATATTACGAATACTTTGCGCCGCAATTTTACAAATTTTTTGCATGGTCATTATTGTACATGAATTTGGTGCTTTTAATGTGCAATGAATATGGATGCATTTCCAATTTAACTTGGTGATGGAGGTCGGAATCTCCCTCAGATGTTGTGCTTCATTAATTTTGCTGCCAGCGGGGCTGAAAGGTTGAGTGTCGGTGTGAGGATTGAGTGTGTAGGTCTCAATGGGTTGTTGATTGCTGCTGGCACCGAGCTACCTGCAAGGGGAAGTCCTGGGGTGGGAAACCACCGTAGGACTCTCCAACGATCAAGTAAGTACCGAAAAGTAATTGGACAGAGTAGCAGTATCTTGGAAGTGAGTCCAATGCACCTGAGTCATCTGGATGAGAGGTTTATATAGGGGCTGCATTGGAGCGAGCCAATGCGAGATTCTCGCCTTCTGTTACGCCCCTGCGTCACGTCCGCGTGGATGGCGGAATACACCCATTAACGGTGAGATATGCCAGCGGGGGATGCGGGACGTGGAGTGGCGGAGATCTCGTCGTGGCGAGATATACAGAGCTGTTACGGGGGCTCTTGGGCTCTATGCTCTCGGCCGGACAGGGCAGCCAAGGAAGCTCAACCAGGCGGATAGCTCGGCGACAAGAGAGGGGGCTGAGAAAGCTCAGCTCCGCAATAGCTCGGTGACGAGAAAGGAGGCCGAAGAAGTTCGGCCGTGGGATAGCTCGGAGATGAGCTGTTGACTGGGCGAATATGGGAGGTACTACGGGAAGGTCTCCAAAAGGTCGGATGCAACCTTTGTCAAGGCGCCGAGAAATGTCCCCAATGCATCATACATACTCCATCTCCGCAGCTCCAAGAAATCTGACGGGCTTACGTGGATAACGTGTCGTCTGCTATGTGTCGTAATCTGGAGAATTCTAGCAAGAGATTATATATGACAATGAAGGAGATTATATATGACAATGATTTGATATGTATAACAAACAAATATATTTAAACATGGTCATGCGATTTATTCTGGAATACGTTTCGAAAACAGAGAGCAATAGCTCAGTTGTTATGGCACTTCTCTTTCTGCGGAGAATGCGGGAATTCTGTCTTCAATGGGAAAAGCGGCCACAAGCAAACTTTGTGGGTTCCATGGACGTGTGTATGATGTGTGCGTGGATGTGTTGTATCCATTAGCCAGGGCAATTAACTTTTTTGGTTTATATTGCTAAAGGTTTTATTGTGAAAATAGTTGTTTTGATTTATTGTTTGGTAGGGTTAATTGTGGAGGAGAAAACCATTCAGGAATGTTATAGTATATTAACTAGAGAATAACAGAGAAAAAAGCTCTACGAGTTTTTACCGTTGGGTGGCGGTAAAATGTACGTCATCCATTTTATTCGATGATCGGCGCCTTCCAACTTGATATCCATTCTTTAATTTGTCGATACCAAATTTCATATGATTACAACAC
Source organism: Agapanthus africanus (assembly GCA_030015575.1). Lineage (NCBI taxonomy): Eukaryota > Viridiplantae > Streptophyta > Magnoliopsida > Asparagales > Amaryllidaceae > Agapanthus > Agapanthus africanus. The sequence continues at coordinate 612,341,994 of CM057344.1, forward strand.
AATTTCACCGTTGATTTAGTGGGTGCAAAATTAACGGTTTACCGATAATAGAACTTTTTGCATTGCTAAATCAACGGTGAAATGGTGTTGTAATCATATGAAATTTGGTATATTGACAAATTAGAAAATGGATATCAAGTTGGAAGATACCGATCGTCGAATAAAATGATGGAAGACGTACTTTTTGCCGTCACCTAACACAAAAGGCCTTTTAGGGTCAAGAGTGGCCTGCTCGGTTTTTCTTCGGCTCAGTTTGACGCAAAGAATCAGAATGTGGATCGCCCGAGGATGACATGGCGTTTGGCGGTTGCGTATTTTCGATCTTTGGGCCCACGTGTCGTCTCGTCGTGCGCCTGAATTTTCGCGCGTATCTCCGATGGCGTCAGCGGATCAGTGAAATGATTGCGCTTTAAAGAGGGGGCGCCGTTTCAGTCAATTCGTCGGTTGGGGTACGGGCCACGTATCCGACGTTGGTTGGCGGAAGCGACATGCTGTCTCTGACTCCTGCAGTTGAAGAGACATCCCCAATGGCCGATCGCCACGTGGAGCCCCGCCGGCCGCTGGGTGCGACGTTTCGTTTTGACGGAAATCAATCTGGACTGTAGGATGTTCTCCTTTGGGGTGTATAAATAGGAGGGGACCATCCTAGGCCTGACACTTTACTCTAATTCTCTTTCATTGTTGAAGATTGCTCGGCGCTCCACTTCTTAGATCAGATCCTCTGTTGATTTTTTCTCGGTGAGTCCCTTCCTTTGAATCAGATTAGATGTTTTTATCCAAAAAGTCTGTAGAAGTAGTAAGGGTAGAGTCGGGCGATGATGCCTCAGTTTCTGGGGCCGAGTCTAGTCGGTCTTCCTCCTCTTCGGCTTCAGTTAGCCAAGAGGGTTCTTCTTCTTCTTCTTCGTCTTCTATAACACCCTAGTTCATTTATACCAGTTCTATTTTGAGTAGTTCTTTATTTGTGGCTATTCGTGATTTATTGTGTTTTAGGTGCGAGTAGTGTTTTGGTATCCGACCCGACCCGCTTGCTGAAAACCCGTCTTGATTCCTGTTTATGATTTATTCCGGCTAGTTACGAGAATCCGTGCACTTTTAATATTGTTTATACTGTATACTTGCATTACATCTGGCATCTGCATTTTTTTAGTATAACAAATAAAGTCAAATAAAATATTTTAAAAATATTTAGTATGGCCTGTATCATACCCCTAACCCTGTCGTTGCATCCATACATCTGGTTCTCGATCCGTTCAGTGAAACGGACTCGTTTGGATAGCTACGTGCACGCTACGTGCATCCGTTCTTGGGGGGTATGCTTTTTTGTTACACGGATATCATGTTTTGGTTTTAGTTGATACGTACATTATCCGTATTTTTAAACCATAATTTTAGACCCGACCCGGCTACGTTTTGGACTATTTTTGTATTAACCAAAACCTCAAATAAATTCAATATTATATTCATTATATCATTACTGTTTTATATAATATTTTTTAACCAAAAATATAGTTTTATATATTATACAAACCTTTCTTAAACTTACCTCCGGTCTCTCTCTCCTCTCTCTCTCTCTCTCTCTCTATATATATATATATATATATGTTTTTATAATTAAAACTCTATTTTTCCCATACACTTCTCCCACGTTCTTTTCTGCGTCCCCGTCTTCTTTTCATTTTTTTCCGCCGCCTCCCACGTCTCGAACCCACATCCCAGCCTCGTCGTTGCAACCCCTCACCTTCGTCGTCGACCTTGCCCTCGCCCTCTTATCATCGTCTCCACCTTCATCATCACCACCACTCCACTTCTTCCTCCAACCCTGCAAACCCGAACCCACTGCACCCATCTCCGCCTTACCTCATCTCGCCTTCGCCGACCTCCTCAGTCTCTCGTCTCACCCTCGACCTTCTCCACTCCATCGCCTCAACCTTCCTCTTTCCCCATGACTCCTCTCCTTTCCCGACGACGAACCCTGCCGAACCCAACCTCGTCACCTCGCCTGCACCTCCGCTGTCGTCGTCACCCTCACCGCCGACCATCCTCGTCGGCTTCCCCTCATCACCTGCACCGACTCCCTATCCTCCTTTTCCCTGAAGCCAACTCAATCCCCGCAACAACCCATCCCCGAGCCTTAACCTTGAACCCGCAACCCCACTGCCTCGCCGGAAAACCCCTATCTGCATCCTCGCCGTCGACGACCCATCGTCGACGTCACCCCCTCGCCTTCTCCTCTGTCCCGGAAACCCCAGAGCAGCAACCTTCATCTCTTCTCTTTCTTCTTCTTCTTCTTTCTTCTTCTCTTTCTTGCGCTCGATCTTGCTTTTTCCGGTGATCGCCTGAGCTGTGTCGTCGTTGACGATCAGGCCGACCCAGTGGGCGCTCCCAGCCACCGTGGACGCCTTCTTGCCTTGCCGAGTTCTGTTCTGTACGCCGTGTGTGCATTGCGGTGTTTATCCGACGTCGGACGCAGCGTACGCATCCCGTTGTGAGATCCGATCAGACAAGTTTATCTTGCTACATGCTATGATACATATATTGCATCCATATGAATAAAAATATTACATGTTTATTTCATTGTGCATCCATATTACAATTTTCCAGTTTTTCGATACCCGTATGCATCCATACCGTTATTTACATATCTAGTCACATGCAAGTTATCTTGCTACATGCCATGTTATATATTTTGCATCCATATGAATAAAAATATCACATGTTGATTGTATTGTACATCCATATTAAAGTTTACTGTTTTCGGATACATGTGTGCATCCGTATCATTTATTATATGTATAGTTGTATCTACAGATCATATTGTTTCATGTTACTGTTGTATTAACACCCCATGCTTGATAATGTGCATCCTACGTAGTCATGGAGTTGTAGATGTAACCCCTGATAGATATTTATGCATCCTTGTATCATTTATTATATATCTAGTTGCATGCCAGATCACATTATTTCATGTTACTGTTATATTAGCACCCCATGCTTGATAATATGCATCATGCATAGTCATGAAGTTGTAGACGTAATCCCTGAAAGTTATTTGTGCATCCGTGTTTTACTGTGCATCCATACTTTTATCGTGCATCCGTACTTGCTACAGTTTTATTATGAGCATCAATTTGATACATGTGCACTACCTGTCATGATCGGATACACCACAACTTGACCTGTTACTTGATCCTGTTCCTAATACCGACATTCCTGACTTGTCGTCCCGGTGGACGTATCCTGTTGTCTATTTAGACAAAACCTTTACCTGCTTGATCCTGTGTCGGTATTAGCTCCAGATTTATCAATACCTGACTTGAACACATAACTTGGGGGTAAGAGGAAATCAATTATGAAACCTGACTTGTAACTGTTAGTTATATGTATGCCCTAGAGGCCATTACTATACATAGGATGTATATTGTAGTGGATGCTGGGACATATATAGGGAGGATTTTCTTGCTCGACATGATAGTATGCTATCTGGTTGATCTTTACCTTAACGTGTATACTGTTTATCTCTCTGTTACATGTTGGTAAAGCCCTTAGGATGTGTACTTGACTACCTGGACTATGATGTGGATCATACTAGTGGGGACATGGTAGTCCATAAGTACATCCTTCAAAGTCCCTAGTCGTGGGTGTATCGAGACGGGGCATCGATATACCAGAGTAGACTAGCGTGTACCTTCTCGACCCATACAGATGGGCGATGGATGATCCCATATCCATTGGTGTTTGACATCAGAGATGATATACGGGTGCTCAGTGGAGACTGGGTACACTGGACGGACTCGCCGAGAACTCCCAGATGGTATTATACCTTACGTCAGATGGCAGTTCTCAGGTGACACTGGTACAGAGTAGTCTGTTGACCCGAGATCGTCATAGAGTCTTGTGTGGTTCCCACTGTGCTTTGATTTCCATCTTACCACGTCCAAGAGGGCGTGCAAAACGGTGGTTTTTGGGTACAGTCCCGAGTCACATGGAGGCAATGAGCGATAGGAGGGGATTCGTCTCTCCCGGTATAGGGGGTTGATGTTGCGCTGTGTTCGATTGGCTATAACAGGAAATCCCTGGCCAGGGTTGCTGAGATTTACTGGTAAGTGTTACCAGTAGTTTCTCGAATGTTATAGACCTCATATCGACACGACTTATCGAGCTATTGGGGTCTGACGTTTACCACCGCTAGGCGAGATATGCGACATATCAGACGATCAGACCGGACTGTACGGTAGTGTTACTGGTTGGATTCACTGGAGTGTGAGCGGGCTTGCTCGTTGATATTCAGATCGCTCAATACCCGGGTGGCCGTTACGTTTAGCAGACCGCTTGCGGCTTGTGGGTGTTTGATATGATCATCGCCTGCTGCCGGCGTATTGACGAGTCTTTAGAGTCCTACACAGAGGTTTCCTGGCTCAAGCGAAACGAAATAGGAGCGCATATGAGATATGTGCGGGACCGAGAATGATTCGAGTATGTGATACCGTATTCTATTCTCGCGATGAATGTGTCGAATGGTTGTATGCGATATAACCTAGTTATCGAATCAAGGATTGATTCGATAAGCCGATACATTGAATATTAGTCGGTTATATGTGATATGACCGGATCGTTAAATCAAGTGTTGATTTAATGATTTAATGTGTAATTATATATTTGATATATTACTTTGCATTAACTAGTATCGGTTCACTTTAAATGGATATTCTCACTCGGGTGTGCACATTGTATATGTGATATACTTTTGTGCACTTGATTGTATCATGTTTGATGATGCAAGATTACTAGGTTTTGTGTAAAGAGTTAAACCTTGGTTAAGTAAATGGTTAGGGTTTTATTTCTTATTCATTTATTTGTTTATTTATTCATTTTTGGCAAAAGGAAAATGGTGGCTAATTTGGATATATGTTGAAGCTTCATGAAGCTTTGACTTAGTCACCATTTTTGTCTTCATACCTAACCTAACCATTCACTTAACTTGAGTTTAGTCTCTACACATAACCATGGTTGGATTATGATAAGTTTTGATTTTCTTTTCTATTTTAAATTAACTTATCATAACACTTTCTTCTTCTTCTTCATCTTCTTCAATGAAGAAAGCTTCACTTCATCAATGGTGGATTGATGAAATGAGTGAGAAATCCAATTCTAAAGTGAACCCACTTTCTATTTCTTCATCTTCTATCTCTTGCCAAGTAGTAGAGTGTGTTTTCTTCACAAGTTTCATCACTTGGTGAAGTTGGAGCTTGATCTAGCGATGCCTCGACGTAGATCATCTTCGGCACGAAGCCGACGACCTTGCCCGCTCTTTCTCCGATGAAGCCGACGCTAGAGCCCGGATTTTGATTTGGACAGCGGAGATGACTTCATCACGGAGCCGTGGAGGTGGAGGACCGGATCTACAAAAGTTGTATTTCCGTATTCTTGTAGTTAAGTGTTAACTAGTTTCTTTTTCGCCTAGACATCTAGCCAACGATCCGTATTAGGGTTTCTCGGCACCGTAAATTTTGAAATTGGCATGGTTGATCCCTTGTAAGACCTCATTAGGGTGCCTAGGATCCCTACAGTGGTATCAGAGCCTAGCTAGAGCCTTAGGCGAAGTCTAGACTGAGTTTGAAACCCGAACGAACCCGAAACCCCAACTCAAAAGTGCTCTCTGGACTTTTTCTGAAAACGTGGATTTTTCCAAATTAAAAATTCGTAAAAAATTCAGCAGGAAAACCTATGATTTACGATACAAAATTTTTCCATTGAAGCTTCCAGAGAGCGGCGGAACCGCGGCATAAGCCCTGCTTATGCGGCGGTTCCGCGGCCTTATTATTGTATTGTCCTATAATTTTTGTACAGTAATTCATGGTTTCGGGTGCTGGATTTTCTGGGATTTTTTAATATTTATTCAAGAGTTGCATTTTCTGGGATTGTTTTGGGGATTCGGTGTTTCGATCGGAGTATCAAATTTTGTCTGTGTGGTTTTCCAGATAAATTTTAGAATATGTTAAAATGTTCGACTGGATATAAATACCCACCTTTTCCCCTGCCGGAAAATTTCTAAGTGTTGAATTTTTTCGTAGTTTAACGACATTCTAAGTAGTGCAAGTAACTCGATGGACCCTCTAGAAGATAACAAACCTTAACACGATTATGTGACCGTCTTGAACTGCCCTTTGAACCTTCGGGTTTGGGGCAGTACGGCGTGCCACATGTGAGGCGTTGGCTTGACCCTTCTACGGCTGGACCGTTGGTACTGAGGCACGAACTGAATGTTGTTAGAATTATTTCATGTGTTGATCTGTATCGGGAAAACTTGGGTGTTTGACTGTTCGATCGAAAAGTTTAACATTTTCTATTTATCTGGAACGGGATACAATAATTGGAATTCACAATAGTTATGAGATAACTGAATGAATGTTGTAAATCTAGCAATTTAGTCTCACTTGATCGGTTGCCACGGAGTTTTGATGTGATCAAAAGTCCGTCGCAATCACGTAGCGTACGCGGATACTCGCCGGGTAAACTTAATAGACAGCCTCACTCCATAGCCCCGACCAAGTGACTGTAGGAGAACCCCATCGCCGAAAGCATCCGTCCGGGTGCTCGCGGTAGCGGTGTTCCGCCTTGGTGCACTTCGTCGACGGTATCGGGGGTGCAGCCGTCTACTGAAGTTTGCGACGAGCATTCGATCAGGGTGTCGGGAATCTTGTTGAATTACCCGACTTGGTATTGAAAAGTGTTTTCAATTTTGAGATTAAAATGCGGGGTTTATAATTATTAGGCATGCGATGTCTAAGGAATTCATTTGATTAGGCATGCGATGTCTATGCAGGTTGCGGATTCCAACTGTTGTAGTTTTACACTTTCTTTTCTGTGACCGTAAGTGTAATATGTGATATCGCCGGTTTCGTTGCTATATGTCAACGACAATTGGGATGGACATATTTACTTACGTTGATGACATGTGATGTTATGTGTTGCTGGATATGTTATATTGGATCGTCGTGTTTGAATAGCCGGGGGTTTTTATGTGAGATGAGTGTTTTTCATTTTCATTCATGTAAAAACTTGTATGTAATATTCTTTTATTGAGGCACTTCCAGGTTGCGGAAGATGTCACCGTTTGTATATTATTTACTTTTCCGCACTAGGATAGACCCAAGGAGGAGAGCACAAGCAACCGGGTTCTGGAGTCCAGTGGGAGACCAACTCGAGGAGTCGAGTCCGGGTCTCCTAACTCTAGAATTGGTAGGGTTGCTTGCCGCTCTCGTAGGGGTCTAGGGGTGTGGGTTTGGCTATTCATCACGACCGTGGAATCCGTGTTTTATACTGGCTCGTATTGAAAACACGGACGTCCTAGTATATCCAATATTTCATATGTTTCTTCTGCTGCGATATCTGTGATGTGATCATGTGATGTTCTGTGATAGATACAGTATATAGTATATATGATATATTATATAGGCGTTACTTATGTTTTACACCCGCGCTAGCCCTGCCCCGCTCTGCCGTTAGTTACCTAACCTAACGGTGCACGAGGGGACATCGAGGCGAATGCGGATGGCATAAGTGTACGTCGTATTTATCTGTGATGTTTAGGTACTTAAATGATGGGACTTCATTAATGAGATTAATGAAATAAAAGAAACCTAAGATGTTGTAGAATCGAATTTCAAAATAAAACAGGTAGCTACAGTTCTTGCTTTGCACAGCGGTATATGCGATATATCCAGCACCTTATTCGATAAGGAAAGGACCGAGATCCCTTCACCGGGAGTGACTCCTTTAGCAATAACTGGCCGATGCTACACACTCGGTTTGTCTTTTGATTGCTTTTAAGTGTTTTTGCTTTGCACAGTGATATATATGATATATCCCGCGCCTCATTCGACGAGGAAAGGACCGACGATCCCTTCACCGGGAGTGACTCCTTTGGCAAAACTAGAAAAGCCTCAAAAACACTCCATTTCAAAATTCATTCGATCCTACAACGATATCAAGTTCATTACGCAATAGGTTTTCAGAAAAACCTGTCGTAGCCCTCCGTCATTTCAGATAAGTTGTATATAGTATTCGTGCTGCATTTGTTGGCTTTCGTCAAGGTGCAGTGTGCGGTAGCTATATGCTGCTTATCTGCTAGCATACGATGCGATTGGATTAGGGTAGTCGTGCGGCTTTGTTGGCTTTCGTCAAGGGTCGTGCGGGTGGGTTTAATTCAATCAAGAAATGTACGGGTTGAACTTGACTAGCGGGCTATGGTTTGTTGGCTTTCGTCAAGGTCATAGCACGTTAGGGGCAAAATATTATCGGGAATTTCAAGTGTTGAAATTTGCAATGAGATTGCATACCTTCTATGAGATAGTTGAATCCCGATACCCGCTGCGAGTAAGAGTTACTCCTGGGAGAGTTTTATACATTATAATTAGCCGATCAAGTAGGTGTCTAGAAAGGTGTCAACGGGGTTACGCCTCTGGGAAAACGAGGTTTACATTAATTAGGTTCGTGCGAAAGCACGGGGGACCTCCCTCAAAGTACCGACACTGGCCTGGCTGAAAGATTGGCGAACTTGTAGTGTGTAATTAATCCCGGCTAGTCTTTCCTTTTAGGGCTTGAAGGAAGATTTGATAAAAAGCAGTAGGAGCCATCCTGATTAGATAAAATAATAACCAATCTATTCTTGAAAGAGCGCACGCTGAGTGTTTTCTTCTCTCTCTCTCTCCAGGTAGCGACCATATCACGCCTTAATCAAGATAATAAAACGGAATATTGACCGAACCCGCTTGTTATACTGAGCTGGGGAACGTTGGTCCCGCTCCAACTTATAATTGTTATAAGACAGAGCAGGAAATTGGGGATTACCAGAATTCCCATGCCGCCCAAACGAAGAGAGTGCATGCTGATGCATCATCTTCGGGTGTGTTCATTATACAGAACTGTTTCTCAGTATCCTTTACGTCCTGGGTATGTGATACCAGATCAGGATCCCAGATATGTAATATGTTACATAGGGCTACAGAAAGGTAGAGGACTGAGAACGGGTGATAAGTTTCATGAGGCAGAAAACGGGGCAAGAGTTGCAGCCAAGTCTGTTGGTCACTGTCACCCTGTATTACAAATACATTGATTCTGAACGAATGTTATTAGATACCGAACCTGATATACAAAATCATATCAGTCTCTTTATTGGTAAAGAAATGATAAAATTTTGTATTGTTGGATAATGTTTTGAACATTTCCTATATCAAAAGTTGATCGGTTCAGGCACGTTATCTAAAAGCATTAATGTTCTAAATCAATATACAGTTCTTAGTATACAGAACACACACAAGAGGAAGAGTTCAGAAATGAACGAATCCTTCTTGAGGTATTGTAGACTAGGTCAGATCAATGCGACCCAACTGGCTAGAGTTACATAAAGATGCATATTTAAATTAGTTTGAACTTACATCTTGTGAAACTCGCCAGTCATGTCACAAGATAAGATGACCATAGCTCCGTTTACTGGAAACAGAGAAAGCGTTAGTGAACTCTTGGGATGATACATGTTGATGTATGTAGGTCCCCAGTCTACACATGCCAGCACTGGTTCTTTATACTTCATTACGTTCTCTGATGATCTTTCGAGTTTCAGACCTATGTTCCTGTTGAAACACAAGTCCGAACCTTTTGAGATATTCACAGTATATAAGTTAGAAGTAGAGAACCAAAATACGGGTATAAGTATTATGTCCTTTGATGAGATCAAGGAGGAGAATACTTAAGCACGGAATTCCTGGACTATTCTAAAAGAGAATGAGATTCTCTCTCGGCATTACTCCTCCGGATACACCATAGCACGATGGTATATCGGGGCGGAGCAATCACACCCTATATGATATGGTGTGCTCTATGATGAGTACTACTGAGTTACCTTTTTCCTATTGGGTGTTATGCACTTGAGAAGTTGCATACCTATTGAATAGGGTTCGAATCAAATCAGATGCCTACCACTTCATATGTGATATGGAAAGGGAAGAGCCCATGTCTTAAGCTAGTTAAGATTTGGGGTTGTCCGGCCTTTGTCTAAAAGCAAAATCCGGACAAGCTCAAGGCAAGATCTGTTATGTAGAACTGGAAATGTTCCAGCTATACAGACTGCAGCTGATGATTTGATTGAACCAAAGGATTCAGTAGATTCCAACGAACCTCAGCCTCTCCGCCGATCTAGTAGGGTTCCTCACCCACCTGAGAGATACTTCTATTTCTCTATGACAGTGGGAGCGAGGATTGCATCATGAGATGATGACCCAACTAGTTTCGACCTGGCCATCAGGAGTAGGACTCTGTGAGAATGGCTGGATGTTTATCGATTTGAGATGGAATCCTTATACACCAACAAAGTATGGACTTTGGTTGCTATATCTGAAGGGTTAAATTCCCATCAGGAGCAAGTATATCTTGAGAAGATTACTTAGTGTACATGGAAAAGTTGAGACTTTCAAAACTAGACTTGTTAAAAGTTTGCATCATTGACCAGGTGTGGATAATGATGAAACCTTTTCAAGTAGCTATGCTTAAGTCCGTCCAGATCCTACTTGTCACGGCTACATACCATGACTGCGATATCTGGTGGTTGGGTGTCTTGACTGCTTTTCTAAATGATGATTTAGAAGAGAGCGTCTATAAGTACACAGCCAGAGGGCTTCGTAGACAGTGGGAGCAGCGGAAACGTGTGCAAGATGCTTTATTTGATAAAGCAGGCATCGCGGAGTTGGAACATCTGTTTTGATGAATTAGTCAAAGAGTTTGACATCATCAAAATGGTAGATGAACCTTGTATAAACAAAAAGGTAGTAGGGAGTATGGTAGTGATCCTCGTAGAGTACGTGGATGACATACTCTTGATAAGAAAAGAGTTTCTTATGCTACGCTCGGTCAATCTCCGCTTATCACTAGGATTCTCCATATATGATCAAAGTGATACCTACTAAATCCTGGATTTTGGATCTATGAGATAGATTTAATTGGATGTTAGGATTCTCACTAGTTGTAGTGAGATGATATCAATTGATCCTGGGGAGAATCGCTGGAAGTGTTCCAGGGTGATAAAGACGACTGAATGTCAGTCACAGGCATTGTCTATACCCTCAGTAAAGGGACGGTATGTTGGAAGAGTTCCAAGCTAGATACCGTGACATACTAGACAATAAAGGCTGGATACATCGCTACTTAAGATGCTACCAAAGAGGCTGTTTGAGTGTATATTGGTTCATGAGATGAACTATGTTCCTCCCATTGTGTGACAATGGAGTTGTGGCTTATGCCAAGGAACGTCGGTCCCATCAGTGATCCAGACATATTCTAAGGCAGTGTCACCTGATCATGGAGATGGTTGATCTCCAGGGAGATCGAGGTTAGGAGAGTAGACTCAGAGGACAACACAGCGGATCCACTCACAAAGGCCTGTTCCCAGAGAGAGACTTTTATGGGATGGTTGAGTATGAGATACTGCAACCACTGCTATCAGATGGCCCTAGTGCAAGTGGGAGATTGTTAGTTATATGTATGCCCTAGAGGCCATTACTATACATAGGATGTATATTGTAGTGGATGCTGGGACATATATAGGGAGGACTTTCTTGCTCGACATGATAGTATGCTATCTGGTTGATCTTTACCTTAACGTGTATACTGTTTATCTCTCTGTTACATGTTGGTAAAGCCCTTAGGATGTGTACTTGACTACCTGGACTATGATGTGGATCATACTAGTGGGGACATGGTAGTCCATAAGTACATCCTTCAAAGTCCCTAGTCGTGGGTGTATCGAGACGGGGCATCGATATACCAGAGTAGACTAGCGTGTACCTTCTCGACCCATACAGATGGGCGATGGATGATCCCATATCCATTGGTGTTTGACATCAGAGATGATATACGGGTGCTCAGTGGAGACTGGGTACACTGGACGGACTCGCCGAGAACTCCCAGATGGTATTATACCTTACGTCAGATGGCAGTTCTCAGGTGACACTGGTACAGAGTAGTCTGTTGACCCGAGGTCGTCATAGAGTCTTGTGTGGTTCCCACTGTGCTTTGATTTCCATCTTACCACGTCCAAGAGGGCGTGCAAAACGGTGGTTTTTGGGTACAGTCCCGAGTCACATGGAGGCAATGAGCGATAGGAGGGGATTCGTCTCTCCCGGTATAGGGGGTTGATGTTGCGCTGTGTTCGATTGGCTATAACAGGAAATCCCTGGCCAGGGTTGCTGAGATTTACTGGTAAGTGTTACCAGTAGTTTCTCGAATGTTATAGACCTCATATCGACACGACTTATCGATCTATTGGGGTCTGACGTTTACCACCCCTAGGCGAGATATGCGACATATCAGACGATCAGACCGGACTGTACGGTAGTGTTACTGGTTGGATTCACTGGAGTGTGAGCGGGCTTGCTCGTCGATCTTCAGATCGCTCAATACCCGGGTGGCCGTTACGTTTAGCAGACCGCTTGCGGCTTATGGGTGTTTGATATGATCATCGCCTGCTGCCGGCATATTGACGAGTCTTTAGAGTCCTACACAGAGGTTTACTGGCTCAAGCGAAACGAAATAGGAGCGCATATGAGATATGTGCGGGACCGAGAATGATTCGAGTATGTGATACCGTATTCTATTCTCGCGATGAATGTGTCGAATGGTTGTATGCGATATAACCTAGTTATCGAATCAAGGATTGATTCGATAAGCCGATACATTGAATATTAGTCGGTTATATGTGATATGACCGGATCGTTAAATCAAGTGTTGATTTAATGATTTAATGTGTAATTATATATTTGATATATTACTTTGCATTAACTAGTATCGGTTCACTTTAAATGGATATTCTCACTCGGGTGTGCACATTGTATATGTGATATACTTTTGTGCACTTGATTGTATCATGTTTGATGATGCAAGATTACTAGGTTTTGTGTAAAGAGTTAAACCTTGGTTAAGTAAATGGTTAGGGTTTTATTTCTTATTCATTTATTTGTTTATTTATTCATTTTTGGCAAAAGGAAAATGGTGGCTAATTTGGATATATGTTGAAGCTTCATGAAGCTTTGACTTAGTCACCATTTTTGTCTTCATACCTAACCTAACCATTCACTTAACTTGAGTTTAGTCTCTACACATAACCATGGTTGGATTATGATAAGTTTTGATTTTCTTTTCTATTTTAAATTAACTTATCATAACACTTTCTTCTTCTTCTTCATCTTCTTCAATGAAGAAAGCTTCACTTCATCAATGGTGGATTGATGAAATGAGTGAGAAATCCAATTCTAAAGTGAACCCACTTTCTATTTCTTCATCTTCTATCTCTTGCCAAGTAGTAGAGTGTGTTTTCTTCACAAGTTTCATCACTTGGTGAAGTTGGAGCTTGATCTAGCGATGCCTCGACGTAGATCATCTTCGGCACGAAGCCGACGACCTTGCCCGCTCTTTCTCCGATGAAGCCGACGCTAGAGCCCGGATTTTGATTTGGACAGCGGAGATGACTTCATCACGGAGCCGTGGAGGTGGAGGACCGGATCTACAAAGGTTGTATTTCCGTATTCTTGTAGTTAAGTGTTAACTAGTTTCTTTTTCGCCTAGACATCTAGCCAACGATCCGTATTAGGGTTTCTCGGCACCGTAAATTTTGAAATTGGCATGGTTGATCCCTTGTAAGACCTCATTAGGGTGCCTAGGATCCCTACAGTGGTATCAGAGCCTAGCTAGAGCCTTAGGCGAAGTCTAGACTGAGTTTGAAACCCGAACGAACCCGAAACCCCAACTCAAAAGTGCTCTCTGGACTTTTTCTGAAAACGTGGATTTTTCCAAATTAAAAATTCGTAAAAAATTCAGCAGGAAAACCTATGATTTACGATACAAAATTTTTCCATTGAAGCTTCCAGAGAGCGGCGGAACCGCGGCATAAGCCCTGCTTATGCGGCGGTTCCGCGGCCTTATTATTGTATTGTCCTATAATTTTTGTACAGTAATTCATGGTTTCGGGTGCTGGATTTTCTGGGATTTTTTAATATTTATTCAAGAGTTGCATTTTCTGGGATTGTTTTGGGGATTCGGTGTTTCGATCGGAGTATCAAATTTTGTCTGTGTGGTTTTCCGGATAAATTTTAGAATATGTTAAAATGTTCGACTGGATATAAATACCCACCTTTTCCCCTGCCGGAAAATTTCTAAGTGTTGAATTTTTTCGTAGTTTAACGACATTCTAAGTAGTGCAAGTAACTCGATGGACCCTCTAGAAGATAACAAACCTTAACACGATTATGTGACCGTCTTGAACTGCCCTTTGAACCTTCGGGTTTGGGGCAGTACGGCGTGCCACATGTGAGGCGTTGGCTTGACCCTTCTACGGCTGGACCGTTGGTACTGAGGCACGAACTGAATGTTGTTAGAATTATTTCATGTGTTGATCTGTATCGGGAAAACTTGGGTGTTTGACTGTTCGATCGAAAAGTTTAACATTTTCTATTTATCTGGAACGGGATACAATAATTGGAATTCACAATAGTTATGAGATAACTGAATGAATGTTGTAAATCTAGCAATTTAGTCTCACTTGATCGGTTGCCACGGAGTTTTGATGTGATCAAAAGTCCGTCGCAATCACGTAGCGTACGCGGATACTCGCCGGGTAAACTTAATAGACAGCCTCACTCCATAGCCCCGACCAAGTGACTGTAGGAGAACCCCATCGCCGAAAGCATCCGTCCGGGTGCTCGCGGTAGCGGTGTTCCGCCTTGGTGCACTTCGTCGACGGTATCGGGGGTGCAGCCGTCTACTGAAGTTTGCGACGAGCATTCGATCAGGGTGTCGGGAATCTTGTTGAATTACCCGACTTGGTATTGAAAAGTGTTTTCAATTTTGAGATTAAAATGCGGGGTTTATAATTATTAGGCATGCGATGTCTAAGGAATTCATTTGATTAGGCATGCGATGTCTATGCAGGTTGCGGATTCCAACTGTTGTAGTTTTACACTTTCTTTTCTGTGACCGTAAGTGTAATATGTGATATCGCCGGTTTCGTTGCTATATGTCAACGACAATTGGGATGGACATATTTACTTACGTTGATGACATGTGATGTTATGTGTTGCTGGATATGTTATATTGGATCGTCGTGTTTGAATAGCCGGGGGTTTTTATGTGAGATGAGTGTTTTTCATTTTCATTCATGTAAAAACTTGTATGTAATATTCTTTTATTGAGGCACTTCCAGGTTGCGGAAGATGTCACCGTTTGTATATTATTTACTTTTCCGCACTAGGATAGACCCAAGGAGGAGAGCACAAGCAACCGGGTTCTGGAGTCCAGTGGGAGACCAACTCGAGGAGTCGAGTCCGGGTCTCCTAACTCTAGAATTGGTAGGGTTGCTTGCCGCTCTCGTAGGGGTCTAGGGGTGTGGGTTTGGCTATTCATCACGACCGTGGAATCCGTGTTTTATACTGGCTCGTATTGAAAACACGGACGTCCTAGTATATCCAATATTTCATATGTTTCTTCTGCTGCGATATCTGTGATGTGATCATGTGATGTTCTGTGATAGATACAGTATATAGTATATATGATATATTATATAGGCGTTACTTATGTTTTACACCCGCGCTAGCCCTGCCCCGCTCTGCCGTTAGTTACCTAACCTAACGGTGCACGAGGGGACATCGAGGCGAATGCGGATGGCATAAGTGTACGTCGTATTTATCTGTGATGTTTAGGTACTTAAATGATGGGACTTCATTAATGAGATTAATGAAATAAAAGAAACCTAAGATGTTGTAGAATCGAATTTCAAAATAAAACAGGTAGCTACAGTTCTTGCTTTGCACAGCGGTATATGCGATATATCCAGCACCTTATTCGATAAGGAAAGGACCGAGATCCCTTCACCGGGAGTGACTCCTTTAGCAATAACTGGCCGATGCTACACACTCGGTTTGTCTTTTGATTGCTTTTAAGTGTTTTTGCTTTGCACAGTGATATATATGATATATCCCGCGCCTCATTCGACGAGGAAAGGACCGACGATCCCTTCACCGGGAGTGACTCCTTTGGCAAAACTAGAAAAGCCTCAAAAACACTCCATTTCAAAATTCATTCGATCCTACAACGATATCAAGTTCATTACGCAATAGGTTTTCAGAAAAACCTGTCGTAGCCCTCCGTCATTTCAGATAAGTTGTATATAGTATTCGTGCTGCATTTGTTGGCTTTCGTCAAGGTGCAGTGTGCGGTAGCTATATGCTGCTTATCTGCTAGCATACGATGCGATTGGATTAGGGTAGTCGTGCGGCTTTGTTGGCTTTCGTCAAGGGTCGTGCGGGTGGGTTTAATTCAATCAAGAAATGTACGGGTTGAACTTGACTAGCGGGCTATGGTTTGTTGGCTTTCGTCAAGGTCATAGCACGTTAGGGGCAAAATATTATCGGGAATTTCAAGTGTTGAAATTTGCAATGAGATTGCATACCTTCTATGAGATAGTTGAATCCCGATACCCGCTGCGAGTAAGAGTTACTCCTGGGAGAGTTTTATACATTATAATTAGCCGATCAAGTAGGTGTCTAGAAAGGTGTCAACGGGGTTACGCCTCTGGGAAAACGAGGTTTACATTAATTAGGTTCGTGCGAAAGCACGGGGGACCTCCCTCAAAGTACCGACACTGGCCTGGCTGAAAGATTGGCGAACTTGTAGTGTGTAATTAATCCCGGCTAGTCTTTCCTTTTAGGGCTTGAAGGAAGATTTGATAAAAAGCAGTAGGAGCCATCCTGATTAGATAAAATAATAACCAATCTATTCTTGAAAGAGCGCACGCTGAGTGTTTTCTTCTCTCTCTCTCTCCAGGTAGCGACCATATCACGCCTTAATCAAGATAATAAAACGGAATATTGACCGAACCCGCTTGTTATACTGAGCTGGGGAACGTTGGTCCCGCTCCAACTTATAATTGTTATAAGACAGAGCAGGAAATTGGGGATTACCAGAATTCCCATGCCGCCCAAACGAAGAGAGTGCATGCTGATGCATCATCTTCGGGTGTGTTCATTATACAGAACTGTTTCTCAGTATCCTTTACGTCCTGGGTATGTGATACCAGATCAGGATCCCAGATATGTAATATGTTACATAGGGCTACAGAAAGGTAGAGGACTGAGAACGGGTGATAAGTTTCATGAGGCAGAAAACGGGGCAAGAGTTGCAGCCAAGTCTGTTGGTCACTGTCACCCTGTATTACAAATACATTGATTCTGAACGAATGTTATTAGATACCGAACCTGATATACAAAATCATATCAGTCTCTTTATTGGTAAAGAAATGATAAAATTTTGTATTGTTGGATAATGTTTTGAACATTTCCTATATCAAAAGTTGATCGGTTCAGGCACGTTATCTAAAAGCATTAATGTTCTAAATCAATATACAGTTCTTAGTATACAGAACACACACAAGAGGAAGAGTTCAGAAATGAACGAATCCTTCTTGAGGTATTGTAGACTAGGTCAGATCAATGCGACCCAACTGGCTAGAGTTACATAAAGATGCATATTTAAATTAGTTTGAACTTACATCTTGTGAAACTCGCCAGTCATGTCACAAGATAAGATGACCATAGCTCCGTTTACTGGAAACAGAGAAAGCGTTAGTGAACTCTTGGGATGATACATGTTGATGTATGTAGGTCCCCAGTCTACACATGCCAGCACTGGTTCTTTATACTTCATTACGTTCTCTGATGATCTTTCGAGTTTCAGACCTATGTTCCTGTTGAAACACAAGTCCGAACCTTTTGAGATATTCACAGTATATAAGTTAGAAGTAGAGAACCAAAATACGGGTATAAGTATTATGTCCTTTGATGAGATCAAGGAGGAGAATACTTAAGCACGGAATTCCTGGACTATTCTAAAAGAGAATGAGATTCTCTCTCGGCATTACTCCTCCGGATACACCATAGCACGATGGTATATCGGGGCGGAGCAATCACACCCTATATGATATGGTGTGCTCTATGATGAGTACTACTGAGTTACCTTTTTCCTATTGGGTGTTATGCACTTGAGAAGTTGCATACCTATTGAATAGGGTTCGAATCAAATCAGATGCCTACCACTTCATATGTGATATGGAAAGGGAAGAGCCCATGTCTTAAGCTAGTTAAGATTTGGGGTTGTCCGGCCTTTGTCTAAAAGCAAAATCCGGACAAGCTCAAGGCAAGATCTGTTATGTAGAACTGGAAATGTTCCAGCTATACAGACTGCAGCTGATGATTTGATTGAACCAAAGGATTCAGTAGATTCCAACGAACCTCAGCCTCTCCGCCGATCTAGTAGGGTTCCTCACCCACCTGAGAGATACTTCTATTTCTCTATGACAGTGGGAGCGAGGATTGCATCATGAGATGATGACCCAACTAGTTTCGACCTGGCCATCAGGAGTAGGACTCTGTGAGAATGGCTGGATGTTTATCGATTTGAGATGGAATCCTTATACACCAACAAAGTATGGACTTTGGTTGCTATATCTGAAGGGTTAAATTCCCATCAGGAGCAAGTATATCTTGAGAAGATTACTTAGTGTACATGGAAAAGTTGAGACTTTCAAAACTAGACTTGTTAAAAGTTTGCATCATTGACCAGGTGTGGATAATGATGAAACCTTTTCAAGTAGCTATGCTTAAGTCCGTCCAGATCCTACTTGTCACGGCTACATACCATGACTGCGATATCTGGTGGTTGGGTGTCTTGACTGCTTTTCTAAATGATGATTTAGAAGAGAGCGTCTATAAGTACACAGCCAGAGGGCTTCGTAGACAGTGGGAGCAGCGGAAACGTGTGCAAGATGCTTTATTTGATAAAGCAGGCATCGCGGAGTTGGAACATCTGTTTTGATGAATTAGTCAAAGAGTTTGACATCATCAAAATGGTAGATGAACCTTGTATAAACAAAAAGGTAGTAGGGAGTATGGTAGTGATCCTCGTAGAGTACGTGGATGACATACTCTTGATAAGAAAAGAGTTTCTTATGCTACGCTCGGTCAATCTCCGCTTATCACTAGGATTCTCCATATATGATCAAAGTGATACCTACTAAATCCTGGATTTTGGATCTATGAGATAGATTTAATTGGATGTTAGGATTCTCACTAGTTGTAGTGAGATGATATCAATTGATCCTGGGGAGAATCGCTGGAAGTGTTCCAGGGTGATAAAGACGACTGAATGTCAGTCACAGGCATTGTCTATACCCTCAGTAAAGGGACGGTATGTTGGAAGAGTTCCAAGCTAGATACCGTGACATACTAGACAATAAAGGCTGGATACATCGCTACTTAAGATGCTACCAAAGAGGCTGTTTGGGTGTATATTGGTTCATGAGATGAACTATGTTCCTCCCATTGTGTGACAATGGAGTTGTGGCTTATGCCAAGGAACGTCGGTCCCATCAGTGATCCAGACATATTCTAAGGCAGTGTCACCTGATCATGGAGATGGTTGATCTCCAGGGAGATCGAGGTTAGGAGAGTAGACTCAGAGGACAACACAGCGGATCCACTCACAAAGGCCTGTTCCCAGAGAGAGACTTTTATGGGATGGTTGAGTATGAGATACTGCAACCACTGCTATCAGATGGCCCTAGTGCAAGTGGGAGATTGTTAGTTATATGTATGCCCTAGAGGCCATTACTATACATAGGATGTATATTGTAGTGGATGCTGGGACATATATAGGGAGGACTTTCTTGCTCGACATGATAGTATGCTATCTGGTTGATCTTTACCTTAACGTGTATACTGTTTATCTCTCTGTTACATGTTGGTAAAGCCCTTAGGATGTGTACTTGACTACCTGGACTATGATGTGGATCATACTAGTGGGGACATGGTAGTCCATAAGTACATCCTTCAAAGTCCCTAGTCGTGGGTGTATCGAGACGGGGCATCGATATACCAGAGTAGACTAGCGTGTACCTTCTCGACCCATACAGATGGGCGATGGATGATCCCATATCCATTGGTGTTTGACATCAGAGATGATATACGGGTGCTCAGTGGAGACTGGGTACACTGGACGGACTCGCCGAGAACTCCCAGATGGTATTATACCTTACGTCAGATGGCAGTTCTCAGGTGACACTGGTACAGAGTAGTCTGTTGACCCGAGGTCGTCATAGAGTCTTGTGTGGTTCCCACTGTGCTTTGATTTCCATCTTACCACGTCCAAGAGGGCGTGCAAAACGGTGGTTTTTGGGTACAGTCCCGAGTCACATGGAGGCAATGAGCGATAGGAGGGGATTCGTCTCTCCCGGTATAGGGGGTTGATGTTGCGCTGTGTTCGATTGGCTATAACAGGAAATCCCTGGCCAGGGTTGCTGAGATTTACTGGTAAGTGTTACCAGTAGTTTCTCGAATGTTATAGACCTCATATCGACACGACTTATCGATCTATTGGGGTCTGACGTTTACCACCCCTAGGCGAGATATGCGACATATCAGACGATCAGACCGGACTGTACGGTAGTGTTACTGGTTGGATTCACTGGAGTGTGAGCGGGCTTGCTCGTCGATCTTCAGATCGCTCAATACCCGGGTGGCCGTTACGTTTAGCAGACCGCTTGCGGCTTATGGGTGTTTGATATGATCATCGCCTGCTGCCGGCATATTGACGAGTCTTTAGAGTCCTACACAGAGGTTTACTGGCTCAAGCGAAACGAAATAGGAGCGCATATGAGATATGTGCGGGACCGAGAATGATTCGAGTATGTGATACCGTATTCTATTCTCGCGATGAATGTGTCGAATGGTTGTATGCGATATAACCTAGTTATCGAATCAAGGATTGATTCGATAAGCCGATACATTGAATATTAGTCGGTTATATGTGATATGACCGGATCGTTAAATCAAGTGTTGATTTAATGATTTAATGTGTAATTATATATTTGATATATTACTTTGCATTAACTAGTATCGGTTCACTTTAAATGGATATTCTCACTCGGGTGTGCACATTGTATATGTGATATACTTTTGTGCACTTGATTGTATCATGTTTGATGATGCAAGATTACTAGGTTTTGTGTAAAGAGTTAAACCTTGGTTAAGTAAATGGTTAGGGTTTTATTTCTTATTCATTTATTTGTTTATTTATTCATTTTTGGCAAAAGGAAAATGGTGGCTAATTTGGATATATGTTGAAGCTTCATGAAGCTTTGACTTAGTCACCATTTTTGTCTTCAT
The DNA here is from genome assembly GCA_030015575.1 of Agapanthus africanus. Lineage (NCBI taxonomy): Eukaryota > Viridiplantae > Streptophyta > Magnoliopsida > Asparagales > Amaryllidaceae > Agapanthus > Agapanthus africanus. The sequence goes on from CM057344.1 coordinate 612,363,254, forward strand.
ACCTAACCTAACCATTCACTTAACTTGAGTTTAGTCTCTACACATAACCATGGTTGGATTATGATAAGTTTTGATTTTCTTTTCTATTTTAAATTAACTTATCATAACACTTTCTTCTTCTTCTTCATCTTCTTCAATGAAGAAAGCTTCACTTCATCAATGGTGGATTGATGAAATGAGTGAGAAATCCAATTCTAAAGTGAACCCACTTCCTATTTCTTCATCTTCTATCTCTTGCCAAGTAGTAGAGTGTGTTTTCTTCACAAGTTTCATCACTTGGTGAAGTTGGAGCTTGATCTAGCGATGCCTCGACGTAGATCATCTTCGGCACGAAGCCGACGACCTTGCCCGCTCTTTCTCCGATGAAGCCGACGCTAGAGCCCGGATTTTGATTTGGACAGCGGAGATGACTTCATCACGGAGCCGTGGAGGTGGAGGACCGGATCTACAAAGGTTGTATTTCCGTATTCTTGTAGTTAAGTGTTAACTAGTTTCTTTTTCACCTAGACATCTAGCCAACGATCCGTATTAGGGTTTCTCGGCACCGTAAATTTTGAAATTGGCATGGTTGATGCCTTGTGAGACCTCATTAGGGTTCCTAGGATCCCTACAATAACTCAACAGTTTGACGCTTATACTGATCAGTTTTTGGGGCTAGGTCAGTCCCGGGATGCTGCTGCTGACATCATTCATCTGTACATGTTTCCTGTTTTGTGCTTAGCGGCACGTCTCGGTTTCAGCCCGAGAATCTGGACCGTGGTCCCGGACACACAGGATACTGCTGAGTTACTTCGACGATTCATTAAATTGATTTCAAATACTTGAGAGTAATTAACCCAGTAGCATAGATTACTCACCGCATGCACATACACTTCACTGTTCCATATTCGTGTTACTGTTATACACTCATTACTGTTTATACTCTTGCCTACATATCTTGGTACCTCCTGATTATATTTTATTGTTTGATATTATGACGCACTGACGTCTGGGTTTTGCATGGCCCAGATCCTTTATCTCTTTCGCAGGCCGACCAGGAGTACTTCAGTCGACAGGCCGAACAGTGAGGAGCAGTTTAGTATTTCGTTTAGTTTAGTTTTCTTTCAGCATTTTCTTTTACTGATGTGAGCCCGTATTTGGGACGTACTTTCTAGATGTTATTTGTTTATTGGATTTATTGCTTCCGCATATTATTTCTTGACTCGTTTATTCTGGCATATGGACATGTACTAGATAGTTTATTTTATTTTACTGTTCTTGATATCTTATAGACAGCCGTAATGTGACTGTGGAGGGATGTTTCCTAACCACAGGTAGTATGGTTGGCTCTGTCACGTGCCGATCGTAGCACACTCTGGGAAGCGGGGCGTGACATCTTCTGTGTCGGGTTCACCCCCTAGAGTCAGGGCCGCCCTTGTCACTCGCCGTCGGGCGGCGACAAGGGCTCCTGAGGTGCGTATCAGGAACACCCACGATGCGCCCTCCGTTTTGAAGAGTTTGGATGAGCTTTACGAAATTCAGACTCGATTCCACATCCCCTCTAGCTACTCACTCCATTTAGCTAGAGAGGATGACCAGGCGGGCCAGGTGCGGGGTAAGGAGATTGCCCTGTATTTGGAAGCATTCTGGACAGGAATGTGTCTGCCCTTTCCAACCGAGGTTTGTGGGGTGCTTTGTTGCTTCAATCTTGCCCCGGGCCAGCTAGCGCCGAACTCGTGGAGGATTCTCCTCGGATTTCTGGTCCGGTTGAAATTAGATCATATTCCCTTCAGTTTGACCCTTCTCGTGTCTTTCTTTAGTTATAAAAATCACCGCAACACCAGCAAGGAAGAGCCGAGCTGGGTGTATTTTTCGTTCAACAAACGTAAGGGTGGGACGGCCGGGTCGAGGGCAGTAGTCGTCCCTTCTTCTATCCATGAATGGAAAGAGAAGTTTGTCTTCATCGGGCCATCTGAGGGCGAGAATTGGCCTGTGCCCACACAGTGGCACAGTAGCACAAGGCCGACTGCCCAAAAGCGAAGCAGTCGGCCTCCCCCGAGACGAGGGTGGTGTCCCTGTAGGAACAAATTCAGCGGGCTGATTTCCTGCTTTTCGAGCAAGCACTGAGCTGGGCTGGGCTCAGTCCTGCGCGTTTTCTGGGTAAGTTAGAATTTCGATGACCTGTTTAGACTTCGTTAGACTTCTTTTACCTTTTCAGTGTCACTAACCCCTTTTTGTTTGTGTGTTCCTTTTTGCAGAGCCAATGGACCGATCAAAAATCCTAGCCGCCAAGACCCAAGGAAAGAAGGATGGGGGTGCAAGCTTATCCCGCCCCGGTCCGAGCTCAGCCCCGAGGCAAACACCTTCGTCCAAACATTCCGCAACACCTCAAGTGCGGGAAGAGCGCCATGGGGGGTCAGAAGCATGTGCGGGACCCGGCGCCCCGGACAAGGGAGGAGGAGGAGGAGCCCGTCGAGGTCCCCCTCAAAAGACTGAAGCGGGTGGTCTCTCGGTCACCACCTACCAGGATTCCAGTGCAGAAGGGCGATTTCTGCATTGAGGTGCTTTCGGGGCTCTCCGTCGTCGACAGCTTGCTTTCGTATATGGAGTAGGCAGCCGGGGCCAAGATTTCCCGGGGGACCGTGAAGGCCCAGGTGGCCGCCATAGCGCAGGAGACGGTTCAGGTCGGTACTTGACTTTTCTTAAAATTTCTAAAGTCTTATTTTCTCGGTTTGAGCTTTCTGACCCATTTGCTGCTTTCCTCAGGTCCTTCATCGCTGTGCTCTCCTCGTCGCCATGGAATCCGAGGAGGTAGCCCCAGCCATGAAAATGTCGGGCGAATCCTCTTCGCGGGAGGAAGAACTTTGCCTCCAACTGCAGCAGACGAAGGAGAAGGCGGCCAGTCTCGACTCGAGATTTGTTGCAAAGGGGTTGACGACCTCCAGGCTGAAGGAGTACTATCGGCTCCTGAACGAGTCCAACCAAGTTATCCAAGCAAAGTTGGAGGAGACGAACAACCTCTATAATGCGATGAAGAGGTCGAGGGACGCCGCCAAGAAGGATGCTCGGAGGGCCTTAGACGTGGTGAAGCTTGCAGAGGGTCGAGCGGAGAAGGCCGTGGAGGAATACAAGGCGTCCGATCAATTCTACCTTGATCTCGCCGAATTCGCGGCCGTCATGTGGCACAGCGCCCTCGACGCCGTCAAGGAGTCCATGCTGCAGTTCGTCGCGAGCTCCGCGCCAAGTATCCTCTCGCCGAAGAAGCGCCGCAGGGGGGAGGCACCGAGCAGGCAGTAGGAGGCGAGGTCGTCGGCGGGAGTGCCAACACCGAGGTCACCATCTGGTCCCCGGCGAAGGCGCTGAACAGGGAGAGATCCCGGCCGAGCGGGCGGCCTGAGCTATCCCCCCTTCTCCTTTTTTCTTTTTAGGATTTTTGTAAGCCTCTGGGAATTTCTACAAGGCTGAGGAGCCCAAAATACCTTGTATTTATTTTTGATTATAAATAAAGTACACCTTTTTCCTTTGCCCAAATGTCTGCTCACTGCACAAGAACTTTAGCTCGTATACTTTTCATTGTTCGAATCTTCATTCTGCAAGTATTTTTAGCTCGTGGGTCTTTTCATCTTGCAAGTACTTTTAGCTCATAAGTATCTTTTCATATTGCAAGTACTTTTAGCTCGTATCTTTATCTTGCAAGTGTTAGGCCGGTGTCCACCCTTCCCACTCTTGCTGACCGTTCATCGAGTAGAGTCGAGCGATAGCCAAGTGTAGGAAGGTCGGTATCCTCCCTTTCTTCGGAATCGAGGTGGCGATCGCGCGTCGAGTATGAGTCGATTGATGGCCAAGTGTAGGAAGGTCGGTATCTTCCAAGCGATCGCTCGTCGAGTATGAACCGACTGATAGGCCGAGCAGGAATCCGCTCGGCGGCCTCGTGACAAGAGCTTTTAGATCCGCTTTTTTGTAGGGCAGGAATCTATCCGCTGCGGATGGACTGAGTAGGAAGCTACTCGGTTGCTTCGACGTCGAGGGCTTTAGATCCATAGCGTTGTTGGGTAGGAAGCTACCCGCTATGGATAGGCTGAGCAGGAAGCTACTCGGCGGCCTCGTGACGAGGGCTCTTGGATCCACAGCGTTGTTGGGCAGGAAATTACCCACTGCGAATGGACCGAGCAGGAAGCTACTCGGGGGCCTCGTGACGAGGGCTTTAGATCTACAGCGTTGTTGGGCAGGAAACTACTCGCTGCGGATGGGCCGAGTAGGAAGCTACTCGGCGGCCTCGTGACGAGGGCTTTTGGATCCACAGCGTTGTTGGGCAGGAAACCTGCGGATGAACCGAGCAGGAAGCTGCTCGGCGGCCTCGTGACGAGAGCTTTTAGATCCACATCATTGTTGGGCAGGAATCTACCCGCTGCGAATGGACCGAGCAGGAAGCTACTCGGCGGTCTCATGATGAGGGCCTTTGGATCCACAGCGTTGTTGGGTAGGAAGCTATCTGCTGCGGATGGACCGAGCATGAAGCTACTTGGTGGCCTCGTGACGAGGGCTCTGGATCCACAGCGTTGTTGGACAGAAAGCTACCCGCTGTGGATGGTCCGAGCAGGAAATTACTCGACGGCCTCGTGACGAGGGCTTTTGGATCCACAACGTTTTTGGGCAGGAAGCTAACCGCTGCGGATGGACCGAGCAGGAAGCTCTCGGTGGCCTTGTGACGAGGGCTTTAAATCCACATCGTTGTTGGGCAGAAAGATACCCGCTATGGATGGACCGGGCAGGAAGTTACTCGGTGGCCTCGTGATGAGGGCTTTATCTCCACAGCGTTGTTGGGCAGAAATCTACCCCTTATGGATGGGCCGAGCATAAAGCTGCCCGGCGTCTCGTGATGAGGGCTTTGTTGACTCTATAGTATCTTCTTAGGGCGTCGTTAACCTCCCTTGACCCGTAAAAGGCAGGAATGGTGACCGTCGTGGGTGACACGTGGCAGCGCTATATCGGGATTTGCATCATTGTGCGAGAAAATCTCGGTCGTTGGAAGATTTTTGTTGAGGCTATAAATACCGGTGTCACGCTCCGCTTCCCAGTAGATGGAAACAATGATTTGGCAAGCCCGCAACGTATTTATTATGTGAATGCCGTTTCTCAAAATAAATACGCTAAGCATCTATAAGCAACATAAAGTAACAAGAACAAACAAAAGAATGAAATCCAACTCTAATTTATTACATTCATGATTCATAGTAGACAAAATATGTTAATACAAGATATTTAACATGATAAACCTTAAAAAAGAAGCATACATAAATAAGGCGAAATGAAATGAAAATTCGAATGAAACTATATGTCCGTTTGTGATGCGAACTGGTTGTACTCCTCTTCGACCGCTTTTATCTCCTCTGTCTCAATACCATCCGACGAACATTCCAAGTAAGAAAGAAAGATGGGTGGAATGCCCGTCAGCGAACTAACGTTCGGTAAGTCCCCAAAGGATGGTGTGATGTATATAAATGAAATGCTAGGTGTAATGTGATATATGGTATAGCATGGATATAAATCATGAACATATAAACAAGTATAGTAGCGTGCATGATAATATGTATGTCAACTATATCAGTATGGCAACAAGTATAACATAACTGTGGAGTGTAGGTATAGTGAATATGAAGTGGATGTTCGTGTCCGAAGGGGTCTCTGTAAGGTAATATATCATAACGTCAGTTCAAGTGTGAATATCAACCAATCTCAAGAGTATTCTCGAACCCAAAGCTGTCATCCAGGGGTAAGGAATCACGGGCCCAAAATAGCGGGACTTCAATTGTTATTGAAGTATTCCAAACCCAACAGGCTATCATCCAGGGGCTTGGAAACACGGGCCCTCATTCGTGAATTTGTAATTTGTACCGTTTCATCCCGGTACCACAGCAACATGATTTGTACCGTTTCAGCCTGGTACCACAGCAACATGATTTGTTATAATGGGACTCATGAGATTCCGTTGGATTCATACTCAAACTACCCCAACACCCCGCGTATATTAGTTTATGATTAAAGTTACAAGTCTTGCCCAAATCCATGAATACATAAGAGAGTGCAATTCAAGTATAGAGTCAAGTTCAAGTATTCAATTCAATGGTTCATGTATTCATGTCAAGTGTTCATGTCAAGTCATTACGTATTTATGGTTCGGGTCAAGTCGAGTCAAGTATGCAATATGTTTGTGTCAAATATATAATATCTAATTATGTATTCATGTACATGCGATAATTAAGAGATCAGGGAAAACACGGTATACATGTTCGAATAGCATGAAATGAGGCAAGTACATTATTCGAGTAACTACCATAAACAATGCTATAAAGAAATATTATGTACGACTAATTAATCAAGTCGAACGAATGCAGAATATAAACATAAATATGGATCTAAATGATTTGCATGCGTTAGTTCCAGTTACACCTAAATATGACTACCGGTTTGGGAGATATATCTGTTTTCATATCATCGCGCAAAACAGATCAGAATCTGTTCAGCACCGTTACACATTTTTAAAACGCAGTTTGAGTTAATTTCTATCTAGTTTCAGGTTACAAAAATTATTATAAAATTGTAGGTCATTCGATTTAGTTATCCAAAACACCAAGATTCGCACGATTTGGATTTCTGAAGCTCTAGTTACAATCGTTTTAATATCAGTATTTAAAACAAAAATTAAGATTTCTGGACAGCAACTATATGTTATATTGCAAAACCTACATCGAGTTGTTTCATGTATTTCTAAGTAATATAGTATACATAAAATTATAGTTCTATCAATTTTGCATCTACACATCTAAACTTTTTCACAAACGGACATCGGGTGTTCGGGTTATGTCCAATTTAAAAACAGTGTGCGAATCGGGACAGATTCTGTCCAGATTCGTCGCTTAATATTGTAATACAATTTTCTATATTTTAAGTCGGTTTTCAGTAAAAACATAAAACTATGAAAATCTATATTATTTGATGTAGATATCCAAAACACCTGAGTTTTCACAATTTGGATATCGGTAGATTAAGTTATGTGTCTAAGAAATTGACCGATAAATGTAGTTTTCTGTTTTACGAAAAGTGAATAAAAACGATATAATTCCTAAACCGTTATGCGGTTCGATCTAAAATTTTTAAAGCATGTAAGAAATAATATATTCTATCATATATAAATTTCCTGAAATTTCCAGAAGTAAAAATTAATTTCTAAAAATTATTTTAGAAATAAAGGTATTGATATGTCATATGTGAGAAATGAGAAAACCATGGTATTCATTCGTAACTTCATTTTTTTTACAAACTTTAAGTAAAGTAATTTAAAATACAATAACAAACGATGCAATCCTAATTGGTTACTATGAAATCTTAACATATGGCTTGAGAGTAATGAAAAATACTTTACAAACTATATATTTGTGTATGTTTGTGTGTGTTTATTATTTATATATGTATCCATTTAATTAATTATTTAGAGACTATGATATGACAAGCGAAGTTTTTAATGGCAATATGAAAAAGAGAAAGAGAAAGAGAAAGAGATGGAGGGAGAGAAAGAGAAAAGAGACTTACATACACAAGCCGGTATTGTCACCGGGCTTGTCTACTCGCCGATAGCCTCGCGTTTCTAGCGAGACTTTCTTGAGAATTTCTTCATGTTCTTTTTCGGGGAATCTAGATGAAGAGAGATATGTAAAATGATAGAAATGTGTGATGATGAAAAGAAAGAGGAGTGAGATATAAAAAGGTTTATGGCCACCATAATTCTAATAAATTATGGCTCATAACCATTCTAATTATTTTGGGGGTTAAAAGGAAGATGAAATAAAAGCTCTCATTTGTAGGTTATGAGAAGAATAAAAATTGATAAAAAACATAATTACAAGAATGGAGATTTGAACATGTGACTAATGGAATAATAATGCAAAGACTTAACCAATGTGCTACAAGATTGTTCATGCATATATTAAATTAGAATTAAATATATATTGTTGCTTGAAAAGAAATTGGGCTTTTGGGCTCATAGTTTTATAAATGAAAATGAGATTGGATTTGGGTTATGGGCTGGGTTAGGTATTGCGTTTAATTTGAAATAGGTTAAGATTTAGTTTAAAAAATGAGTTTGGGAAAAATGGATGGAATAATAAAATAATATATTTAATAGAAAACAAAATATACGGAAAAATACTAAGAATAAATAAATCTAATATTTTACTAAAGAAAGAAAACACGAAGGTATATTAATACTAGGGTCGTTACAACCGGAGGCATATTGGGGTTTCTTCCTAGCCTTGTGTTTCTGAAGATGACCGGCCGTGTGTACACCATTAGAGAAATCGTTTCTCGCAATGACGTATATTTTTATAACCTTGATCGTTCCGAGGAGACGTACGAGGCGGTGATAAGCCGCTTGGAGGGCAACTGCGGATGCTTACTTCCCCGGCGATCTCCTCTGCTTCAGGTGCTGATTTACGCGATATGGAGGACTTCCTTGGGTTTGTACAATACGCTGTCTCCGCGGTTGATGGACGAGGCGTTCAAAAAAATACACACGGTCTATGGACTTGGTCTGATCTCGAAGAGCAAGCGGGACCGCTCGATGGACCTTCTGCTTGAGAATTTTCATCAAAGGTTGGTCGTCGCATCCTGCTCGACGGAGGAGAATACCGGGGAGTCTGTGGGTTCTAGGGTCTGCGAGTACTGTCGGAGGGAGCGGGTCGAAGCTGCTTGGGATCGGCTGGAGGAGATTTCTTCGGTGTATCACCGACAATGTTTCCTTAACCCTCGCCCTCCCTTGTTGTAATTGTTATAAGGCTGGGGAGCCCATAATACCTCTTAAATAAATAAACCTGTCTTTGATTGCAGTGTACCGTCTCTTTTCCTCTCCTTGATATATATTTTATGTTTTCTTAAAAACTTCGGGGTCTTGGAACCGAGTGAAGAATCAAAGGGCTAGAGCCTTGCACGGGTACACAAAGTC